>CM072513.1:90463267-90645767 GCA_036898135.1 Oncomelania hupensis
TCCTCTCTTCTTTTGACTCTCCTCTCTCTCTTCTCTTGACTCCTCTCTCTCTTGACTCCTCTCTCTCTTCTTTTGACTCCTCTGCTTCTTTTGACTCCTCTCTTCTCTTGACTCCTCTCTTCTCTTGACTCCTCTCTCTCTTGACTCCTCTCTCTTCTTTTGACTCCTCTTCTTCTTTTGACTCCTCTCTTCTTTTGACTCCTCTCTTCTCTTGACTCCTCTCTTCTCTTGACTCCTCTCTTCTTTTGACTCCTCTCTTCTCTTGACTCCTCTCTTCTCTTGACTCCTCTCTCTCTCTTTTGACTCCTCTCTTCTCTTGACTCCTCTCTTTCTTGACTCCTCTCTCTTCTTTTGACTCCTCCTCTCTTCTCTTGACTCCTCTCTACTCTTGACTCCTCCTCTTCTCTTGACTCCTCTCTTCTCTTGACTCCTCTCTTCTCTTGACTCCTCTCTCTTCTTTTGACTCCTCTCTTCTTCTTTTGACTCCTCTTCTCTTGACTCCTCTCTTCTCTTGACTCCTCTCTTCTCTTGACTCCTCTCTTCTTTTGACTCCTCTCTTCTCTTGACTCCTCTCTTCTTTTGACTCTCTCTCTCTCTTGGACTCCTCTCTACTTTTGACTCCTCTCTTCTCTTTTGGCTCCTTCTCTTGACTCTCTCTCTCTTGATCCTCTCTTCTCTTCCTCTTCTTCTTGACTCCTCTCTTCTTCTTTTGACTCCTCTCTCTCTTGACTCCTCTCTCTCTTGACTCCTTCTCTTCTCTTGACTCCTCTCTTCTTTTGACTCCTCTCTTCTTTTGACTCCTCTCTTCTTTTGACTCCTCTCTCTTCTTGACTCCTCTCTTCTTTTGACTCCTCTCTACTCTTTTGACTCCTCTCTTCTCTTTGACTCCTCTCTCTCTTCTTGACTCCTCTCTTTTTGACTCCTCTCTTCTCTTGACTCCTCTCTTCTCTTGACTCCTCTCTTCTTTTGACTCCTCTCTTCTTTTGACTCCTCTCTGCTCTTGACTCCTCTCTTCTTTTGACTCCTCTCTTCTCTTGACTCCTCTCTTCTTTTGACTCCTCTCTCTTCTTTTGACTCCTCTCTGCTCTTGACTCCTCTCTTCTTTTGACTCTCTCTACTCTTGACTTCCTCTCTTCTTTTGACTCCTCTCTTCTCTTGACTCCTCTCTTCTTATTGACTCCTCTCTTCTTTTGACTCCTCTCTTCTTTGACTCCTCTCTTCTCTTGACTCCTCTCTTCTCTTGACTCCTCTTTCTTCTTGACTCCTCTCTTCTTTTGACTCTCCTCTCTTCTTTGACTCCTCTCTTCTCTTGACTCCTCTCTTCTTTTGACTCCTCTCTTCTCTTGACTCCTCCTCTCCTTCTTCTTTTGACTCCTCTCTTCTCTTGGACTCCTCTCTTCTCTTGACTCCTCTCTCTTCTCTTGACTCCTCTCTCTTGACTCCTCTCTACTCTTGACTCCTCTCTTCTTTTGACTCCTCTCTTCTTTTGACTCCTCTCTCTCTTGACTCCTCTCTTCTCTTGACTCCTCTCTCTTTTGACTCCTCTCTTCTCTTTGACTCCTCTCTTCTCTTGACTCCTCTCTCTTCTCTTGGACTCCTCTCTTCTCTTGACTCCTCTCTTCTCTTGACTCCTCTTCTCTTGACTCCTCTCTACTCTTCTCTCTTCTCTTGACTCCTCTCTTCTCTTGACTCTCTTTCTCCTCCTCTCTTCTTGACTCCTCTCTCTCTTGACTCTCTTCTTTTGACTCCTTCTCTTCTCTTGACTCTCTCTACTTTTGACTCCTCTCTCTTGACTCCTCTCTTCTCTTGACTCCTCTTCTCTTCCTCTCTTCTCTTTTGACTCCTCTCTTCTCTTGACTCCTCTCTTCTCTTGACTCCTCCTTCTTCTCTTGACTCCTCTCTTCTCTTGACTCCTCTCTTCTCTTTTGACTCCTCTCTCTTCTTGACTCCTTCTTTTGACTCCTCTCTTCTTGACTCTCTCTGCTCTTGACTCCTCTCTTCTTTTGACTCCTCTCTTCTTGATCACTCCTCTCTTCTCTTGACTCCTCTCTTCTCTCTCTTCTTTGACTCCTCTCTTCTCTTGACTCCTCTCTTCTCTCTTGACTCCTCTTCTCTTGACTCCTCTCTTCTTTTGACTCCTCTCTTCTTTTGACTCCTCTCTTCTCTTGACTCCTCTCTTCTCTTGACTCCTCTCTTTCTTTTGACTCCTCTCTTCTTTTGACTCCTCTCTTCTCTTGACTCCTCTTCTTTTTTGACTCCTCTCTCTTGACTCCTTCTTCTTTTGACTCCTCTCTTCTCCTCTCCTCTCTTCTCTTGACTCTCTTTTCTCTCTGACCTCCTCTCTTGACTCCTCTCCTCTTGACTCCTCTCTTCTTTTTGACTCCTCTCTTCTTCTTGACTCCTCTCTCTTTCTCCTTTCTCTTGACTCTCCTCTCTTCTCTTCTCTCCTCTCTTCTTGACTCCTCCTCTCTTGACTCTCTTCTCCTCTCTTCTCTTGTGACTCCTCTCTCTTTTGACTCCTCTCTCTCTTTTGACTCCTCTCCTCTTCTTTTGACTCCTCTCTTCTTTGACTCTTCTTTTTGACTCCTCTCTTCTTTGACTCCTCTCTTCTTGACTCCTCTCTTCTCTTGACTCCTTTCTCTTCTCTCCTCTCTCTTTTTGACTCTCTTCTTCTTTGACTCCTCTCTTCTTTTGACTCCTCTCTTCTTTTGACTCCTCTTCTTCTTTTGACTCCTCTCTTCTCTTGACTCCTCTCTCTTTTGACTCTTCTCTTGACTCCTCTCTTCTTTTGACTCTCCTCCTTCTCTTTGACTCTTCTTCTTTTGACTCCTCTCTTCTCTTGACTCTCTTCTTTTGACTCCTCTCTTTTTCTCTTGACTCCTCTCTTGACTCCTCTCTTCTTTTGACTCCTCTCTTCTTTTGACTCCTCTCTTCTCTTGACTCCTTCTCTTGACTCCTCTCTTTCTTTTGACTCCTCTCTCTTCTTTTGACTCCTCTCTCTTCTCTCTCTCCTCTCTTTCTCTTCTTTTGACTCCTCTCTCTCTTTCTTCTCTCTTTTTTGACTCCTCTCTTGACTCCTTCTTTCTTTTGACTCCTCTCTTCTTTTGACTCTCTCTCTTGACTCCTCTTTTTCTTTTGACTCCTCTCTTCTCTCTCTCCTTCTTTTGACTCCTCTCTTTCTTTTGACTCCTCTCTTCTCTTGACTCCTCTCTCTTTTCTCTCTCTCTCTCTTCTTTTGACTCCTCTCTCTGACTCTTCTCTTTCTTTTGACTCCTCTCTTTCTTTTGACTCCTCTCTTCTCTTCTCTTGACTCCTCTGATTCCTCTTCTTCTCTGACTCTCTCTTCTCTTCTCTTGACTCCTCTCTTCTCTTGACTCCTCTCTTCTTTTGATCCTCTCTTCTTCTCTCTGTTGACTCTCTCTCTTGACTCCTCTCTTCTTGACTCCTCTCTCTTGACTCCTCTCTTTCTCTTGACTCCTCTCTCTCTTGACTCCTCTCTTCTCTCTTGACTCTCTCTTCTCTTGACTCCTCTTCCTCTTTCTTGACTCCTCTCTCTTGACTCCTCTCTTCTCTTGACTCCTCTCTTCTTCTTTTGACTCCTCTCTTCTCTTGACTCTCTTCTCTTGACTCCTCTCTCTCTTGACTCCTCTCTTCTTTTGACTCTCTCTTCTCTTGACTCCTCTCTTCTTTTGACTCTCTCTTCTCTTGACTCCTCTCTTCTCTTGACTCCTCTCTTCTCTCTGGTCTCTCTTCTTCCTCTCTCTTGACTCCTCTCTTCTTTTGACTCCTCTCTTCTCTTGACTCCTCTCTTCTCTTGATCTCCTTCTCTTGACTCCTCCTCTTGACTCTCTCTTCTTGACTCCTCTCTTCTCACTCCTCTCTTCTCTTGACTCTCTCTTGACTCCTCTCTTCTACTCCTCTCTTTCTCTTGACTCCTCTCTTCTTGACTCCTCTCTCTTTCTTGACTCCTCTCTTTCTCTTGACTCTCTCTCTTCTTGACTCTCCTCTCTTCTTTTGACTCTCTCTCTCTTCTTCTTTCTCTCTTCTTGACTCCTCTCTTCTTTTGACTCCTCTCTTCTCTTGACTCCTCTCTTCTTTCTTTTGACTCCTCTCTTCTTTTGACTCCTCTCTCTTGACTCCTCTCTCTCTTGACTCCTCTCTTCTTTTGACTCCTCTCTTCTCTTTTTCTCTTGACTCCTCTCTCTGACTCCTCTCTTCTCTTTCCTCTCTTCTTCTCTTGACTCCTCTCTCTCTCTCTCTCTTTTGACTCCTCTCTCTCTTGACTCCTCTCTTCTCTTGACTCCTCTCTTCTCTTGACTCCTCTCTCTTCTTTCTCCTCTCTCCTCTCTCTTCTTGACTCCTCTCTTCTCTTCTCTTTCTCTTGACTCCTCTCTTCTCTTGACTCCTCTCTTCTTGTTTTCTTCTGACTCTTCTTGACTCCTCTCTTGACTCTCTCTCTCTTCTCTTGACTCTCTTCTCTTGACTCCTCTCTTCTCTCTCTCTCTTGACTCCTCTCTTCTCTTGACTCCTCTCTTCTTTTCTTGACTCCTCTCTTCTCTTGACTCCTCTCTCTCTTGACTCCTCTCTTCTTCTCTCTGACTCCTCTTTCTCTCTTGACTCCTCTCTCTCTTGACTCCTCTTGACTCTTGACTCTCTTCTTCCTCCTCTCTTCTCTCTTCTTCTTGACTCCTCTCTTGACTCTCTTTCTTGACTCCTCTCTTCTCTTGACTCCTCTCTTCTTTGACTCCTCTTCTCTTTCTCTCCTCTCTCTCTCTTGACTCCTCTCTTCTCTTGACTCCTCTCTTCTCTCTCTTCTCTCTCTTGACTCCTCTCTTCTCTTGACTCCTCTTCTTTTGACTCCTCTCTTCTTTTGACTCCTCCTTCTTCTCTCTTGACTCCTCTCTTCTTGACTCCTCTCTTCTTCTTGACTCCTCTCTCTTGACTCCTCTCTTCTCTTGACTCCTCTCTACTCTTGACTTCTTGACTCCTCTCTTCTCTTGACTCCTCTCTTCTTTTGACTCCTCTCTCTTGTCTCTCTCTTGACTCTCTCTCTTCTCTTGACTTCCTTCTCTCTCTTCCTCTCTTCTTGACTCTCTCTTGACTCCTCTCTTGGTCTCTTCTTGACTCCTCTCTCTTTGACTCCTCTCTTCTTCTCTCTCTCTCTTGATCCTCTCTCTTCTTTTCTTTTGACTCCTCTCTCCTCTTGACTCCTCTCTCCTCTTGACTCCTCTCTTCTCTTGACTCCTCTCTTCTCTTGAAGAGAAGTCCTACTCACATTCCCAGCCTATTGATACCAGTGTTTCCTACAAAGGATCGTCGCATTTCTTTTCCTACTCTTCTATTGCGACCCTGTCAGCTCACATTGCCCATCTTATCAACATGCGCTCTTCTCCCGCTAGACCTTATGCCCTCAAACTTCTCCGACCCCTCTCGAGCGAAAAGAAAACTCTTTTTGATTACCTTTCCTCTCTCACGCCTACTTGTTTAAGTATCTGTGTGACAGTTGTGTGCGTTTGTTGGTATTGGTGGTGATAGGGGGACTCCTTTTATGGGGAAGGGGGGTTGACTCCTCACACTTCTGTCTCCTCTCTTCTTCCTTGACTCACTAACTGCAGTATCAATAATTTTCAACCACGTGTTACTACCGGACCTGTTTTCTAGTGTAATCTATATTGTTGTCATTCAACTAGTGTATGTGACTGAGACACTGATTCTATTGAATGACTAATAACTGATGTTCATGTTTTGCGTTTTATAAATGTTATTTACACTATAAAATAGTGCAACGTAGAATTATTAACAAGTTTGTAAGATAGTGTTTTGTTTTGTGTGGGTTTATTGTTTTTCTTCCCAATGGATTCTAACATTTTTTATGTGGACACGTCAATGTCTACCATCTCTCTCTCAACAAACTTCTTGACATTTGTCCTCTTTTTCTTTCTCTTTTACAGCTCCTCACGGATGTCTGCATATACTCTCACGTGACTAAACTTATGTGACTCTAAACATACTTCAGAGTCAGTTTCGATACCACATTATTATTTTATAAGACAAGATGCTAATTTCCCTGGACATACTGGTATTGGTGTCTATGTTCATAATAATTTCCGTAATTTTGTCAAACGGAGAAATGACCTTGAACTCACATGTATTGAATGCATCTGGTTGGAGGTCAGGCCATATAAATTATGCCTATTCTTATAGGATTTATCTACCTAGCCTGCCACTCGCACTGCTCTCGGTAATTTTTTACTGATGGACTCTTAATGCTTGCAATGTAAACTTTATTATATTAGGAGACTTTAACATTAATCTTTTACAGTCTCAATCACACTGGACACAATAACAAACTTGCTTGGTATAACTCAGTTTATTCAGGAACCGACAAGAGTAACTGACAAAGTCAACTCTTCTTGATCATATATACAGTAACAATCATAATATAATTTCTGCTGCTTTCACGTTCTTCACGTCTGACGTTTCTGTCAGTGATCATACTGCCATTATTTGCAAATGTTCATGCCAGCTTCCAAAGCCACAGTTCAAAGGACACACCTACATTATATATAGAAACTTTAAAAATTTTGATAAGTCCGCATATTTACAGGACTTAAGTTTAATTGATTTTTTCAATTTAAGACATGTAATACCCTTGAATCTCTAAATATTTTTGAAACTATTGCTTTCTGTCGTCAATGCACATGCTCCACTCAGGAGAAGAGGGTAAAACATGCGTCAGTACCCACCTGGATGAATACTGTTGGCTGCCATGTCCTTGCGTGACAGACTTCAAACAAAAACAGTTTGATTTGTATAAAAAGCAACGTAATAAAGTCCTTACTCTTGTAAGAAATGCGAAGAAAAAAATATTTCCAAACTTTATTATCAACTGAAAACACTAATATAACTTGTATTTGGCAAGCAATGAACGAATTTTGCAAAAAATCTCGAACAAGAAAACAAATCAATCTGTTCACTAATGATGAATTTAATAAATATTTCCTTTCATTTGACTCTGACTCTATTATTACATCTAATAACCGCCTCAAACACAGATACTTCTTTTGACTCCTCTCTTTTGAGCAAACTCCTTTCTTGAATTCTGCTCCTCTTTATTTTACCTCTTCTGCTTTCTTCTCTTCTCTTTTCTTTCTCTTGACTCCTATCTTTTGACTTCTTTCTTTTTGTCTCTCTCCACTCTTCTCTTCTTGACTCCTTCTCTTTTTGACTCCTCTCTTCTCTTGATCTTCCTTTACCTCCTCTCTTCTCTATGCATCCTACTCCTTTTCCTCCCGTCTTTTGACTTGCTTTCTTTGACTCCTCTGATTCTTTTGAGTCTCTCTTGACCTTCTTACCTTTTTTCTATGCCTCCTCTCTTCTCGACCCCTTAGACTTCTTTTGCCTCTTCCTTCTTTTCTTCTTCCTCCCTCTTCTTTTGACTTTTTCTTTTTACTTCTCCACTTCTCCTTTCTTTCCTCTTGACTCTTTCTTTTGACCCTCTTTTCTTTCTCTCTCTTTTCTATCTGTCTCTCCTCTTTCTTTTGACTCTGTCTGATCCTCTCCACTCTTGAAACCCTCCTCTCAGCCTCCTCTCCCATCTCCTCCCTCTTCTTGATGTTTCTTTCTTCTCGACTCCTTGTACTTTTTTGTTTCTTCTCTTGACCTTTCTTTGACTTTAGTGGTTAAACTCTTGACTCCTTTGATCCTCTCATCTCTTGACTATTTTCACTCCTCTCACTCTATTTTTTTTTTCTCTTCTTTTTCAAACCTCCCTCTTTCTCTGGTTTCTTTTTTTCTTCTCTTGACTCCTTGTCTACTCTTTCTACTCTTCCTCACTCCTCTCTTCTCTGGTCCTTTTTACTTTTGACTATCTCTTCTTTGAGCAATCTCCTCTTTTTTTCTTTTTTTCTTGATGGATTGCTCTCTCCTTTGACCTTCTTGACCATCTCGCTTGACTCACTCCTTTATCTTTGATCTCCCTTCTTCTCTTTACTCTGCCTTCTTCCTCTCTCTTCTAGTGGCCCATTGTATCGACTCCCACTCTCTCCAATCACCAAACAGCCCTAGACTCCTCTCCCTTAACTCCAGTACTCCACAGCTCCACTCGATGGACTCTCTTTCTTTGGTCCTCTTCCTACATCTCTCACTTATCTCTTGTTTATCCTCACCAGGACTCCCTCTCTACAAGCCGCGACTCTCTCTAAGGAAATTGTCACCCGCCTGGAGTGAAATTTAAAAGGGCAGACACTTCTGATTTATACACCTCCCAATTTATCTATCTGCTGAACAAATCACTTATTCTATAATATAAATTATCCATGGTAAACGCTCATCTTCCCTCACCTATCTTCATAAGACCAGTTTTTTCTTAGTACAGTTGACATCTTTTTATTTTTTTTCTGTTTGTACTTCTTTTTCACAATTTATTTTTATTTATTTTTTTTTTCCTTATTTTTTTTTTTTTTACTCCTCCTTTTTTCCCTTTTTTTATTTTTTTTTATTGATTTTTGCATTTTTTTTTATTCATATATATTTCTTAATATAATGTCTTTATTTTTTTCTTTTTTTTTTCTTTTTGCTTGTTGCCTTTTATTTGATTTTTTATATTTTTCTACCGTTTTTTCATTATAATTTATTTTTATATTAGTCGAATTATCTTTTTCTCCCCTATAACATGTCTTTACTCATACTCCCCTGTCAACATTTTAACATCTTGCCTTCTTGCAATGTTTACTTTTTTAAGTTCACTCTTTATTCACCCTACAAGGTAACACAAACTCTTTGATCCCTTTTTCTTCGTAACAATTCGTTAACGCATTATACTTCAGTACTATTTCCTTTTGTGACGTTCATCATCATACATTTTTTTATGCCACTCCAAAGGCCACGGAAAAACACACCTCATGATTACTGAAATTAAGCGCTATTGATGTTTGGACTTAACTAATTTCATGTTTTCTTTCAATTTAAAACAATATTACCCAAGAAATCCGAAATATTGAAAAACTATCTTTCTGTTTACATTGCTCCACAACTAAGAAACAGTTAAAATAACCGTGTACCCATAAAAGATAAATTATCTTTAACACCTTGCAAACTTTTTTTATATAAACCACGTATAATATGCTTCACTTTTATCTAATAAGCAAACGCGCATTGTTTTATGATCTTAAATGATTCAAATTTTTATTCCTAAAAATCAAATTCCCTTTGACTCAAAATCTCGTAGTCTCACAACCCTTCGAATCTTTAAATACCTTTTTTGGCATCTTTACTACAATTTAAAGCAAATTTTTCATTTACAAATGAAACAAAATTAAAAATCACTCTTTTAAAAACAAATCCAAACAAATCAAAATTATCTCTCGTTTCAAACACTTTCGAGTAACCTCATATTTAAATGACAAAATATTCATCCTCTATACACTTATTCCATAATTCTTCTTTCCATCAATTCTTCTTTTGGTTATCTTATGATATAACCTTATGTCTAAAATCAGCGCTTTTTTCTCAAACGACCACCATTCCATTCAAGGCTTTGCTGCTTACCAACTCTTGATTTTGCTTAATGCTTACCTAAAATTTAATCAAATTGTTTTAATTTTGCTTTCATATCTTTTTTATCATAATTTAATCAGAAACAAGATCACAATCTTTTTTCCTCACTAAATTAATTTTATTAAATATCAGAAACGGTAACATAATTTTCCTTTTTTCTCTTTACCTTTTATTTGAACTTCACTTTATCTTACCTGATAAAGAACTAATGTTAAAAGACCTATTCTATCTCATCTGAATTTCTTCATTATCAATACTACCAGGTAGATAAAACTCTTTCTAAGCTCAAATATAGACTTTCTCACTTTTAAATGAAATTTATTCTATAATGCTTCTCCTTTGACAACAAAAACGTCAAGTATTCTTTTTGCCTTCATCTAAATTAGGGTCGTACAGCTAATTAAAAGATAACTACCCAGCTAGAAAAAGTGAGTGAGTACCCTTTTTTTAGGCAGAGACAATCGCGTTATTCTGTTCTTTACAGCAATGGACAAATTAGAACTTTATCGTAAAATCAAGATCGATCTTCGCCCAAACCAGCACATGCAGTCTGAAAACATTTGTCTTTTATCTCTTAGATTCATACTCTTTGTGACCTCTCTTCTTCTTCCGAACTAGAATTCGCCTTCTTTGGCGGGGGTTCGTTGACCCCAGAAATAAAGTTCCACATTTTCGGATCAACAACCGTCACCTTGACAATACACGTAATTTGTAGCAGTGGTTTTTTTTCACAAACAAAGCAGACAGCGCGCTTGGCGCAAAAGGGAAGTAGGCAAAGGGAAATAACCCTCGCGTATGCTTCATACTCGTAGCAGACGAGCAGTGACCTAAAAACGCTCTCGCTTCGGACCGAGCTTCTAAAAGTCTGCAAGTAGTATTATTTTTTTTTAGGTCGCTAGGCGGGCTGGCTCAACTATAAAGTGAGGTCGCCCGAGCCGGTTTTAAGTCGCCTCGGGCGACCGGCGACCGCTAAATCTCACCCCTGTACAGTATTGATCAAGTTCGTGAACATAAAGTGCTAGGCGTAATCATTGATGATGATTTTAGCTGGCGGTCACACATTAACCATATCTGTAAAAAAATTTCTAAAAACCTTTTCCTTCTAAATAAACTTAGACATTTTGTTACGGTTGGTGCATTGAAATCTTTTTTCTATGCCCACTGTATGTCTCATTTTAATTATGCATCAACTGTTTGGTGTAATGCAAGTGACGCGCAAATTAAACCGCTAAACAGTCTTCATAAAAGAGCAATCAAGATACTTTATAAGTCTTATAATATAAATACAGATATTCCAACTACTGAGAAATACATAGAACTCCGAATACTCCCACTTCAAAAACAATTTGTATTTAATACAGCTATCCTTATGTTCAAAATCACACATGGAAAAACACCTGCATATCTTGATATATTTTTTTACTAAGCCAATTGTTGGGCATAGACTTTATAATTATAAACTACCCCCTCCCTCGCATTGATTTATACAAAAATAGCCTATCATTTAATGGAGCTGCTGTATGGAACTCTCTTCCTCTGGAGTGTAAACATTGCACCACAATATTTTCTTTCAAAAATAACCTATGCAAACATCTGCAAAATTTATTATAAAACTGATATTTTTTATATGATAACACAGTTTTTCATGACATTGTAGTATGATAGTAATAGTAATGATGATGATAAGAGTAATATTAATAATAATAATAATTATTATTATTATTGTTATTATTGTTATTATTATTATTATCATTGTTGTTATGATTATTGTTATTTGTATTATTATTATGAGGGTAAGGGATAGGAAAAGGAGGGGGGGTGGTTGCCTAACCTTGTTTAAAGATAATGATGAAGATGTTGGTGTGATTGTGTATGCATGTGTGTGAGTGCATGTGTGTGTGATTTCTATGATTTCCAAGTTAATGTTAAAGGTTATTTACTATGTTAGTTTGTTAAGGGACAGATTGGAAGATTAGACTTCTTATTAGTCTAAAATCTTTATCCCTAATAAAAAAGTTTCAAAAAAAGTTTCAAAGTTTCTTCTCTTGGCTCCTCTCTTCTCTTGACGCACGCTAATTGTTGTTCTGAACCAGTTTCCGATGGCGCTGTTGTGGAGGACTGCACAGTGTATAGGTTGGTGTGTGTGTTTGAGCGCGTGGAAGTGTGAGTATGATTGAAGGTCTGAAACCAATAGACTTTAAAGAAAAGAAATGAAGACAAATGATCGTATGCTCACTGATCTTAACTTGTGTTTTGTGTGGACATAGCTGAGAATAGCGGCCATAGTGTTTGACATCACCACCAACCAGGCGTTTGACATCGTGATCATGATCATCATCATGCTCAACATGCTGACCATGACGCTGGAGTTCTATAACCAGCCCAAGGACATGACCACCGTTCTCCAGATCATCAACACCATCTTCATCGCCATTTTCACCTTCGAGTGCGTGCTGAAGCTCATAGGGCTGAGACACTACTACTTCAAGATACCGTGGAACGTCTTTGATTTCGTCGTGGTTGTCCTCTCCATTCTGGGTAACACATTTTGTCTTTTCTCTGTTATATATGGGGAAAATTGCTATTTTCAGTGTTTCAAACAATTTTTCCTTTAATGTCTGTTTACGCATTTAGGTACTGTTAGACAATTTGAATTAAACATTCAAAACACCTCCACTAAATAAAATGTTTTTAAAAAGCTTTAATTACAACAATATTATGAAAGTCTCCCAATGTACCTAGGAATTATTTTCGGTGTTTCCAATTTGGAATATAGTACTTATTTATAAAACTATTATTGTAAGCGTAATATGACCGGTGTATTTACCAATTGCTACTCTGATGCTGTGATTACGTGGATGATGATTTCTTTTAAGAAGTATAATGAATTATCCTATTATTAGCCTTCACCGTGACTTTGTGTATAGAACTCCAAAGCTTGGTTTTCACTTGCAGTGTAGTTTGTATTTTCTCCTAGTGTTGTCTGTTGCTTACTTCCAAAGGTCGATTCAGCCTAGTGCTTGAATTTTGTCTAACTTGAAGTCGTCATCCACTCAGCCCGTTCACTCAGTAACAAGGCAGGAGTCATCGCATAAAGGTTTCCAACGTTATTCAGCAAGAAACTCAAACAGCATTCAACAACTGCAAGCAAACTCTCTTTCCAAAAAACACCCCCAAGACACATAGCTGACAGCACTTTTTATATAGTTAAAATGTCGAAAACTACAATGTCGAAAAATACAGAAAGTTCCAGAATGATGCACTCAACAACCAATCAAACTAAAACTCATCACCAGAATTATGCAGTGTCTTACATCATAGAATGTTCTACAGCCTTTCAAGATGTGATCGTCTGTTACCACATAGAATCTGGAATCTTTAGTCAGTTGTGAACAGGAAGTTCCCAATGCTGCTACAACAATGTCACCCGTTGTAAACAAACCTAAATTATGCAATGCATTTCTAGCAACAGCATAGAACCAGAATCAAAGGTAAATAAACGCTGCCATTGCACCCGTGTGCCTGTGAAATACAATATTCCTAGTTACCGTGCACGTCTCAGTCCTAACGCTTCCCCATAATTTGGTGGAAGATCTTTGTATTTAAACTGATTGCCCATTCTCCATCCTCTATTTGCCTATGTGTCCTCATTTTGTTTTTCGCAGATTTATTTTCTCAGAAAACTGAGTGCTCAGAAATAGTCAGATGTTGTGTCCACTATAATAAACAACTCAGATCAGTTTGGTTCAACAAATCTTCATTACCAGTAAAGGTCTCATGTACAGCAAATTGGGTGGCATTTGAATAAATAAAATCATGCAAAATAAATCACAATTCTTTACAAATGAACACTTACATCAAATAATTTATTTTCAAAGATTCATTTATATTTTTTTCTTACTTACTTACAGTTACACATGCACATCTTTGTACATCTTTCTTTATCACAGATGGAGCACAGTTAGCTCAGTGGTGTACGCCGTGTACTCCAAGGTCAGGCGATAACGTTGCAACCTGTACAGGCAGTAATTCAATCACCATCAACGGCCTAAAGTTAATAAAACAAATTTCAAAATAATAAAATACCCTGAGACACTGCTTCCATACTCCTTCGGAGGGAGTGTAAACCAAGGTCTAGTCTGTACAGCACACATTCCATCGCATGGACTTTAAAGACCTCGACGCTAATGTCCTAGGCCGATGAGTGCAGGCTACACAAATACACCCAGTATGCACTAGGTCCCTTCTCCCCATCCCCGGTCACCCAGGATTGTGCTCATTAGTCTGGGCATCAGACAATGCGCCCAAAGGCTGCAAGTGGGCGCCTCGAGCGACTTGATTTAGATCCTGTATCAGTCAGCACCTTGAACGGCTCTAGAGCTAGGAAAGCGCTAAATAAAAGTGATTAAATAAATAAAATAAAAAATATGCCATACAACAGTTAAAAAATCAAATTTATGTTGTGTGCCTGTGTGCAGCATCATCACTGTCGGAGTTTGAGAACAGCTTCTTCATCTCGCCCACCTTGCTGCGTGTCATCAGAGTGTTCCGAGTGGGCCGTGTGCTGCGTCTGGTCAAGTCAGCCAAAGGCATTCGCACGTTGCTGTTCTCGCTGGCTGTTTCCCTGCCGGCCCTGTTCAACATCGCCCTGCTGCTAGTGCTGGTCATGTTCATCTACGCCATCATGGGCATGAACTTCTTCATGCATGCGGAGCGTAAGTACGGGCTGGACGACATCTTCAACTTTGACACATTCCTCCGCAGCTTCATCCTGCTCTTCCAGATGTGCACCTCGGCGGGCTGGAGTGACGTTATGAACGGGCTGATTGCCAATTGTGTGAACACGAAGGGCCGTGCAACAGTACACCATGGCTACCATCTACCTGTCCACCTACCTCATCATCAGCTACCTGGTGGTGGTCAACATGTACATCGCCGTCATCCTGGAGAACTTCTCTCAGGCCACAGAAGACGTGCAGCAGGGCCTAACACCTGACGACTTTGACATGTACTACGAGAAGTGGGAGAAGTATGACCCCAAGGCCACCAAGTACATCCCGCTGGACCAGGTGTCAGACTTTGTGGACTTCTTGGAAGAGCCTTTGCGCCTGCCCAAGCCCAACCACTTCATGCTGGTCAAGATGGAGATCCCCATCTGCGAGGGCGACAAGGTGTTCTGTCGCGACATCCTGGACGCGCTGACCAAGAACTTCCTGGGCACCTCTGATACTAGTTCCGTGCCCATCAAGGCCGAGGACAAGAAGGACGAGGCCTATAAGCCCATCTCCACCACTCTGCGCCGGCAGAAAGAACACTACGCCGCCCGCATCATTCAGAAAGCCTACAGACACTACAAAAGCAAGAAAGAAGGTGACTCGGATGACGATGATGATGATGACTACGATGATAACAGCGGAGAGGCGGGTGGTGGTGGCGGTAGAGGTGGTGGCAGAGACCACGGCAGGGGAGAGGAGAGGGGTGTGCGGCGGAGGCTGGGGGGTGGGGCAGGGGGAAACGGGGGAGAGATGAGTGGGTCAGGCCACAGTGAGAGTGTGGACACCAGTAGTACAGTGCACCCTGCTGATGACGTCTGTGTGGTGGACCTGGACATGGATTCTAAGTCGGTAGAGCTGAAGGCAGACAGCGGGGTGGTAGCTTGATAGTGGTGTTCCTGCTGCTAAACATTTCTCACCTTCCTCTCTCTTTCTCTCCATTTTTTGTTTGTCTTTCTTGTGGCAAAACAATGGCCTCAGGAGGTGTGCCTACTCATCAGGGCCCCCACCGTTCTTGTTCTGGTGTTATGCAAGTGATGCAGTCTCATGCTGGATGCATGTATGTGGAGGATTCAAGCCTACCTGCTGAAAGCTTCAAGCTGTGCTTTTATGGATTATGTGACTAGTCATCTGTGTTTAAATATTGGAAGGAGATGATCTTTAGCCTCACACTCAGTACAACAAGAACTGACTGCTTGGTTCAGTGTCAGGTGAAGCTTAAACCGCAGCTTGGCTTCCCCTTCTCCCCCAGCAGCCAGCACATTATTTTCTAAGGCTTTGTGAAAGACGTTGGTGCTGTATGGATTGTGGCATTTATTTAGCTGATTAATGCATTGATGAATAATGGAAAACATCCAGAATTAACTGTTTGTGCTGGTGTTTTAATCTCCTGACATTGTTATCACATTATGATAGATGATCATACTCTGAAATATATCCAGTCTGCTGCAAAATCGACTAATGCCACACACAGAGTGTTGTCAATGTTACAGTGTTCATCATGCTCACAATCCCAGAACAGAGAGCTAAGCCTGTAGGTTTGAGTGCAGTTTGTGTTTATTACATGGACGTACAAGGGCGGGTGTGTCCCATTAAATGATTAATACTCCGCTAGAGCAGATCAGGACGGCCTCACCGATTTCAAGTGGAGGAGAATTTTGTGTCTGCTGTGCTCAGTCTAGCTGGAATCCTGTGCAATGAAAAGCAGCTGACTTGTGACTGTTTTCACGTTGTATTTTTAGACATTATGTGTTTGTTTGTTTTCTGTGATTTTGTTTTTGTTTTTGGGGTGGGTGGGAGTGTGGCACGTTTTTTGGCTTTTGCCAATGTCTTTCCATATATATGTGGCTGTCTTTTGGAAACTCGGCTTCATTTGTAATCGTGCATCACGGCTCTTTCCCTCAAACAGTGCTGAACTGCATTATTCTTATTTTCTTACGTGGTGTTTGTTAATTAAACAATCAGAACACATGCTATTTGAATGAGTGATACATGAAGTGTACGCCATCTTGTTATTTTGTGTTGGGACTATATTAATTAATGCTGATCAGGTCACATAATTAAACAACTGCGTTTGCATTTTACCTGTCCAATTTTAGGTTTTACATTTATCTTCTTCTTTTTTTTTCATTTGTATTTGCTGCCACTACTCATGCATGCACTGTGATTTCTATAGGATGGTTTAACTTATATGTGAAGTGTGTACATAGTGGTTTTTTTCAACTGTCTTGCATTCCAAGCAATTTTGGTGGTTTATAAAGACCAAGTAGTGACTATAGTGTGGTATATGCTATCACTATGGGTGCACCTTTTCAACTTTTATGCCTGCTTGTTTCTAATTAATACATTGGGTGATGTCCGCTTGGGTGCCAGCTGTACATATTCAACATAACCTTGTCACTCGTGTGTGCTGATCGATTCAGGTGTGTGTTATATTTGCTTGTGGATTTATCAGGGGAAATTCAACTTCAAGTAGATTTGGTCTGCTGTGGGTGGAATCGTCTGTGTGGCAGTCACAACACTAGTGAAACATTTCCGCGTTTTAATTTTACACAATGACAAATTCCAAGCTAATCTGTTCTCATAGTGGTACACATTCCATACGTCCCAGGCGCGAACTTGTTTTTTCCAACCTAGTTCCAGTCACTTTCCCGAAAAAGGCAATTACCGAAGTCGAACGAAGCTCTCCGAGTCGAGCGAAGCTATCCGATGTTTTACGAACGAATGCTGGCAGGACTACGTGAAACCACAGGCTTGGAAGTCTCGTCTTTCGTAGGCCTCAATTACATACAATACTACGTACGTATTTAGGAGTTTACAAAGACAAAAGAAAAGACTTCAGAGCCTGTGGTGAAACATCCGTGCATAAAAATAGCCGCTGCTAGATCTAATTCTATTTCGATCTGCACAGCTTCAAGCTCAAGTCGAGATTTGCATTTTGAAGCAGTTAGTATTATTATTATTATTATTATTTTATGATGAATAATATACTGACACAATTAGTAATAAGGAGTAAAAGTAATACATAACACATAAAGCACACATACAACGATTTCACATCTATATCAACAATAAAACCATGACAAAACTTCAAAGCGCTATGCATACGTTGATGTCCCTTCAGCACAAGGCAAAGCAAGTTTATAATGGTCTTAAAAAAAGTGATATTTTTATTGCAAGCACCAAAGCAATTATTTATTTAACTAATATTATTCTTTTTAACTGACACAGTAAATTTGTTATATGTATTTCAATTATATGTATTGTAATGAGAAACACGTATTAAAAAAATGTTGCGTGGCGGGCGGAAATTTCTATAAATCATCTGAAAACTTTGTTAAATCTATAAGAAAAAATAACCAGTAACACCATCTGAATATTTCGGGTTACACCCAACTTCAGCAAAAACAAACAAAACGTCACTGACCATATTTACACCATTGAGCACGCACAGCAGCACACTATTCTTTTTTTTTTTAAAAGTAGGAATAATAATAATAATAACAATAACAATAATAATAAGAAGAAGAAGAAGAAGAAGAAATAATAATAATAATAATAATAATAATAATAATAACAACAACAACACACAAACAAAACAAATAAATAAATTAAAGATTTAACTAAATAACTATACTACTACTACTACTACTACTACTACTACTACTACTACTACTACTACTACTACTACTACTACTTGGGAAGTTGTGGTCTCGATGTTGTGGTCCTGATTCGGCTCTTTGCAGTCCGCTGGACTCTGTAAGCAATGAATAACTAATAAGCTTTTAATTTAACTCTGATCTCGAGTTGTCTTGATTTTGTGGTTCTGATTCGACTCTTTGCAGTCCGCTGGACCCTGTAAGCAATGAATAACTAACTATTAATTTAACTCTGATCTCGAGTTATTAAAAAAAAATTCGCTTAGCCTACTCGTCCTCCGGAAATTTCAAGATTCGAATATTATAAAGTATAGGCCTAAATATTATCAATTAGCATAGATATAGTTTATACATTTATTTACGTATAAAACAAACAATACAGGTCTAATAATTATATTCAGCTAGTGAGCTTCTTCGCTGGGCGGAGACTGACTTATAATATAATAATGTAGATTAAGCCTATGTATACTGTATAACAGTGTCTACTTGGTTCTAGGCAGGAAATGGGCAATGCTATTATTAGCCTTTACTGCTGAGAACTAACAAAATGCAAATCAAGGAACGCAAATATTAAATATGGTCGATAATAATTATGCTCATATTATGCTCATATTAACAAAGTATGCCATTGCGAAATGCTAAATCTGTGTAAATCGAACAGAATTAGAAGCAAGAGCGATCATTTTTAATGTCAGCTAGTCGTAGTCATGCAAGCATCATTTCGTAACACATCGGAGAGCTTCGTTCGACTTCGGTGATTGCCTTTTTGGGCGAATGACTGGAACTAGGTTGGAAAAAACAAGTTTGCGTCCCAGGCAGGTCAAGATGCTACATGTATTTTTATGGACATACATTCCTGTAAATTACGTTCTGTTTTAGAAAAAAGAATTTAAAATAGTTTTTTTTAAAGGACCAATATTATCTTTATGCAATTATTCTAATTATAATGGGGGTTTATTATCTGTTTTTTATAAAAAGTATAATTGCTATATTTCACAGTTGTAGTGGCATCAAATCATGAGAAATGTAGCTCATTAATTTCTTGGAGCTGGTTTAACATTTCAGTGAAAAAAATTAGCTGTTTTTAAAAATTTAGAGATAGTATTTCAACAGCCGAAAATGGTCTCAATAGCGTTTTTCATAACATAAATAAGGTGAACTGTTCATTAGTGAATCTACAATCTAACATTAGTGAATCTGTTCCTTAATCTGAAATCAACCATTGAAATATATAAATGTATTATTATGTTATTCAACTGTTTAGCAAGTTTTTAACAAAAAAAAAACATTGTCCTTGTTAGTTTCATGATTTTTGTGTGATGATGTGCTTTTTTGAGGAATGATGGTTTGAATAATTTTAATCGATTGAAGGTTAACTTTAAAAGCACTGTTAATGCATGGTATCACATCAGGCTCAGATTGCAGAGAAAAATAAACAATGACAGTAAAAAAAATAAAAATAAAAAATTGGATGCCTGTTTGAAAAAGTGTTTATTGCTTGTATTGCATACTTTTCGGCACGTATTTAGACAACTCGCTGGGGGAGTATGACAGAGAATCTGGTGTACGGTATGGTCGTACGCTTATGTAAATATTAGAGTAACTGCAATAAATCTTCTGTGAATGTTTGGTTTTGATACAGCATCTCACAAGGCTGCCCGTGAGCAATTGTTGGCTTGTTAAAAGCAGTTTACATAATCACAGATATGAAATTGTCAGCAATTTGTTAATTCAACAGTGTGTGTAGTCTGACAGGCAGGTTATAGCGTTTGTGTCAACACTGAAAATATTACCACTTGCCCTTTCTTGTGGTTGTTCTCATCGGACACTGTGGGTGCATTTTGTGCCAGTGTGTTCCATAGTCTGTTTTGTTGTTTCCTTACCTGTTTCTTTCTGCTAATATTATGCAAAAGCAGTTATTTTGCAATCTGATGATCCACTGACATATTGTGTATTAACCTGTACATAAGATTGATGCAACGTTCCAGTTTTGTTATTTTTGGATGCGTTATTTATTTGACTCCTATAAATTTGCTGCCTGTTACCTAAGCCTGTTAGTTTACTGCCAGCGGAATTGTCTTCTTAACTTTTAAATGGTGATTTGTGATTAGTGTTTTCATGATAGGCTGGGCTGTATGTTATGAGTTTGCCTTCGATTTGATCCATTCATTTAGATCATTATGATTCTAGTATCTTTGCTGAGGACTTGTCAGAGCGATCAGCAACAGTTTGACCATGAATGTTGTCCAGAAATAGCATGCAGTTGGGAAACCAAGGTTAAAAATTATTCAATCACTTTTACTATTTTATTTATTACATTGTTTTTTTGTTTTTGTTTTTTTAATTCCACTATTAGTTTTATTAACATACAATATTGTTGCATATAATTCTTTAGCAACACTTTCTTGACTTAATTTTTTTTAATCACTGCCTGTGGTAGTTATGAAGATGTGCTGCTTATCTCTTTGCTGCAAGTTTGAAAGGGGTTATTGTGTGGTTTCATATCTGAAAGATATGTTTATGATAAAGCTTGTGAATGGAAACAACCATGTGCTGTTTATTGATCTCATTGGAAATGGTTAAAAAAAATAATTTTAATAACAATTTTATTTGTGTTCTTGCGTTTTTAGCAGCAGCAGTACTAAACATTCAAAATGTAACGTGCCCATTGGGCTAATCATTCCTTCTAAGCCTGGCAAAATCCTCACTGTACTAGCTTGTTAACATGTTTTATACAATATGAAACTGAAATGTTGTCTGCAAAGGATAGGAAACCTTGCTGGGTTCAGTGAAACATGGATGGTAAAAGTGCAAAGGATTGAGATGAGTGCAAAGGGATTGAGACGAGTGCAAAGGGATTGAGATGAGTGCAAAGGGACTGAGATGAGTGCAAAGGGACTGAGATGAGTGCAAAGGGACTGAGATGAGTAAGAAACATTCTCACCGGTTGGATGGAGAGATTGAGCTTTCCGTCCAAAATAGCTGGTCAGCGTTAAATGCAAGTTTTCTTGCAATGTTGCACTTCTGTAGGGAAAACCCGGCGTGGGTGCACTGCTTGCCCTCTGTTAGACGCCTGGAGCACCCCTCGTTGCTGGTTGGTCCTTTTAGGTCCCAAGCACATTCATTGTCACAAAAAATGAACAAAAATCCTTGATACCAATGCCAATGTGCATTCTTTAAGTTTTGACTGACCCCTACATTTATAAAATGCTAAGATGAGACAGGTCAAATCCGATCCAACTTTATGTGGCAGTGAGAGACAGACTGGTGATCATGCTGCTGAAACAAAATCAAAATTAAAAGTAACAGTCTAACAGAAATAGTTGAGAAGAGAACGGGGGACAGTAAGCCGACAACCACACAGAGGTCAACCATTTGGAAAGTGGACTACACGGTTTCAGTCACTTACAAAGTTCTTGGCCAGTTGCACATTCATTTCTGAGGAATGTGTCATTTGTGAAATAAATCATGTGGTCAGCAATCTCTACTGTTCTTAGGTAGAACACAATTATGAGGATGATACAGGCACACGAGTTTTGCATAATAACCCTTAAGTCAAACTGATAGGGTAAATCTCAAGACCTCCATGAAAATTATGTGTCGAAGGGCATCTGTGTGCGATTGTAGTTTGTTGTGGAAGCATGCATTCAGCACAATGTAAAGTTAGTGCTGTACTACTACAATCTATAAACCATTACATGTCACATTCTTTCAAATTGCACAAGCATAACCCAGCTTTAGAAATATTATATTATTACAACATTGCACAACATTATTTTTACTGAGCAAATAACAGGTTTAAAAGTGATAGAGCAACACAACAACTCGATCATAATGAACCTCCAAAGTAATGTTGGGAGGGTATAGGAAAATGACAATAAAGCACAGACAACTGATCTCTTGCCATGGTCTACAGGTGCGAGATGTGCATTCTATACAATGGGTAAAGTCCAGCACTCTGTAAAAGACCTGAAGGGTGTCGTTTTTGAAGAATTGATAAAATCTACTTAGTTTCCATTTACCGATGCTTTCCCTTGCTAAACAGGAAAAAAGGATGCAAACAGAAGTAGAAATCTATCAGAAATGAACCCAGATGTAAGGTGAACAGTAAAAGAAGAAGGCAAATAAAAGTAGAAATCTATCACAAATGAACCCAGATGTAACCAAAAAACAAAGGTTACACTTTTTAAAAAAAGAATTTTATTGAAAAATAAGAAAGTGTGATGTTAATTAACTTTTTTGCACAATCACCAATTTGTGATACTATTTAAACATTGTGAAAAACCAATCGAAATGATTTTGAGTTTGTGATTTTGTTGAAGCTGTTATAAGCAAAATATAAATAATATATTATTATTATTCAGTGCAAGAACTGTAAAAGCAGTGAATATAATGATGGCATTCTGTCATCCAAGCATCAACTGTAATAATATCCAAAGACTGTGAAATATTTCTGTGATGTGTAAAATTTCCTCATCCGCTTTGTAGTGCAAACGCTCTATACATTTACACTGAATAGCGATTATGCATTCAACAAAATCTGCAGGGTCTAAATTAGACATATAAAATATTCGTTGACAATATTTTGAAATAAAATAATGGGATGGTGTAGACTTTGTGTGTGTATATAATAATGCACATTGTAAAAGTTCATATTTCATACATCTATACTACAGTTTATAATAATTTGACTTTTTACATTTATTTATTTTAATAAAACAATATTTCACACAGTTTCTTCTTGACAGAGAACATTTCTGGCATATGAATACATTTGGAGCCAGCCTAGCAGAGCTTGTTTTAAATTGAATGAAAGATTTGTAATATTATTAATCTGTGTGAGACAGGTAATGCCGAATGTATTTTTGTAGCTATTGCAATCGCAGTTCAGAAATATGATCCGTGTTGCAGAATTGACAATGAATGCAAAACATTTTGTAATTCAGCACAGGATGCTTTGACTTTCCGCCCTATGATTTAGTCTAAATTTACTGAACATTCACGTTAATGAGCGACATTGGGACATGGGAAATAACCCTGTCACAGTTCAACCCTATTGCATTGTGGGGTGTAAACAAGGGACATAACTTCAGCTATGTCCATCAACACTGAGCCACATAAATTAGTTCCACCTTACTGTAGCACTTGAGCAGCAAGGTTGACAATGGGGATACTTTTAACTACTGGTTAATGCATGTTAGAAAATTCATATTTGTACTTTCCCAAAGGTCCAGTCCATGGTGCTCCACCATTGTCTAAGTGCATGCTGTGTCTAAACATTGGCTGTATCTGACTTGGATCATCTTTGGCTTGCAGATATTTCAGGTAATACATAAAGCTGTCTCACAACACCATCAAGAAAATTGACACTTTTGCAAACGCTTAGTTTTCTGTTAAATGAGTGTCTGGAAATACATTTGAATGGCTTGCCATCGTTTTTTTCCCTTGAGTTAGGCGCCATCGGTGATACTTATGATTAATTCATTGTGTAGGTGTTGTGTTGCAAGTTTCCATTGACTGAAAGGCCTTTGTTTCGTTGACGTTCCAGTCAATGTCTTACTGTCTCAAATTTGTCACCAAACAACTCACTCCCTTCTTTTTTTCTTTAAAATTTACATTTCCTTTTTTTCTTTCCAACTTTGTTTTTCTTTTTTGACATTGATTGATTTAAGCGACTCTGTGTTGGATTGTTCAGCATAAATATTTGCTTGAGATGGTTGTTAATAATGAACATGGTTTGTCCACATTTAGAGCGTTAACTGTTTTGGATATAATGAAGACATGTAGATTGTTTGTGGTAGATTGTTTAGCGTAGCTTCTTTCAACATGCAAGGCAAAGGAAAAGAAAGTCTGTCTGTAGCTTTTTCTGTGCAAGTAATATTATGTGGAACCAGTTTTGAAAGATCGATGCTTTTTTGGCCCACCACAGTGCACAAAGTGGCTGCGTGTGACGGTCTTGGTCAGACTTTTTTAATAACATTTTGCCCGGTTGATGATGTTTGTAAGGAAAATGTGTGTTCGCTTTTTGCTTGGAGGTTCTGAATGACCCGTTTTTTTTTCTCCGCCCGAGGTGGTTATTATGTGTGGCTGTAGCAATCGGCCATCTTTATTGCGCGTAATTTTCAAGTTTCATCAACGAGTTTTTTCTTCTTTTCTTTCTTTTTTTGCTCAAATGTTGTTCAGACATTTTTGTGAGTGAATCATTCAACTCCAGCGCTTGTATTTATAATAACAGTGATAATAATAATAAAAATAATAATAATAATTTGATATTTCACACACCGAGTGTACATAACTTACTACGAGCACATAATGTATTTATTATTATCATTTTGGCACACACTAATCAAACATGCACCATGTTTTCTCTTTGGACAAGTGAAATGCAGTGTCCTTTCTTCAATGTCCCTTACAAAGTTTTACTAACTGTGTTGCTTCTACCGTTTCTTTCTTTTCCATTTCTCTTTTCGTTTATCAGCTAGCTTGTACGTACCTATGCATGCGTCATCTTAATATTAATGCAGTGCGAAACAGCGCAATATGGTTCCACTGGCTTTATAATAGCGGAGGAAAAAAAGATAACTAACACTCCATTTAAATCAGCTGGTGAAATATTATTAGCTTGAGGGGAAAGGTAAGAGATGATCGAAGGGGACAACTTTAAACAGCTTCTTAGTTGAAATAAATTCTGACCTTTGATTTTGTCGGTGAAGGCATTAATCAACTGTTTCATTAGATCTGTGGAAGTTTTTGTGGGTGCGGTTGTTGAGTTGAGTGGGGGAGAGGGGGTTATTGGGATTATAAAGTTAACAAAACATGGCAGCCTTGAGAAATGATGCCTTGCGTTCTGTAATTCAAATGGGGTCTGGAATGTTGATAAAAATTCATTAGATAATTGCAAGTCTACGTCATTATGTCATCGCCTATCCTGTCCCGAATCGCAAAAAGGGTAGGGGAGACTTCACGGTCCAAATATGTCATCACCCGGCGTAATAGGTAGGCTTTAACGACCAGCAGCAGGGATTGGAGAGAGACGAACGTAAGCCTCGCCCAGTCTGTGCTGTGCACTAACACGATGTGTGATATAATCCGTAATATTATGCTTGCCATTTTAAAAAAAAATTAAAATAGTAAAAATGCATTTAAAAAAAAAATTCTTAAAGCTAGCTCTCTTGTCTGTGTCTTGGTCACAGGAATCGTTGTGCAGGTAGGTTGTTTCAAGTGATGCGTAGTGTTTTCTTAATGTTGGTTTGTTGGTTTTTTTTAACTTAAAACTACAAGACAATGACTCGCTGTTGCAATTTCATGCTACTACGCTAATTGTTATGCTAATGTCTAGTGTTCCAAGTTTTCTTCTCTACAAACTGTCTTTTTGCCGCACGTACATTCGTCAGTCCAGCGTCGTTCCTTCGGGGATTTTTTTTTCCTTTTTTTTTCCCCTGTCGCCATTGTTTCTCGCGAGTTCTGCACCTTGGTTTCCCAGTGTGTGAGGCACGAGGGGGCGCTTGTGGTGCCGTCACGTGCTTAGCACGCGCCTCACGATATACTATTTACACACAAAAAGACGGTTTTACTGAAATAAACTATTTGATACACTCAACAAAACGTCTCGTGTTTCAACTGTGATTTTCTCCTTCTTGTATGCGTGTTTATATCTGTTTGTGTGTGTGTGTTTTCAGAGCTTGTCTTGTCCTGCCTCTTGGATGTTATTTTCATTCAAGGGAACTCTTTCTCTCTCTAGCAGTAAACAAACATTATATCATATGTAATCTGTCACTTTTATTCATTGAAAAATGACAAAAAATAATATTCCTGCATACTATACTATATGCGACTAATTGCATAATTTCATCACTATATTGCAGTGGATTTTGTAGTATCGAAACACTATTGGTGATTATTATTAATAACCAAAGGCGTCTGAAAACAATCCTTCCGGTGACTTGTTCCACGAGGTTCCTTTCGACGACGGAGCTTATCTGTAATAAAAAAAAAGATTTTTTGGGTTTATTCGGAAATGGGTAACTTGTCTTTTTTTTTATTTTTTAGTTACCTATATCTGAGCGGACATCTCGTCTCAGAACACTATGAAAGCTACCCCGAGCTTCGGGAAATGGGGAGGTGGTTGCCTGACAGTCCAAGGCCGAACTAGCTGAGCTTGCTGGGATTGCAACTGAAATAAATCTTTCGGTTGATCCGGAAGATTTGATGGAGGATAGCAGAAATTGTAGGCGAGAAACTGTGTTCGTTTTCAAAGAATGTCCGCCCCAACGTTAGACAACTCTTGTGCAACATGTTGACAAGCCGACCAAAGTTGTTTCCCCTCGTATTGCTGAGCAAGGTCTATTCTCACACACGTAATTTCAATTAAAAAAATTTGGGCAACAAAAAACAATGTACATTTACACTTGCGGTTAAACCATCAGCGGCCAAATCCCAATGTTTGTGTGGTGTGTTGGGGTGGGTGGGTGGGTGGTTATTAAGGTTCTCCGGTTTCCTCCCTCCCTTAAAGTGAGTATGAGGTCATATTTTCAAACTTTTACAGTAGATAGCATGATCATAGAAGAGTGTATACAACCATGTTATTGAGGTGAACGCTCTCAAATAAACGTCGCCTCGCGAATTCTCTATTATGAAGGCATTTCGCGTCAAAACCCTACAAAAGGCTGAGAACAAATTCGCATAGAAACACCTAAAGTCAAGCCCCTGTTCATTGCTTACAAGGTCCAGCGGACTGCAAAGAGTCGAACCAGGACCACAAAATCAAGACCACAACTTCGCTGAAAGAGGACTCACCCCTGATCCGCATAAAAGATCTGCCGAAACAACCCAGCTAGTGGTAAAAAAACAAAACAAATGAGGAGTTTTGTCCAGGAAGAGTTTTCAAGAAAAAAGGTAGGTTACTATCCTATCCTATAACTCGGAGATCGTAGGGGCACCACAGATGATCTTAACCACCGTACTCCATCTTTCCCCTGTCCTCAGCAACTCTGATGGTTTTGCTCAGTGTCAAACCAGGCCTCAAATGTTGTCCTCCCACCTCTTTTTTGGTCTCCCTCTTCTTCTACCTCCTTGCACTGTGCCTTGCAGGATGGTCTTTGCAAGACCTGATGATCTGGTGACGTGGCCATACCATCAGAGTTTCCGTTTTTTCACCACTGTGAGCAGGTGATCGTGTTGTCCAATGGCTGGCGTGATGGTCTATTGGACTTCGTCGTTGGTGATGGAAATGCCCAGAAGTCTTCTGTAGCACATCATCTCCATGCTTTGTATTCTTTGTTGTAGATTTGCTGTGAGGGTCCATGTTTCGCAAGCGTATAGGAAGATGGAGATGACTGTAAGTTACTGGTATAGCAAAAAAAAAAAAAAAGTAGATTGATAAAACAGAGTTGGAATGAGAAAGAACGAAGAAGAAAGACAGCAACAGTGGGAATTTAAAGCACTAAATTTCCAGAAAGTGGGGATACTATTTAAACTGGAACTGGAACCTCCACCGGGGGGGGGACTTAAAGTGAGTGTAATTTACATTTTTTAAATTTTAATTTAACTTTTTTTCTCAATAAAATAATTTGTTTGACCTTGAACAATTAAAGTTTAACTACACCCACCATTAGTGATACGGCAGACAGGAATAAACGTCCCGGTGAAGAAGGGGGTGGGGACCTAAATCAACACTGAACCACCAGAGCAATCATACTGCAAATACGGACAATGAAAATGGCTACTTTTTATCTTGCCCACCTCTGGATTCGAAGGTGTGCCAGGCCAACGCTCTATCGCTGCGTTACGGCGGTGGGACCGGCCGACCTTTGAGACTCTTTGAACCTTAAAGGGAAGACGTAGCAAGAAGGGATCCCCATGGGAGGGGGAGGGGGTGGTGGGAAGAGTGGGGGGGGGAGAGGGGAGGAGGGTTAATCGAGCTGGGCCGCAAATTACAGAGACCGAAAGACTATGATAGGGAGCCATGTGTATGGTTAGCGTTGATGATAATAATGACGATTGATGTTGATGGTGATAATGGTGGTGGCGGTGATGTTCTGGTAGTGTCCATCTGCAATGCGCATGTTTCCATCCATTCATTGCCGAATGCTCAGTGCAGTGATTAGAAGTTGATGAGATGGCTCATACATGCACGGGAAGCAACTCAGACTCCTGGAGCAGTCTTCTGCCTACATGCCAACGCAATCGACAAGACCTTATCGTCAATCTGATTCCTCACCAAGAGCCAATGCCGAGATTCAGTTACAGGTGTACACGTACCGTGGGTCTTGTAATACCGTTTTAAAGGAAAAATATTCTTTATGTTTCCTTAACTTATTATGTTCAATGTATTTTCTATTTATTGCTGTTTTATTTCAACGTTGATTTTAAAAAAAATATATTATTACTCGTACCTCTACTATTACTACTACTATTATTCTTACTATCATCATAAATTCTTTGGTATTTTATCATGAATATGTGCTCACGTGTGTCTGAATAGACTGTGTTGATATGTGTATAAATATATCGGTGCACACGTGTGTGTGGGTGCGTGTTTGCATGTTTGTGAATGACTGTTGCCATTATTGGCAGTGTATATTTTATCTTGCCTTTATTGTACTTCTGGACCTAAAGCAGAAATTTCTCCCCTTGATGTTGCCCCGATCATGTATTTCATTGTATTATTATGTTTGTAGTTTGACCATGTTTCTGCCCTAGCTTGTAAATTTGAGGACCTTTCTATGAAAATCTCAAAACAGTCAATGATCACTGCTACTTTGTTTCCAAATGAGTCTATAAACTGATGGGGCATCGACACTTGCAAAAACTCTCTACCTGGCCATCTGACAAACAAAGGGAAAGAGTTGAATATACATTACACTTAAAACTTCCTTAAATCTGGCTGAAAGTGTCGAGCGGTGTAATTTAAATAAGTAGGCTACGGGCTGAATTGGCAGGTTCAAGCGTAATCTGAGGAATACTAAAATCAGCAATTGAAAGGGTCAGAAGTTTAGCTTGTGGGAGGTGTGGAGATAAATATGTAAAAAGCGCTAATAAACTGGCAAAGCTGGGCAGCCCAGTATAATATCTGACTTTGTCATCATCACCTTCAAAAATCTCGGATGTAAATATTTTACTGTCCTTCAATTTCTGCTTCAGGTTTCTCTTCTCCTCATACAGGGCATTCAGTTCATCTTGCATGGAGTCAATATCACTACCAGTCAGCTCAGTTTGAGTACAGGCTTCTCCAACAGCATCCACATCTTCACTCAGTTGTGGCTCTGTCACATCTGTGTCAATTTGTTGTTGTTGCTTTGCCATTTCACGGTGTTTAACTCGGTCACACCGTTTAGAGTCGGTGGGCTTCACTTTGTCATGCCCCATATGCAGGGATGGGGCCCAGTCAGAATCAGTCTCAAACATCTCATAGGCTGGTTTCCCTGGGAAATAACACAAATAACAAGGATTAAACAAAAGAAACAAAAATAGTAAGCACAGAAGATATCCCCATCTACCAACATACACCAAGGCATTTAAGTAAAACAATTTCTTCACTTTCAGCTCTCTTTCTTCTATTATAATAATACCAGATGCTAACATGTGCTTAACTTAGAATAATTTTGAACTCAAAGCTCGGCGATCTATCCCAACATACGCGCTCACATACAACAAACAGACACACAACAAAGACAACAGTATACAAGACATACATGTGATGTAAAGGCAGGGAGATTGCTATCCCATCAACTCAGTAAGTTGAATAACTGACAATGCATGTGTTTAAATTTGTAATTTTAAAAAAAAAATTGCACAAACATGAGGAAATGCAGGCTAAGAGTAAGACTAAGAGTAATGTGCAGATGTATACATTTATTTACATTTATTTATATGGGTTACAGTTTGATTAATCACGATTTTTAAAAAAAATCGTTTAGAAGCACTACGCTTACTTTAAATTTGATGTCACAGCACTTGACTTAGTTGTAATATGGTGTAAATTAATTTAAAAGACATATACATGATACAATACATGATACACACTTAATTACGGCTACGGTAATGATAAAATATCAACAAACGTGAATATCATAAAAATAACAAAAAAATATCTAAGAGTAAGATACTTTTGTGTTATTAATTATAGCTTCAAGATACTTTGCAGTCCCAGTTGAGTTTACATATTTTTTTAAATCAACATACGTGATCAACTGAGACGAGATTGAGACAGTAGGTCTGCTTATCTCGTATCTGTGACTTACCACTGGTCTACTGACTAGTGCAAGCCCTACTCAAGGTTAATGGACATAAATTTCCTAAGGAAAAGGTAAAGTAAAGTGTTTCACCTTTGTGAAAATGTCTTGAGCAAACACGAGCTCCCCTTCGAGAATGTTCGAAAGTAATCTCTTTCAAGTTAATGGCAGACACCCATGCCAGTCTTCTTCTGCTTGTCACATCTTCCATTTGCGATCCATTGTTTGTTTTTACTTTTGGAATCGAAAACATCTGAATGGTTTCATTAATCCTGTTTCCACTTTTGTCATGCGTTCTCATATAACAGTCTTTAACGCAGCAGCGCGAACCTTTCTCAGGCATTTTTATCTGAGATTTCGGAGATCTGAACAGGCTTGGCTGACTACTTTCTCTTTCCGGACCTTGAAAATATGGCGCCGTGCAATGCTTTGTGGGAGTTTTGACGTCACACGCACATAGCCTATTAAATGTAATTGTACTTCGTGTTTGTTTTTACTGCTTAGTTTTACTGTTTTTACTACTTTACTTTAGGGTTTGATCTTTTTATATTTATGACTATTTATCCTTGCCAGCGCATGAGTGCGGGGGTGCGTGCGAGCGCTTACAGCAGACTTTTAGTTTTGCGCTCACAGGCGCTTGTATCTGGACTCGCGAGCACCTATGCCAATGACGCGTTTCCCTTCTCTTGGGTATCAACAATACCTTGTAAGCGCTTGTGTTTTTTTTGATTGATTGATTTATTATTGCTTTAGGTCCAGCGGACTCTTCCGAGCCAAATCAGGACCGGACAACCCCCGATCCGCATAAAAGATCTGTTGAAACAACCCCATTGGGAAAATTGAATGCCCTCCACCGGCCAGTCACTTTACAATAAAGACATCCCACGCGAGGGACGGCTGAGGGTTGACCTCAACTACGCGAACTCCCCGATTACAAAAACAAAATAGAATACAAACATCATTATAAATCATCAACAAAAAAACATACATATAAAATGCCTATAGTGCTAAATAGTACATTCATAGGAAGCCCTAGTGACCACCCGGCAGAAAGCGTCCAACATTCCCAAGCTGATCCAACAGACCTCATACACAAACAAGGAGTCTTGTCCAGGAAGAGTTTTCAAGAAAAAAGGTAGGTCATTGATCTAGCGAAGAAGAATATAGTATAGCAGAGTAGTAGGACAGATCAGGAATGGGAAAGAGCAAATGAGGAAGACAGCGACAGTGGGAATTTAAAGCACTAAATTTCCAGAAAGTGGGGATACTATTAATACTGAAACCCCCGGCACTCCAACGGGGGGAACTGTTGCCGCAGTTAATTTGTCATGCCTACAAAGGCAAGACAGGTTTTCAACTGGGGCTTTCACTGTACCCTTTATAGGTTAGAACAACGAAATAAAGTAGTATTATTAGCAAGTGTGACTGTCCTGGCAGTCATGTTTTGCAGTGTATCCAACAAAATGGCATGGAGACCTCAAAATATACTGTTACAATGGTTTTCTCTGGACATGACGGTTCATTGAATCAATCGTTTTTTTTTGTTTTTTTTTTAATAAAACGCATAAATATTTCAATCTGTTAATAATTATTGGATATGGTCCATCTAAAATTTCACAAATAAAATTCAATGTCCTTTTCATCTGCTAATAGCGACTTGCCTTTACACCACAGGTCCGAGTGAGGAATGTGGGTTTGTTGTGTATGTAACAGGTCTGAGTGAGGAATGTGGGTTTGTTGTGTATGTAACAGGTCTGAGTGAGGAATGTGGGTTTGTTGTGTATGTAACAGGTCTGAGTGAGGAATGTGGGTTTGTTGTGTATGTAACAGGTCTGAGTGAGGAATGTGGGTTTGTTGTGTATGTAACAGGTCTGAGTGAGGAATGTGGGTTTGTTGTGTATGTAATGCAGGTCTGAGTGAGGAATGTGGGTTTGTTGTGTATGTAACAGGTCTGAGTGAGGAATGTGGGTTTGTTGTGTATGTAACAGGTCTGAGTGAGGAATGTGGGTTTGTTGTGTATGTAACAGGTCCGAGTGAGGAATGTGGGTTTGTTGTGTATGTAACAGGTCCGAGTGAGGAATGTGGGTTTGTTGTGCATGTAACAGGTCTGAGTGAGGAATGTGGGTTTGTTGTGCATGTAACAGGTCTGAGTGAGGAATGTGGGTTTGTTGTGCATGTAACAGGTCCGAGTGAGGAATGTGGGTTTGTTTGAGTGTGATTTAGGAAAAAGGCGCCTATAGCATCTATTATTATTATTATTATTATTATTATTATTATTATTATTATTATTATTATTATTATTATTATTATTATTATTATTATATTATTATTATTATTATTATTATTATTATTATTATTATTATTATTATTATTTCCATATCATAGGCATGACCAGTTGCCAGGGTGATTGCATTTGCGGCTGCTTGGGTCGACATTGGACGCATTTTTTTTCCCAGAACCCTAAACTGGAAATAACTTCCTCGATCTTTCTTTTTTTTTTTTTTTTTTTAAAAATTACTTTGTACTGTTGTTCACTGCTGCAGTTATAAGCATGGCATTTTTGTGTCCAACTAAGAGCGACTGCTTAATAATATCAGCTTGTGATAAAAATGCAACAGAAAGATAATTGTAATGCTTTTTGTTAAAAGAAAACAAACAATAAATTGTAAAGAATAAAGCATAAATAATTATTGTGTGCAGGATGTTCAGACTTTTTTTTTTTAATCTCATTGCATTTCTACAGATTTGCTTTCTCCCATTATTTTCTTCAGTTTCTACTACTACTACCCTTATGACTGCTACTGCCTCTATTGCTACTACTATTACAATTCTTACGACTGTTATTATTGCTGCCGCATGTGCTATTACAACTACTATAACTACTACTACTGCTACTACCTGTATGACTATTACTGCTGCTGCTGGCGCTATTACTACTAATAACTACTACTACTACCCTTATGACTATTACTGCTGCTGCTGGCGCTATTACTACTACTACTATAACTACTACTACTACCCTTATGACTATTACTGCTGCTGCTGGCGCTATTACTACTACTACTATAACTACTACTACTACCCTTATGACTATTACTGCTGCTGCTGGCGCTATTACTACTACTACTATAACTACTACTACTACCCTTATGACTATTACTGCTGCTGCTGGCGCTATTACTACTACTACTACTATAACTACTACTACTACCCTTATGACTATTACTGCTGCTGCTGGCGCTATTACTACTTCTATTATAACTACTACTACTACCCTTATGACTATTACTGCTGCTGGCGCTATTACTACTACTACTATAACTACTACTACTACCCTTATGACTATTACTGCTGCTGCTGGCGCCATTACTACTTCTATTATAACTACTACTACTACCCTTATGACTATTACTGCTGCTGGCGCTATTACTACTACTACTATAACTACTACTACTACCCTTATGACTATTACTGCTGCTGCTGGCGCTATTACTACTACTACTATAACTACTACGATGTGTTCTCTCTTCCTCCTCCTTCTTCTTCTTCATCTTCTGCTTCTATTCTTTCTGTCTGTCTGTCTATCTCTCTCACTAGCACTGGAATAACAGGTGGGCAAGTGTGAATAATAATAAATTACAAGAGTGCAAAAAGACAATTCAATGCCACTATCTCCTTGAGCCGAGCAGCCACAATCCCTTCCCTTGATTCCTAACACAACTCCCACGCACAGCACTTCATTAGTGACAGACTAGCCAGTAACCAACTTGACGAAGTATTGTAGATCATAGCCAATAGCCCAGCAGTAAGTTACAGTTTAAGTCGCACACCTAATGATTCTTTCATCAACATCTGCTACAGCCAGAAATGTCAGAAGTAGGTTACATGTACACAACTTTGTGTATTGCTCTATAACGATGCAGGATTCTGGAAAAATATCATAGTTTTGGTGACTGACTCTTTAAAGCGAGTGCACCAGACGTTTGTATCTGGACCACAGCTCACTAGACTATTACGACGGCAAAGTTAAAGTCTCGCTTCATACCTATCAACCAAGGTCACAATCGGCTCTAGAAGAGGGTGGGAGAGAAAAAGAAGATTGAGGGTTGGGGGGGGGGGGGTGTAATTGACGAACTGTGCTGAGTTTATTGCAACGTTGTTCAAGTTAACCGTTTTGGTTGGAATAAATTTATCGAAACGTGTGTCAGAGGTTTAGAGGGGGGGGAGGGGTGTGGATTGGTTGGTTAGAAAGGTAACGTGACAAGATTAATGAAATATACCCAGGGTGAAGAATAACATTGATCACATTTGTACGAAGCTCAAGAAAAGATAATGTAGGCCTATATTAAATCCAAATGATCCACCGTAGCAAACATTTCAAATAAGCTGTTTAACATAGCCTACTAAATAATCGCATACAGTATAACAACATTACTTTCTATTATGACAATAACGACATACCAACTACAGCCCATTTGGAAATGGAATATAATGTGTTAGCCATTTAACAGTTTTTAATTGGTGGTTTAGGCCAAAACTGGTAACTTTGTTGACAGCTAGCTTCTCTGATTGTGTTGATAAAAACTGTGAGAACAGTAAGCTTATATGTAATATATACATTTTAGAAATTAAAACTATGATAACACGTTTTCGTTGTCCTTATAAAATGCAATGACAGAGTTAGTTTGTTATTCATTGCTTACAGGGTCCAGCGGACTGCAAAGAGCCGAATCAGGACCACAAAATCAAGACCATAACTTGGCTGAAAGAGGACTCACCCCTGATCCATATAAAAGATCTGCAGAAACAACCCTAGTGGTAACACTGAAGGCACTCCACCAGCCGGTCACTTTACAATAAAGGCATCCCATGCAGGGGACGCTGAGGCTACTCATTTCTTGAATCCCAATTTACAAAAACAAAATAGAAAACAAACATCATTATAAAATATCAACAAAACACATGCATATAAAAAAATGCATACACATTGCTCAATAATATCATACTTCATAGGAAGCCCTAGTGACCATTTGACAGAAAGCATCCAATATTCCCAAGCTGATACCACAGACCTCACACACAAATTAGAAGTTTTGTCCGGGAAGAGTTTTCAAGAAAAAAGATAGGCGACTGTTCTAGCGAAGAAAAAGATAGTATAGTATATTGATAGAACAGAGTAGGAATGAGAAAAAACAACTGAGAACGACAGCGACAGTGTGAATTTAAAGCACTAAATTTCCAGAAAGTGGGGATACTATTTATACAGAAACCCCCGGCGCACCCATGGGGGGCAATGCAATGAGCTGAAGTGGCGAGTTCAGACAAGCTTCCAATATAACAGGAATAAAACTCGTACCTTAAAAAGGTTGTGATGTGGGTCCAACTGCTTGAAGAAAGTGGATAAAACTTGGCCTTTGGAGACAACTCCTTCAATGGGCTACGATGTTGACAGGCACAAGGTTTATAGGCCAATGGGTTACACAATATAACACGATACAGTATGTGTTACACAATATAACACAATACAGTATGGGTTACACAATATAACACAATACAGTATGGGTTACACAATATAACACAATACAGTATGGGTTACACAATATAACACCATACAGTATGGGTTACACAATATAACACGATACAGTATGGGTTACACAATATAACACGATACAGTATGGGTTACACAATATAACACAATACAGTATGGGTTACACAATATAACACAATACAGTAAAACCTCCGTTTTACGACCTTTAAATTGCCATTTAAAAGAGGTCTTATTTTGGAGGGGTCTTAAAAAGGAGGTAGGACATTCTCGTAAAAGACATTTATAAAATTAATTAAGTAAAACAAATACATGTACAAAAAGTACACATACCATTAAGTATAGGGAACATCTACCATCTTTTAGAAATATAGAATAAACCCAGTATCACAACCAATACAGTCAATATCTTCCTGTTCCTCATTATTTACAAAATAAAAAATCAATGTTGGTATGATAGTTTAAAAGCGTATGTAAGTGCTGAGTGCATGTTTGGAGTTATAACTATTTATAAGATAACCTTATTCATATTGTTGTAAATATTTGTATTCAATTATTGAATTATTTTTTTTTAACAAGAAAGCGGTTATTTCTGTTTGTTTGCATGATCCCCCCACCCGTGCATGTTCTCTTAGTATGTCACTTTGAACACCAGACATGGTGTCGGCAAGATCTGACAGGCCCTTGCTCAGGGCAAATCTGGTCAGCTCCTTAGAGTATTTCAAGCTGCTTTAATGCATCGTCTGCTGTTAAAAGTTGTAAACGAAACTGTTTTCTTCAAGCGCACAAATATAGTATTGCTTTGGAATCTGAATTTTGTAGATGCTAGGTCGTAAAATTTAATTATTTGAAGGTCGCAAGTCACGTTTTAAAGTTAGTCGTTTAAGAGAGGTCGTTTATATAGTACAAAGCATCGGTGAATATTTTTCTGGTCGTATGTTGGAGGAAGTTGTTTAAGAGAGGGTCTCACAACGGAGGTTTTACTGGAATATAAATAAGATCGTGTGAAGTTGATTTATGAGATATAAGAAACGATACAATAGCAGCCTTACTCCCCAATCCCCCACAACCTCCTCCACTTTTCCCCCACCTCAGTGTATCTTCCACAGATGGAAGCTGGCTGCCCGCAACAAAGAAGAAGAACGCAACCATTGACACAACACAAGGTTGGCACAATGAAATGCGGGCCTAGAAACTGACAAAGGCTGGAGAATGAAGAGTGGTCTTGGCTAAATGGACGAGGCATTAATGCAGTGGTGAGTGGTTTTTGCGCACACACTAGAGATGTTTCATTAAAGCAGCGTCGAGCTCAGTGTTTAGCTTACATGGACGGGTGACCATACTTGGAAGAGCCACGACCACATGACACAAAGATTAAAACACACGCCACTCCACCCAGCTGTGAATAGGTTGGACAAGCCTACCACCAAACTTTGTTTAGAACCAGGGGAAGGCAATTCAGCGAGGGGGGGGGGGGGGGGAATTCGGAAATGGGTACTGCCTTAATTAAGCTGATCCATAAAAAAGGGACTCCCAACCGCCTCTCCCCAAAGACTGAAAGTGTATGGGAACACCTTTACCCTTTGGCTGATCAAACCTGTTTATTATTCTCATTTTCTCTTAGGCAAGAAAACTAAAATAATATTTTGAGAATAATGACAGATATATTTTTTTCCTTCGCAATGTATCAACATCATTATTTCAAATGTTATGGTGTTTAATAATGTAATTTAATCATTAACATTCAATTCAGCTGAATTAATGTTTTTTTTAAATTTTGGAACACATTTTGATTTTTTTAATGCAGATGGAAATTGCACACAATTCTTCTTGCGAGTGTTTATGAAGACAATACAAAAATTTCGTATTCTGTATCATTATAATATATGCACTGACAATGCTTAAATAAATCTGTGGGGGAGCGATTCTGGGGCATTACAATAATGCTGACTGCTCTGGCCGTCATTAATCTCAGGTTTCGTAAGCTAATCAAAACTTAAAATCTTATTATGCTTGCAACACGTAACTTGCTCACTTGACCGACAATTGCCTCATGCTCTTACAATGTTTCAGCCTGCTTCAAGTAGTGATAGTCTTGTGTGTGATGACAAAGCAGAGCAAGTTCAATGACGCTAATTTTCGAAAAAATCAACCTTTGTGTGACTTGATGACCCTTTGTTTGTCTTTTGATCTGGATATTGGCATCTAAGAGCCCCTGACACTCAACATTGACACAGAAGATACACGTCTCAGCAGCGCGATATGACAGCCTATCCTATCCTATCCTGTCCCATAACCCGAAGGTCGTAGGGGCACCACAGATGATCGTTTAACCAGCATACTCCATCTTTCTCTGTCTTCAGCAGCCCTCATGGCTTCGCTCAGTGTCAAACCAGTCCATTCTCGAATGTTGTCCTCCCACCTCTTTTTCGGTCTCCCCCTTCTTCTACCTCCTTGCACTGTGCCTTGCAGAATGGTCTTTGCAAGGCCTGATGATCTGGTGACGTGGCCATACCATCGGAGTTTCCGTTTCTTCACCACTGTGAGCAGGTCATCGTGTTGTCCAATGGCTTGTGTGATGGTCTGTCGGACTTCGTCGTTGGTGATGTGTTGGGTATAGGAAATGCACAGAAGTCTTCTGTAGCACCTCATCTCCATGCTTTGTATTCTTCGTTGGAGATCTGCTGTGAGGGTCCATGCTTCGCAAGCATATAGGAAGATGGAGATGACCAGAGAGCGCAGCAGTCTTACTTTGGAATGTAGACTGATGGTTCTGTCTTTCCAAATGGGCTTCAACCTTGTCAGGGCAGCAGTTGTTTGTGCGATCCTGGAGAGGACTTCCTGTCGAGACCCATTGTCTGACACAATGGCTCCTAAATATTTGAAGCTGTGCACTGTGTTGAGGGATTGGCCTTGTACTTTGATGTCCGTGTTGATGCCATTGGTGTTGTTGGTCATCATTTTGGTCTTCTCTGCACTTATTTCCATTCCATAAGCTCTGGAGGTGGTGTCAAGCCTCTGTACAAGCTGTTCAAGTTCTTGTTCCTCTCCAGCCAATCCATCAATATCATCCGCAAAACAAAGATTGGAGATTGCTCTGCCCCCTATGCTGACTGTGCCTTCGTGATCTGCAAGAGCATCTGACATGATGCGCTCTAGGAAGATGTTGAAGAGTGTTGGAGAGAGTAGGCATCCTTGACGCACACCGATTGTTGTTCTGAACCAGTTCCCGATGACGCTGTTATGGAGGACTGCACTGGTAGCCTTGTCATACAGGCTTTTGATGACTTCTATAATTTTAGGGCTGATGTTGTACACTTTCATGGTTGCCCATAGAGCTGCATGCCATGACAGCCTACTAGCGCCAAAACCTAATATTACAAATACCATGAGATACTTACAAATATCATGGAATAATTACAATTATTAAGGGATAATTACAATTATCATTGAAAAATTACAAATATCTTAGCGTGATCCCGTTTAATTTTCAGTTTTGGCTCTAGCAATCCGCATGGAAATGCGCCAAAAGCAAAAATTTTAGTTATCATCTAATAATTACAATTTTTACTTGATAATTACAATTTTTATGTGATCACACTTAATTGTGGTTAAGGCTTCCATTTTGCAGTAGGCAGGCGGACCTTGCTCAACAGTTGTGAAGACTTTGGACAAGGTCTCGTCTCAGCTACGTTGTATGTGCCTTTTTTTTGGCCATGTTTGTTTTGAATATGTGATCACACTTAATTGTGGTTAAGGCTTCCATTTTGCAGTAGGCAGGCGGACCTTGCTCAACAGTTGTGAAGACTTTGGACAAGGTCTCGTCTCAGCTACGTTGTATGTGCCTTTTTTTTGGCCATGTTTGTTTTGAATAATAAATCTGAATAATTTTATGTCTTATATCAATATCTGGTATTTTTCATCTATATCTTTTTTAATTGTACAGCACAAATCCACAATTTAAAAAAGAAAGAAAAGAACACCCCCAGTGAAATACAATTTGTATTAGTGGTATTTATTCAAAAACAAAAACAACAAAAATTCTTTCAAAAATAGGTGCATACAGCAATCACCACGACAATTCAACGGTCTCTGATATCGGTACTCTCTACATACACAGATCTCGTATAAATGCTGAACAAACAAACCAAAATTTCCAGCACATTTCAAACTTTACATTCATCTACTTCATGTATTGAAATAACTGACCTACTACAACCAACAAAACCACCGCTTCATGACAGAAAAAACAATGTTTGCACATCAAACAATGTTTGCACATCATACAATGTTTAGCATTTACAACTAGGAATCACTGGCACAGAGAATGAACTTTAACACCTCACGCTGCTTTCAAACATTTTTTCTATGAAAATTCTGCTACTACTGTGATCATCCTTTGTTTCCTGACTGTTGAGGTTGCTGTCTGCCTCCTGTTTGTTGTCTGCCGCTAGTGTATGCTGCTCCGAGTGACAACTGGAGAGAAAATATAAAAAGAAGCAATGAGGGAATTAATTATTTTTACCGAGTTCAAAGGGTGATCCTGAAATAAAATCCTGACTTGGCTCAAAGCCCATTTATTTTATATATCATGTAAAATTTAGTGTTTAAAAAAAAATAAAACATTCATTAGGATTTTCTACAAAGCAAATTATTTCAAGATCAGCACCCTATGAAAAATAATATCCTAGAAGGGTTTTGGTTAGGGTTAGAGATAAGATTAGCTAACCCTAACATTAACCCTAACGAATTAAGTTCTTTCCATACATTTTCTGTGGAGTATTTGCAGGGTATGAATTTTATATGGGGTGTTGATCTTGGTGACTGATGGTTTCAAATCAGGAATTCTGGCATACACTGAACATGAATAATCAATGGCTAACTGAATTTTTTTTAAAAGTAATAATAAATAGCTACGATAAAATTAATAACGATTCTAGTGGTTGCTGTTTTTAACAGTTTAGCTGACCCATTGAACACTTTGTTGGTGATCGGGAATTAGCTGGTTGATGAAGCTGATTAGCTGCCTGTTCGCTTTCTCTCCCCACTGGCACTAGTAGTACTCTTCCATGGCATTTAGTCGCTTACTTGTTTACCCTTCAAGTAGCCCTGTATTTACTAAACAGGTGACCTTGACCTGAGTGTCGGAGATCTATGAAGCATAAGGCTAGGCTGCGTGTAGGTGCCTTCCACAGCCTCTTGACACTTAGACTGGGGTCAAGGTTGCTTTCAGGCCGACGAGCTTGGTAGCAGCCCAATAGCGGTAATGGGTCTATTAGAATAGGCAGACGTTACCTTGCTGTGTTCCAACATGTGATGGTCTTGAGACACCGCTTTGTTGTAGCTCTCTTTGTTGGCATACTCCACAAAGCCATAGTTTAGGGACATGCCAGTTTGGTCATTCTGCAACAAAATTAAAACCAGTTATAAGCTTAATGGTACTACAACATTTGAAACTCATTAGTTCTAGGACACACTAGTTTCATAATAATAATAATAATAATAATAATAATAATAATAATAATAATAATAATAATACGAGAACTTATAAGGTGCACATGTCTCACCACAAGGTGACTCAAGGCGCACACACACACATTCTTTGGCACTAAAATTCAAGCACACTAGTACACACTTGTGCTTAAATTACATGAAGATGACAAGGTACCAATACAAAAACAGAGACACTGCACTAAAAAATAAGAATGAGAAAACTTAAAATATTTATTAGTACATGGCCATTAATTTTATAACTGCTCTGATTAGGGCTTGCCAGTGATATGGGTGGCAGGGGGAGGAGGTTGTGTAGCGGAGCACTGTAGTCTGAAAATTATTTAGAAAAAATAAGTCTTGAGGCCATATATAAATACTTTTAAAGACTGTTGTTGACAGAAGGGGAGAGGTAGGGAGTTCCAGTTAGTAGGGGGGTTGAAAGGTAAGGCTGCTGCGCTCCCTTATATCTCCATCTTCCTACAAGCTTGCGAAACATGGACCCTCACAGCAGATCTACAATGAAGAACACAAAGCATGGAGATGAGGTGCTACAGAAGACTTCTGGGCATTTCCTATACCCAGCACATCACCAACAATGAAGTCCGACAGACCATCACACAAGCCATTGGACAACACGATGACCTGCTCATAGTGGTGAAGAAATGGATACTCTGATGGTATGGCCACGTCACCAGAGCATCTAGCCGTGCAAAGACTATCCTGAAAGGCACAGTGCAAGGAGGCAGAAAAAGAAGGAGACAGAAAAAGAGGTGGTAGGACAACATTCGAGAATGGACTGGCTTGACACTGAGCGAAGCCATCAGGGTTGCTGAGGACGGTGAAAGATGGAGTAATCTGGTTAAAAGATCATCTGTGGTGCCCCAACGACCTTTGAGCTATGGGATAGGGTAGGGATTCTGACAGGATGAGGGGGGGGGGGGTAAGGGGAGAGAGGGGGGAAAAAAAGGAGCATTGGCCTGCAGTTTTAAGTTTTGTATGAGATATGTTGAGTTTGAGGTTATCGTTTGAGGAGCGGAGTGGTCGGGAAGGTTAATAGAGTGAGAGGGAATCAGAAAGACAGGTAGGAGCGAGCTTGTTGAGGCATTTGTATGTGAGAGTGTTGAGCTTGTATTTGATCCTACGTGAGACGGGTAGCCAGTGGAGTTGTTGCAACAGAGGGGTGATGTGGTCTTTCTTTTTCTTTTTAAGGACAAGACGAAATTTTGGATGTGTTGGAAGTCGATAGTTAGAAGAAACAGGAGCCCAGCAAGAATGGAGTTACAATAGTCAAGACAAGAGAGAATGGTAGAAGTGGCAAGTTTGGCTGTAGCATCTGTGGTGAGGTACTTGCGTATAGTGGCAATACGGCAGAGTTGAAAGTTACAGGTGCAAGAGACAGAAGATATGTGTTGTTTAATGGAGAAAGTGTTGTCTAGGGTGACTCCAAGATTTTTGACAGTAGAAGACAGAGAGACAGGAGAGTCGGAGAGTTCAAAAGAGTCAGAGGTGGCTTTTGGGAATTTGAATGTGGTGGCTTTTGAGAGTTTGAATGTGGTCCCTTCAGTTTTGTTGCTGTTGAGTTGAAGTTTGTTCTCAGTAATCCAATTACAGGGATCAGTTTACTAGCGCGCCCTGCGCCATTGACGCATAAAAATTAAAAATGACCCATCTACAATTCTTGCCAGGGGCCGAATGGCGCTTCGATTTTTGGTACCAGTGCGCCACCACAATAACAGTGCACTGTATTGGCGGCGACAAACGTGCTTTTGCTAAGGCAAGTTCAGCGATTGGCTATGAGGGCCCGGATGTTGATCTTTCAGCCAATAAGAAGTGTTGTACGATTCTTCCAAATCAGAATTTGCTATCGTCTGCGCGTATGTTGTGTCCGTGCAAGGAGGATTTTGTGTTTTTCTTTGTGCTTTGAAAATGCCCCCCCCCCCCCCCCCCCCCCACCTCCAAAACAACAACAACAACAAAAAAACAACAACAACCTAAACTTGAGGTAGGACAGTCTAGACTGTCGTTTTGCTGCTGTTAAACTACAGTCTACCGCCGCTAATCCTACGCAAGATGATTGTGTGAGCCCCGAGTCAAGTCAAAATACTGATCCCTGTTCTGGTTAGTGTTTTGTTGGTAAACATGCTTCACAACACATGCACACTCACAATAATCTATTTTGTTTTAATTTCTGTAATAATATCTCCAGGTTATCTTTTACATGTACGTAAATTACTGATGAAATCATGGCCCATTGAAATTTGATCTGAGGGGCCCAATGGCCCATAGCTTTTTTGTGTCAGGCTGAACCCTGCAATTATGTACGTCGATGATAGTGGATAGGGTAGTGTCAGACTGATCAGGAATGGGGCTGTTTTGAAGTTGTGAGTCATCAGCAAAAGAATGATGGAGAACGTTGTGTCGGTCAAAGATGTGGTCAAGGGGTTGAATGTAGGGAATGAACAGTACAGGCCGAAGCACAGACCCCTGGGGAACTCCGCAGTAATGGGGTCGGAGTTCTGTTTGTCAATGGAAACAAGTCTGATAGCGGTCAGCGAAATAAGAAGAGAACCATTAAAGAGCTGTGCTGAGGATGCCAAAAGTATGCTGAAGACGTTGAAGAAGGATGTTGTGATTGACCGTTTTGAAGGCCGCTGAGAAATCAAGAAGAGCAAGGGCAGAGATTTCCCCTTGATCTGTGGCAGAAAGAAGATCGTTAGTTATTTTGAGAAGAGCAGTTTCAGTGTAGCGGTAAGGACGCTATGCTGACTGAAGAGGAGAGAGTAGGTTGTTGGAGAGAAGGTAAGAGGCAAGCTGATTCAGAACTATTCTTTCAAGGAGTTTGGAGATGAAGGACAAGTTTAAGATAGGGCGGAAGTTGCTGAGAGTGTTACTGTTAGGGTCAAGAGAAAGTTTCTTTAAAAGAGGTCTGACTATAGCTGTCTTGAAGGACTATGGGACTGTGCCTGATTGTAGAGAGTTGTTGATGATTTCAAGGACAGAAGGAAGAAATACAGGTAAACAGAGTAGGGTTGTGTATGAAGAGGGTCAAGGTCACAAGTTTTTTTAAGTGGTTTCTTTGATGACTTTTTCCAGTTCAGGGAGAGTCAGAGGCTTGAAGTGTGTGAAAGTAGTTCCTGTAAAAGCAGTATGTTGTCTAGTTTGTTACTGATGGCTTGGATCTTGTGGAAATATTAAGAGAAAGCTTGTGGGAGTTTGGGAGGGTCACTGTTGTTGGGCAAGAGAGAAGCAGAAGAGCTGGAAAGTAGGTCGTTCATGGTGGAAATGAGGGCTTTGACAGAGATTGTTTCAGATTTTGGTACTGTAGTGTAATTGCTTGGCGTTTGTGATGATTGTGATCAGTACAACTTATGTTAATCTGATGAATAAAACTTGATGCAACAACAACAACAAGATGATAGTCTGAGCTTGTTCTTTGTGTTTTAGTAAATTTTATCTGTTTGTCAACTTCTAGCTTAGACGTTCGCCACTTCCTATGCTCGTCGATGTACTTGTTTTGCATTCATCACTACAAGTTTAACACATTTTATACAATACATTTATTCACTTTGCCGCACTTTGTTCTAAACAATATCATTGAGGAACATTACATTCAGGGTGGAGAACAACTGAATCAAGAAATCTCTGAAATCCGGCCGGGGCCCAGGGGCCAAGCCCCGGTATTCGCCCCCTGGAAGAAAATGAATTTATGCAATTTTGAAAGTAATTTAGGGCCTCTCCTGAAAGCAAAAAGCAAAAAGTAAACATGAATAGAAACAAAAACAACAAAAAAAGAATGTTTTATGCACATGTCTTTCAAAAAAGTTAAGAATCTTGATTTGTAGGCCTAACAAAGTTTGAGGTCCACCACTGTTACACACAAACTCCACATTTCCAATTTTACTGGGCACACGTTTGTCTATTTTTTTAGCTGTAAACAGGCAAGAATTTTTATAATTTTAGAGATATTTAGGGGTACGTTAGTAAAAACACCACATCTTAGGTATTAGTGACTAGTGAATAGATTTAAATGAAATAAAATGCAAAATGAACAGAAATAAATTATATTTTGATTATCTACCTTTTTATACTTCTCTTGTCATGTCTTGTTTTTTATTACTCCATGTGTATACAAAAAAAAAGTCTTAAAAAGTCCAAACAAGCCCCCTCTTCTTCACTTTCATGCCAGTCTGAAAGATCGTATGCATGCACACTACTGACACTAATTGTCTAATGTCAGTACCGATCTCTTCCTCTGACTCCAAGTCCATTTCTCTTACTTTAATGTCTGATAAATGGAAGCCTGTAAACTCCCCTTCATCAGTCGAAGAATCCAAACCATCCCTTTTAGGCACACACACAAGAAAATGTGAAAAAAAAATCGAGAAAACGAACGCATCACAGAGAAAAATTGTGGAAATGCAGTCGAATGTTTTCACAACAGAATAAACCGGAAGTCAATTGCCGGAAGTCTCGCAATCTTTCAAACAACGCGAGAATATAACCACATGGTTGATACGGACGCTTTTGGACGTTTTGCCTGATTAGACCTTCGGCCGCTTTTGGCCGTTATGCCCATTAAAGGGTAGCCCCTCAGCTTCTCACACTCGGAACTCAGTATTTTTTTCTCGGAAATTTCCGCAAATGCCTTCCGCGGAAATCCGCGGATTCGCGGAAAATTCTCCACCCTGTACATTATATTTATATATATATATGCTTGTTACTTGTTAGGTTAATCACAACAACATTATAAGATCATCTACTGCTCCCCAGCAACCGGAGTCCACTGCGGGCACTGGCACAGGAGTTAATTCAAAGTTCCTACATGGGTTTTATTTATCAGTTGTGTTTGATGTGTCAGTCAGGTGATGGTGGGATCATTCTTATGAGTTATGTTCTCACCATGATTCGTAAATAACATTTTACTCACAAAGACAACTGCAGCACTGCGCAATGTCCCGAACTTGCTGAAGTATTCTGACAACTCCTCTGAAACAGATTATTAAGACCATAAAAACTGAGTACTGTATAGCTGTGGAACTTTGCAACTAGTGAACTAGTCACAGCAGACAAGTGAATTACATCATGAATACCAGGTTTATCGCATCATATCAAAGATCTGACAACCCGAAGCTGGAAATGGATGTATCATACATGTATAGAGCTTGAGTTGATGCCACAGAAGTTCATACGATTATTGTATTCCGTATATCTTGTAGGTCTACCAGTACCAGTGCTTGGCTCTAGAAAGTAGAATCATGTTGAAAAAAAAACACAGCACTAATACAAGTACTACTTATCAGAGAACTGTAGACTATAGTGTAGTAGTACTAGGCGTAAACCGGCTATCGAAGGTCATAGGGTCCAATCGCTCATCTCTCAGTTCTCTGTTGATCAACAACTAGAACTACTAGAAGCACAAATAACAAAATAGCATAGCATAGCTCGGCATGCAGGCTAAAAAGCCTTTGGCCCTCATAATAGATCTTGATGAGGGTCCCAAGACCCAAACCCCTGGCCTCAGTCAGTCACTCAGTGCCTACCAATTTAGAATTTTTTAGACTCCAATAATACCAATAATTCCAATAATGATGCCAGGGGGTGGGTCTTGGGACCCTCATTAAAATATATTATGAGGGCCAAAGGCTTTTTTTTGCTATGCTATGCTATATACCAATTTGGTGGAGTAGATGCTATGTTTAAATAACTTGTCCAGACTATTCTTGAACACATTAAGTGATCCAATAAATAATTATCTTTCCTTTAAGACTACACGCAAAACGGTTCCTCACTTCTTGATACAGTCCATGGCAAATTTCCCACGAACAACCTCAATCCTCTGCTAGCGGACATCGTGCAAGATGAATTTGTGAAGTAGGAATAGCTTCCCTTTGCACATGTTTCCAAGATGTCAGCGCCCATAGAGTCGTGTTGCTGATAGATTGCATGTTGCGCAATTCCAACATCGATTTGACTGTGTTTGAAATGTTAACTTCTTTTGAAACTAAAAAGGCAGTCGAATTGTTAAAACGATAGAGGTGATGTAATGTAAACCACCTTTACTACCTCGTGAGAAACGAATTAAATGGATTTGTTCAAGAAAGAATTCAAGAAGTACAAGCGACGAGACAAACCGCTTGATCTTTCAGCTGTCTTCGATTTGGAGAAGTTCAACGACACGTCTACAGTATGTATGAAGCACATGTATGCTGATTGCTAACGAATACAATTTTACATTGCGCCACGAGTATTTACTATATTCTGCCTGCTGCCGTGTGCCCTATTTTATGCATTAATACAAAATTCAAATTGTTCATTCACTGATTCAGTCATTGCGAATGTGTTTAATAAATTTAAAAACAGGAGAAAAATTCAAAATATTTCAAAATAATAATTTTTAATATGTTTTTAGAAAAGCAGTTGCATTAAATTTTGCATTATGTTTATTAATATTATAGTTATCTTTTTCGTGTCTATCACTATCAGTATCAGTATACAAGTGCAAATTAAAAAAAAATATTCTGATAGTTTCAGGTTTCACAGGTTAGGTGCCAAGAGAGCAATGATATCTTTCCACAGATTGCTGGTTTAAAGTCACCTGATAAGTGGAACGTAGTTCATTTCACCAAACACGAAGGTAATTTTATAATTTATTGAAATAATAATGCGATAATTTGATGACGCTATACAGTATTATCTGTTAACAAGAATAATTTTCCTTGTTCGTTTTTTGTCTTGGGGTGGGTGGAGGAAATGGGAGGGTATGGGACAATAAAGATTCCGATTCTGGAGATTAGTGAGGTTAAAACTAAAAGATTCTGATTCTGGAGAGAAGTGAGGTCAAAAGATTCTGATTCTGGAGAGAAGTGAGGTCAAAAGATTTTGATTCTGGAGAGAAGTGAGGTTAAAAGATTCTGATTCTGGAGAGAAGTGAGGTTCATGAATGTTTTAATTTCTGTATCACTATCAGTCTACAGTTTACTTGACCAAGAATTTTAACAAACAGAAAATGTATCAGTATTATCCAAGATATAGTGTTGTTTTATCTCTTCCTCAATCACAGTGTTTGAATTTCTATCATCAATGTTGATTTTTGCAGGCTTTTACCTAATCCAGAATCCATTTGTGGCTGGCTGGCAGCGTTACTGGGTGTCTCGCTGCCTTGAGGATCTGCCTCGACCTCCAAATGTCACCAACCTGCGTGTGCACCCTGACATAGATCCTGACATTCTGTGGTCTCAGTTTGCAGCTGATTACACACCTAGGTATGTCAAGCTACAAAGCTTGTACTATACAAAGCCATATAATAATAATGAATTATGTGAAGTGTTCTTAAAAAGTGCTGGAGGTGCAGTATGTATAAATACATTTGTGATTTTCCACATGCACAGTTTTCGGAGTCAAGGTGCCCAGCACCGCCCTCCACCCCTCCTCCCCCCCCCCACTTTCTTGTCCCCATCCAACCCACACAAACTTATACAAAATTATTGTGTTCAGTTCTTCAGAATGTATTCTTTTCACCACAGTGATATAAGACAACAACAACAACAAAATTAATAAATAAATAAATATTTTATAAAATTTAAGTAATTAAAATGATTGTGCTAATGATTGCACGTCATGTTATGCTTTCCTGCCTATGGTCCTTTTGTGTCCCTATTGTGTGATTCCCACGCCATTCCACTTACATGATGTAGCTCAGCCTGCTGGGACCTAGTCTTACCTAATGCAGATTTGGCCCACTATGATGGCACCTGCCCTAGGAATAGTGTAGATTTCGCATAAACTTTCGCAGTTTGCCCTTCTTTCCCCATGGCAGTCACGTGGTCTATCCCGCTTTCTTGAACGCCATGTTATAGTTAGACGAATCCCTCAACCAACTCATCCCAAAAATACATTCACACTGAAGTAGCTTGAAAAGCGCTGTTAGAACAACAGCACACAGTTGTTGTTTTTTAAATGTGAAGTTGAGCTGTTTTGTGTTATTATCTCTTATTCTAATGTCCATGTTGTAATATTTGTCTGTAATAATAATAATTTATAATAAGGGTATTTATGTAGCGCTTTTTCCTAACAAGATCAGTTCAAAACTCAGTTCTCACGCATTTATACTAAGCGTTAACACCGAAATTCATACGAAAATAAATGAAACAAAAACGAGACACTAATAAATTATGCAAAGACATAATTATAATACAAACATGAAAAAGAAAATATTTATACTGTTTTCCTTCCTGGGTTTAACCGGGCATATAAATAGCTGTGAATAGGTTTTTGCTATTCAATTTTTGTCTTTTTTGTCATTTGTGTACATAGTTGTAAATAGTTTTTACTTTTACTGTTCAGTGTATCGTAGCAAAAGCGATGTTTGATCGAGTGCATGTATTTTTATGTAATGACTATGTAAAGCGCGGTGAGTCTGGTCGTAGGCTGGAGTACCCGCTATATAAAAATCTGTTATTATTATTATTATATTATATTTATAAGCAAATATATACAAGACAAGGGAGGGAGGAGGAGAGCAGCTAGGGAGTGAGAGGGATGGGAGCGTGCGGTGTGACGGCGATGATCTAAATCAGAAAAGAAAGAATGGCGATGAGAAGCGAGATCAGACATTTTTAAGGAAGAGATGAGTTTTCAAGTTGAACTTGAAAGTGGCTATGTTTCGGAGAGCTGCAAAGAGAGAGAGAAAGAGAGTTCCAAGTTGAAAGACCAAGCACTGGGAAGGATCGACAGCCTGCAGAGGAGAGTTTGTAGCGAGGTATTTGTAGCATGAGGGTGTCAGAGGAAGAGTGAAGATTTCTAGAGGGCTTGTAGAAGTGAATGTTATGGGTGGGCTAATCCATGGACGCACTTGTAACAGAAAGTAACTTTCTTTCTGTTTAACAGCGTGTCGTTGGACAATACCTCTCCGTTGAGAAAGCTACGATGGACTACCATTGGTTACCACTATAACTGGGACACTAAGGTTATTGACATTTTGTTGATTTTATTAGAGAGAGATGATGACAATGATGATGATGTTGACTGTAACGAAGCAGTGTTCATTATATATAATAAAGAAACAAGAAACTTATACTACAGAAATACTGAAACTTGGAATGATAAACAAAAGAAGACTTTTTTGGATTGAATACTTCATTCACACAAATGCATTTATTCTTTACAAAGACTTAGACATGATTTGACGTTGAATTACAATTAATTGAAATACAATTTTTCAAGATGATGAAGGCAGCAGTCCCATGGAAAGAAGAATTAGGTAGAACGTGTATGAATGCCAGTAGAACAGTCAATGTACGATGAAGGCGGCAGTCCTATAAAAAGAAGATGAGCGGCTCCCCAATGTTGATGAACAGATCACAGCATGATTTTCCCTTCATACAGCCTCGATTATATCAAACATAAAAACCCTAAAACAGATAATGTGAACAAATTCCTTAATGTTTATGTCATAAAATTGTTTCCACATTAAATCTATTCATAATGAACATTCGCCACTCTTCTTAGGGCAAAACAACAGTCATTTTCTCCATTCTCTGACCTTGACTTTTCAAGTCTCTTTTCTAAATACATTTCCATCAAAATCCATTTTATTATTATTCCTTAATATCAGTGTACTTATTCTCTGTATTATCTACTGGTCTACGTACCTCCAAAGAGGGCTGGACAAGAATATTACATCAACAAACACAGACCTACAGCCACACGATCATTCTCTTCATGACATAACAAAAAGCGGAAATTGCGTCAGCATGTACAACAATGACATAAAACAAATTTTTCACTTCAATCGAGAGTTAAACGAATCTTAATACTTATCATGTAAGTCAATTCCTTCGAGAGAGGGGCCAAGGGGATGGTCACCACCCTCATTAAGCTGGCCCGGATAAAATGGAGGTCCTAAATACCTGTCTTCTCTACGACCGAATGCCAATGGTTATGGGAACACCTTTACCTTTTGCAAAATAGGGGACATTTTCATCTGCTCGCATGGAAACTTCAGATTCTCTGTCAAAATGAAGCATATCTATGCAAAATTCTCAGAGCTGCCAACCCCTACGGAACGTCCGTAGTTTCTCCGGAAAATGTTCTTTAATTCCGCAACTACGCCATTTCAAGAAATACTACGGAAGAAAAATTTCAAAGCATACCTATTTTTTTACAAGTATCGAAACAAAGCCGCGAGAGACGTAGGCCTACTAAGCTTTCGTCAATATCATAGACTTTCGTATAGCGCTTTGCGTGTGCGTTATTTTTAGCTCAGCAGCCACTGCGCGGTATACTGAGAGAGAGAGAGAGAGAGAGAGAGAGAGAGAGAGAGAGAGAGAGACCAGATTTGCCAGTGGAGCTGCTACAGAGATGCAAGAGGGCAACTGTTTCTGCCCTAGCAGAAGAAAAGCCCTAACATGTCTATGCCTGTGAACCTATAACTGACAATGTTTTTTTAAAAAAAAATATAAATAGCAGCTTTAACAATTTGGTTTTAAACCAATGCAGTATCCATGCCATTAGTACATGTAGTGAGCCATTGGGTTAGCTTTTCCGAACAAAATGTTAAAACTGTTGTTTTTTTTTCAGGAACATTTCTATCATTTTAAAAATAAATATTTGAAAGTTAATGCTTTTTGTGTTGGTGTTTGTTTTTTATTTAAGCTAATATCAACATTTTAAATAATGCTCATTTTATCATGTGAAAATTCTTGTTCGTACATTTGCTACTGAAATTGAGCTGAAACTACTGATATTTTTCTTTGTTTGCTACTGAAATTTTTTTTAGGGGTTGGCAGCTCTGAATTCTGCAGTTAGCGGAACCCTTGGATGATTCAAGATGATTTATTGTTCTCGTTTACAAAGAAATTGTGAGGCATCCTGATCTATGATGATGAAAGTTCAGATACTTTTTGTCTGCCAAAAGGAGTACTGTGCGCAAGACTACACCGAATTTCCAGAAGATGTGGGCCTGCTGACGCAGTTCGTGGCCCATGTGTTGGGATTCCGTCACTTCCAAGCCCAGGCAGGCATCATCAACTACTATCACCTGGACTCTACGCTGGGTGGACACACTGACCACTCTGAGCTTGACCATGACGCCCCTCTGATTTCTGTTAGGTAAGTTTTACTGTGGTTGTGGCATAGCACAGCGGTTAAGGCACATAATTATTCAGATTCAGAAATCTTGTTGTTCATGAAACATAACAGATAATTATTAGTATATTGTTTTGCTGATGTTAAAAGTGAGACTTAGATCTATATGTTTTCCAGACTTTTACCTTAAACTTTGCTTGACCTTTTTTTTTTTTTATATATCAACAGCTTTGGCCAAGATGCCATATTTCTGCTGGGTGGAGAGACCAAGGAGGTGAAGCCAACTGCTATCTTGCTGCGTAGCGGTGATGTCTGTGTCATGAGTGGCAAGTCCAGGCTGGCATACCACGCCGTTCCGAGAATTCTTCGCTCTAATTCTAACACTGGAACCAGCGAGTTTTCATTGCCGCCCTGCTTTGAGTTGAACTCTGGAGATGCAGTGGCAAAGAAAGGCAGTGAACGCAAAGAAAGCGATGCTGGTGGTGAAAAACACGAAACTGTTGAAACTTCTATTGCTAGATGTCAATGTGGAAGCGCTGCAGTTCCTTGCACTGCTGGAGAAGATTTGAACTCAGGCATGGAGAACCCGAGGTTTTCAGTGAAAACTGCCCACACACAAAGTGGTGACGTTTTTATTTGCAGCTGTCCGACTCCATGCATGGAGTGTTCTTCCTGTAGAAAGCAAGAAAGTGTTCATCAAAGGGAAGAAAACGTTGCATTTGGAGGGGTGGAGAAAGCTCTTGATTACAAGAACAGCACTGAAGTTCTTCCAGAAAGCAACAGTACTGAAATTCCTCCAGAAAACGGCAGGACTGAAATGCTTCAAGAAAGCAGCAGTAGCGAAATTCCTCCAGAAAACGAACTAGAAAGTTTAAATTGCCTTAAACAGGCAGATAAGCAGCAAACAGCCTGCGAAAGCACTCTGGTGGTCGCTAGGGTAAACCAACAAATTCGGGAGAAAATGCAAAAGTTGAACTGGCTGCCTCTTGCTGCGTACTTAAGCTCCTCTCGTATGAACATGAATGTAAGACAGGTGCTGAGGCAGGGACAGAGGTTCCCACAGGCTGCGGAGCATGGTGATTCACTACAGAAAAAGCCACGCGTCGATGGTGCCATGTGATACATAATTAGGTTGTGGTTAATACTACTGTGTTGTAAGAAATGTGCTAAAGAATATATTATGTTTAAGGAATTGGTTATAAAATAGGTTGTGTATTTTTTTTTTTTTTTAAATTGCGTTGTGGCCAAGTGGGCTAAGGCGGGACTAACTTGCCTTGTCCACAAGCCAGAAACCAATGGCGCCTGACAGGTGTGCGTTTGATCCAGCATCTGGGCGTTATGTTTCTCCGAATATTATTTACTTTTGACTCGGGCAACATCTCGGGGTTTTTCTCCAGGTACTCCAGTTTGCTCCCCCAGCAAAATTTCAAAAATCACAAAAAATGTTAGGTAGATTGGGTTTGGGCGTGCCACAGGCTGCGTGTTACGTTGAAACGTGCACGATAGTTCGTGTGTGACGCGAGCGATAGATCTGTTCGTTTTATTTTGCAAAGCATGCAATAATAGAGTGTATTTATCCTTGATTTGATTTTGCGTTGTTATTAGAAGAAGCTTTATATAACGTTGATCATTTTGGTTGGTCGATATTATTTGAGAATTTTCTAGAGTTGGTTGTTTACTATCGATCGAAGCGTATGGATAATTCTATAGAAGCTTCTATCCCAAATAAGGTTGTATGACGCGAGACAGTGATGACGAAGATTGGTTGAGGTTTTGTTATGCTGGGGTATTCTCACCCTTTCTGGAGTGTAGAGAGACTATATATATATAGTGCCGCACTGTTTCAAAAGGGTGGGTTGATAGTAGATTGAATTGTAAAGTTGATAGTTGAGAATTGTAGAGTGGAAAAAGCTATTGAGCGATTGTATGCAGTGTTGATGTATGCTGAATAAAGTTGGAAAACTACATACGATGACTTTGCCTTGTTGCTGAGTGAGCAGGCTGCGTGGATAAACGAATCTTAGTTACACTTATCAGGTTTCAAGCATCAGGGCTGAATCAACTGATAAAAAAACATCGAGTGTAACACTGCGACTACACCTTCCCCAGGGAGGCGGCCCAGAGTTTCCCGATAGAAAGGGATAATAAACTGCAACAAACCAAACCAAACCAGTTTCTTTAATTTGGAGGTAATAAAGTTTTCTTATCTGATCTTATCTTATGAAACGTTTGTATCACCCGTGTTATTGCAAAATTTGTTTTAATTAAAATAAATATATAAGTATGGATGTAGTACACAATTCTTCTTCTTTTTCTTTCTTTCATTCTTCTTCTTCTTCTCATAATGTAAAGTAGGGCAAACAACAACAACAGCAGCAGCAACAACAACTGCTACGCACATGCTGCATTAATGGTGCAAGTTTATTGCTTGTAATTATACTGGCACAACACAAAACAACAATAATAAAAGCAACAGCATAAACACACACCAATGTGCCGATACTAAAAATAGTACATTACTTGAACACGATGGTGATGAGCAGGAGGAGGAAAGTGATGTTTTGATGATGATGGTGACGATGATGGAAAGTGTCGTCGATGATGTGGATAATAGCAATGATGGGAAGAATGTAAATGAAAGACTTAAATGTAACGCCTCTAGTACTAATCATTAATGCAAGTGCAACCTGTCACAACCGTACGGTCCATTAATGAGAGGTGGACAGATAAGGCCATGCATGCTTTATCATGATCCTATCTAGTATTTACTGAATGTTGGATTACACGGTCATGAATAATAATAACAATAATAATATCCTTCACAGTGAATAGAACATACGCAGCGTCGCTGAAATATATATATGTGAATGTCTCATTGTGTTATGTTAAGGGTGGCTCAGTGGGTAAGTCGCCGGTTTCCTCTGCCGAAGGTCGCGAGTTCCATTCCCTTCAAGGGGCGAACTTATGTGACTTAGGTACAAGACTACTGAGGTCACCGAGGGTTTTCTCAGGGTACACTGGTTTCCTCCCTCCCTCCCTTCAATAATGGTATTGGAGGCAATCTAAAATTTCGAAAATACAAATTTGATTTCCTTTCCGTGTTCTAATAGCGATCTCCCTTCCTGTAGTGTAGACCTGATTATGTTTGAGAGATAGATGTGTGTTTGCTGTGTGTGTGAGAGTGGGTGAAACATGTGAGCCTGTATTTTGGTACAGATCGCTGCCCTTTAGCCTTATTGGCTGTCATAAACTTACCGTGCGTGTTATAAAATAATGAGCTTCATTCTCAGAAGATTTCTACAAACTTGATATTAGTTTGTAAACAGTTGTTAACGTTCCAATTTCACATATATACACGCATTCATCAATTATGCAATGACCCAAGTTGAGACAAGGAGATAAACTTGAAACACTGAAGACGTAACATACACAACAGTTGGAACACAACACCAATATACGATTTGCTAATTTTATGGTTAGCTTCTTTCTCACTCAAGGTAGTAGAATAATAATTAAAACGGAATTCAAGAAAACTATTAAGTCCTAGAGTAATAAAATAAGAAATAGCTGAGCAATAATATGATTTGATCCCTCTCTGAAGCCATCCCGGTCTGACAGACAGTTACATTTATCAAATTCACAAATACATTCAGCAAGCACTAGGTCCCTTCTCCCCGTCCTCGTTCGCCCAGAATAGTGCTCGGTTGTTTGGTCGTCAGACTATGTGCCCAAGGGATGCAATTAAGTGGGTGCCACAGGGCGGCTTGAGGTAAATCCTGAGACCACAGCCTTGAGCGGCAGCTCTTGAGCAGGAAATGCGCTATTTAACATTGAATTGGAGGCGGGGTGGCCGAGTGGTTAGAGCGTTGGCTTGCGGATCTGAAGGTCCCGAGTTCGAGCCCAGGCCGGGGCATTGTGTTGTGTCTTTGGGAAAGACACTTTACTCCCGTTTCCTACTCCTTCGGATGAGAGTATAAACCGAGGTCTAGTCTGTGTCGCATGCATTCTATCATAACGGACTTTAAAGATCCTGACGCTCATGTCCTAGACGAGTGAGCGCCGGTGACAAGAACACACCCAGCATGTACCTTTGCTAAAGCGCTTCACTTGGGGCTGCTGTACTTTCAACAATGAAAGTGCCCCAATTTCACCTTGGTGATAATAAAAGTTGTTAAAATATATATATTTTTTTAAAATAACTAATATATACTGCAAACAAACAAGAATCTAAAGACACTGATAAAATGAGGAGAGATCAGTGCATGAAAAACATTGTTTGGGATCGCTAAAACATGTTGAGTAGGGATCAGGTTACTCGGGGAGGGAGGATAGAGTGGCCAAGACGGATAGACCTACATGTACGTACGTAGGCCTACCGAACAACAAAGCAGCAAATTCAGGCAGTCGTTTTAGCAAATTCAGGCAGTCATCTCACTGTAAAGTCCTACATATGGACATTTTTTTTTATATAATGTTAAGCCGGATGTAGGTATAAACTCAAAAGAAGCAGGATGTCAGGTAAACTCTCAAGTCTGTGTCCGGGAGTTGTTGAGTTGTCACATCCATTGCTGCTATAACAAATATTCCAAAGTATTGCAGGCTAGGTTTATATCCTCGAAGACCATACCTTTGATATCCGTCCCCTTGAATACCGGATACACGTGGAGTACAAGAAAATAAGCTGAAGAGAAGGAGGTTTTCTTAGAAAACATCAACACTATACAGGACATCCTGAATAGCAGCGATTGGCAGTAAGTTCAAAAACAAACCTCGCTGCATATGCTTTTCAGATAACAATAACTTGAATAACAATAAACAGACAAAATAATGTACACGGTGGTTTAGAAGTAACGCCTTGTAGAAAAAACGTTTATAACTTGTGTAAATGGCACTGCATTTGCTTGGAACAAAACGCATTGTGATCCAAACTGTGGTACAATGTAGTTGCGATGGTCCATCGTCGTCTCGGTGATATTAAACCAAAGACAAGAGTTTAAATTCTACTTCTGTAAGGATCGCAATACATTTTGTTTGATGTAAATTCATTGCTATTTACAAGCGTTATCAGCAATTATCGATAGAGAGTTACTTTTCAACCACGCTGTAGCCTATACATGGGTAACATGAGTGAACAGTGATATATTTAGGTTTACTAAAATGATAACTCATTATGTTGGCACAAAACTTTTCCATTAGGTGTTTTCTTGTTATTAGTTCCAGAGCGGTTTTTGGGTTTGACCGTCCGTCCGTACGGAGGTGATAGTGGCGCACTTTTCTCTGAAACTAATAGACGAATTTCTGTGAAAATTTGTATTTGGTTAAGAAATAGTGAACCATATCAGATGAAAAAAAAACAAAAAGTATACATATTGGGTGACGTAATCGTGGTGACGTAATTTAAAAAATCTTCCCCAATCTTATTTTCTCCCAAACTACTGGAGGGATTTGGTTCACGTTTGGTATGTACTTAGACTTTACCTATGCCTACAATGCAAAACCAAACTTATGCAAATCGAGTGACCTAATCATCGTGAGTTTTTGTTTTAAAGATTTTTTTGGGTGGGGTGGAAGAGGGGAGGGGGGGGGTTACTTTCTTTATAATTAGAGGGTACATAAATAACTGTCATAAGTCCTATAAATCCAAAACAGATCATGAATATAAATTAACTTAAAAGGACTGTTAATCATAAGCTTAATAATAATAATAATAATAATAATAATAATAATAATAATAATAAAAATTATTATTATTATTATTATTATTATTATACCCCCGTTGGGGTGCCGGGGGTTTCAGTATAAATAGTATCCCCACTTTCTGGAAATTTTGTGCTTTAAATTCCCACTGTCGCTGTCTTTCTCATTTGCTCTTTCTCATTCCTGCTCTGTTCTATCAATCTGCTATACTTTCGTCTTCTTCGCTAGACCAGTCTCCTACCTTTTTTCTTGAAAACTCTTCCGGGACAAGACTCCTTGTTTGTGTATGAGGTTTGTTGGATCAGCTTGGGAATATTGGACGCTTTCTGCCAGGTGGTCACAAGGGCTTCCTATGATGTTATTATTTAGCAATGTAGGCATTTTATATGTATGTGTTTTGTTGATAATTTATAATGATGTTTGTATTCTATTTTGTTTTTGTAAACGGGGGTTCGATAAGTTGGGGTGAAGCCTCAGCCGTCCCCTGCGTGGGATGTCTTTATTGTAAAGTGACTGGCTGGTGGAGGGCATTCAGTTTTCCCACTAGGGTTGTTTCAGCAGATCTTTTATGCGGATTGGGGGTTGTCCGGTCCTGATTTGGCTCGGAAGAATCCGCTGGACCTAAAACAACAATTATGTAATGTAATTATTATTATAATTAACATTTATATATAGCGCCCTTTCTATTGAAAGCTCAGAGCGATTTACATTCACATGAGACACTTCTAAGAACTAAAATGGCTAAGCAATAACAATATAAAACATGGTAAACAAAACATACAAAATTTCATTAGATAATATGAACACACACACACACACGCACACACACTTATTTATACAGCGTTCAACCCAAATTTACATTATGGTGTCATCAAAGGAACGTTTGAACAGATGGGTCTTGAGGCCAGAATGAAAGGCAGCAGATGTTTGGGAAGAATGGAGAGAAGGGAAGGGAGTTTCAGACGGTGGAAGCAGAAAATGAAAATGAGCGTTCACCAAAGGATTTGTTCGCTCGTGGAATGCAGATATTTTGTGCAGAAGAAGATCGAATGGTTCTAGTGGGTATGTAGGGGTTTACCATAGTTTTGAGATAAGAAGGACCGGATGAAGAGAGAGCGTTGAAGCAGAGGCAAACAATTTTGTACTAAATTCTTTGTTCGATGGGAAGCCAGTGTAGGGATTTAAGAGGAGGAGTTATATGGGCAGATCTTGGAATGCGAAGAATGAGACGGGCGGCATTATTTTGAATCTTTTGAAGTCTTTGCAATAGATAGTCATGGCAACCACAGAAGAGAGAGTTACAATAGTCAAGCCATGAGAGAATGAAAGCTGAGACAAGAGTTTTAGTGGCTTTGGTAGACAGAAAGTGACGGATGCTGTTGATTCGACGGAGTTCAAAATTTAGGGTTCGGATTAGAGTTTGAATGTGAGCTTGCATAGTCAGGTGAGAGTCCAAAATCACCCCCAAGTTTTTGACAGAATAAGAAAACTGGACAACTGAGTTACCAACCACAAGGAAGATGGAAGCTGAGATGTTGTAATGCGAGGAGATGAAGTAATTATGGCTTCTTTTCGTCATTAAGTTTCAATTTGTTGAACGACATCCAGGACTTGAGCATCACAGATGCATTCTTGCATCAAATGCCCCCACAGGCTCGGCATCGCGCGCCGGGGGTGGACCCCATGCTTCTCTCTGGCTGGGTGACAAAGTTGCCTACCCCTTTTTCTTCTCTTTTGTCTTGTTTCTGTCTTATTGGTCCTTTCATCTATATTCTTTTCACACATAAATTCTCCCACTAATCTGTGCAGTTTTGACTTCCTCTCTTCTGCCTTACTGGACTTTTCCTGTCTTCTTTTTCCCCATCATTTCTTCTTTTTCTACCCTCCTTTTTCTCTGTGGCCTTCTCTTGGCCCTCTGCGTTTGCCGTGCAGGGCAACCCGTGTCGGGGGAGAATGGGATCCTGGAGGTTGAGGTCACTGAGGGACTGCGGTCCCTCACACTAACACACCTCTTTGGCCCGGACTTCTCCTAGACGGGAGGCTGGCGTGGCCCGCGTCAGTCAAGCGGCTGGTCGTGTATTGCCCTAGCTCTGCTAGAAGGCTGCGGCTCATGGGTCAAACTTGAACAAAACCGTAGTGGCAGTGCGGGATTGTCTGGGTGTATATCCCCCCTGTAGCCCTGGTGCGCTCCCTTGCTGGATTTTCCGCTTGGACGCATCCCCTTGTTGGACTCCGTGGTGGGTGGGGAGCAGGGGGGATGAATTAACAAATTAATAACATGGCTTCAACAAACAAAAAAAGACTACTTGATGACGAATCGGACAGGGACACGGACAGTGAGATGGACGTAAGGAAAAAAGCTTGTGCATCTGGGTTGGATGGGGCCTGGCCTCGTTTTTTGGTTGTGGAGGGGGCGGATCCGGCTATGCCACTAGGCAAGCTGTCTCCGTTCGCCATCCACAAAGGTTTCCAATCCGTCTGCACGGTGGGTTTCAAAGACGTCAAAAAACTTCGATCTGGGGCCTATCTGGTGGAGTGCTCAACCAAAAGGGCATCGGATTGTCTGTTAAAGAGGAATTTGACCGTCTTTGTTGACAGACAAATCAAAGTTACTGTGCATGGACGGTTGAATTCCTCCAAGGGAGTCATCCGATGTCAGGACTTGATCGATATGTCGGAATCGGAAATTCGCGATGAACTCTCCAGCCAGGGGGTCACAGCGGTACAGCGGGTCTTTGTCACCAAAGGACCCAAGCGTATCCCCACCAATACACTTTTTGTGACCTTTGCCATGGCCAAGTTGCCGGAGTCACTCAAGGTGGGATACCTTCGGGTGAAGGTGACACCGTTCATTCCATCACCGTTGCGTTGCTTCCGCTGCCAAAAGTTTGGCCATGGTAGCGGAACATGTAAAAACAAAGAAATTTGCCGTGAATGCGCCAAGGATAAACATGAAAACGCATGCAAGGATCCTATTTGCTGTGTGAATTGCGCGGGGCAGCATGCTTCCAGCTCCAAAGATTGCCCTCAGTGGCAGTTGGAGCTGGAGATCCAAAAGGTGAGGGCCACTGAGAGGTGCACCTTCGCAGACGCAAGAAAAAAGGTCATGGAAAGGAGTCCGGGTATCCGAGAGCGTTCCTTTGCGTCTGTGGTGAGTTCCACAACCCATGTGGAACCTAGTTCACACCCAGCAATGGAACTCACTTTGAATAAAATGACGCAGGTTTTGGATGCACTGTGCAGGCGGATGGACAATCTTACATACATGCATACATACGCACATACGTAATTATACACACATATACACGCATTTGACGCTTTCCGCGTTCCATGCTTGCAGCCTATAGCTAATACACAGCTAGTGCCATTTGACCACACTTTTTTCTCCCAAACTATTGATCAGATTTTTGTGAAATTTGGTGTATAGGTGGGAAGTGATGAGTTCTATGTGAAAGTAATTAGTTTTCATACTTTTCCACTCAAATAATTTCTATGTATTTTTGTTTTTTTGCCAGAGATTATTTATGTATGCAACTGTGTGGAGTGGGGAATTGTTGGGGCGAAATTTCTGATGGGGGCTCTGCTGTTGAATCATGTGTATTCTCACCAAGAAGCTCCTTGCATGCTGTTCTATCACAGGAAAAAGAGAGAGAGAGAGAGTTATTCGCTTGAAAACTCGACTGAATTCCAATAGCTCGTAGCAAATATAAATGAATTTTGTACATACAGTACTCCTCTCTTAAGGTGACCCCCCACGGGACCCAATTTTTGTTTGATCTTATCCGAGGGGCACCCTAAACAGTCCTCTGATAAGATCAACTACCAGTAAAAAACTTGATCTTATACGAGGTGCTAAATTTTTGTGTCGAGTGACAGTTGTGTGTGTGTGTGTGTGCGTGTGTGTGTACATGTGTGCACGTTGGTGCGCGCGTAAGCATGTATGCATTACTGTATAGGTATTTTTTGTGCGTGTGTATGATGCATAAGCACACACTCAAACACTCAAACAAACGGATGCAAGCATGCATACACATACACACCCTCTCACACACGCACACAAACACACTGACGCGCACGCACGCACATGAGAATAAAAAATAAAAAGTATGCACCAAGACAGTTACAGGGTGTATTTGCAGAAAACCTTACACAAGTTCGAATTGTTCACTTTGTCTACGCCACGGCACATGCTTTATCGCTAGTGAATGAAGTCAATTCAGGGTAAGGTCCACTGTGGCAATACGTCCCGCTAGCAGGGGACACGGCAGATCAGTTACACCTGTCTACACCGCCCATGGGTCGCACTCTGTCAAAGTGGTTCCCGTGTATATTGCAGAGTGTCGCATAACGCGGATGCAGGCTGGACGTGACAGGTGTTCTGGGATGGAATTCCATCTCAAAACAGGAAGTGACCTCATAAATGACGTCATCTGTGACATCAATTTCTCTTAAGCAGTATTCTCCTCCATTTGGGAACCAAAACGGGGTTGACGTTATCCGAGGTTTTCCCTTATGCGAGGTGACGCTAAGCGAGGAATTCTAAATGGTACAAAGAAGGTGTTTGGCCGGGCCCAACAACCTGATTGATCTTATCCGCGTTGTGACCTTAAACGGTAGTGACGTTAAAAGAGGAGTACTGTATGCTTACAAAATGTACACATAATCGGAAAAACGTTTATGTCTATCCTATCCTATCCTATCCGAAGATTAAAACTGACATAAAAGTTGCTTCTATTCCATTTCAAATTCCTAAAAAATCTCATCAGTTAGATCTGTACTGCGTCTGCACCAATTTCCTATCCTATCCAGTAACTCGAAAGTCGTTGGGGCACCACAGATGATCGTTTAACTAGCGTACTCCATTTTTCGTACGCTGCACCAATTTATATCTGATCAACAGATCTGTAGACTGTTTATTCAGGGATTTTAAAATAGGCCTGGTCAAAAGAACAGTTTTAGAGACCCACGATGCATAATCATCACCGACCACTTCGTCCAAGGCACGTTTATAAACGTGGTTATATGTTGCTCGGAATCGTCCCCTATACGCTTATGATTGTGTCCGGGGACGTTAATCTATATATTTATTTATTTATTTATTTAATCGTTCTTATATAGCGCTTTTCCAGCTCAAGAGCTGCTCAAGGCGCTGGCCGATACAGGATCTAACTCAAGTTGCCCGAGACGCCCACCTGCAGCCTTTGGGCGCATGGTCTGACGCCCGGACAACTGAGCACAATCCTGGGCAGCCAGGGATGGGGGAGAAGGACCTAGGTGCATGCTGGGTGTTTTCTTGTCACCGGCACTCACCCGTCTAGGACATGAGCGTCAGGATCTTTAAAGTCCGTTATGATGGAATGTATGCGACACAGACTAGACCTCGGTTTATACTCTCATCCGAAGGAGTAGGAAAACAGGAGTAAAGTGTCTTTCCCAGGGACACAACACAATGGCCCGGCCAGGGCTCGAACCCGGGACCTTCCGATCCGCAAGCCGAAGCACTACCATTAGACCACAGTGCCTGTAACTAACTAACTAACCTGGTTATCATTGGATTTTGAGAAGAAAAAAAAATCATCTTCGTTTTGTCTTTGGAAACTGGTACCCCCGTTGGAGTGCCGGGGGTTTCAGTATAAATAGTATCCCCACTTTCTGGAAATTTAGTGCTTTAAATTCCCACTGTCGCTGTCTTTCTCATTTGCTCTTTCTCATTCCTGCTCTGTTCTATCAATCTGCTATACTATCGTCTTCTTCGCTAGACCAGTCTCCTACCTTTTTTCTTGAAAAACTCTTCCGGGACAAGACTCCTTGTTTGTGTATGAGGTTTGTTGGATCAGCTTGGGAATATTGGACGCTTTCTGCCAGGTGGTCACTAGGGCTTCCTATGATGTTATTATTTAGCAATGTAGGCATTTTATATGTACGTGTTTTGTTCATAATTTATAATGATGTTTGTATTCTATTTTGTTTTTGTAAACGGGGGTTCGATAAGTTGGGGTGAAGCCTCAGCCGTCCCCTGCGTGGGATGTCTTTATTGTAAAGTGACTGGCTAGTGGAGGGCATTCAGTTTTCCTACTAGGGTTGTTTCAGCAGATCTTTTATGCGGATTGGGGGTTGTCCGGTCCTGATTTGGCTCGGAAGAGTCCGCTGGACCTAAAGCAACAATTATGTAATGTAATGTTTGGAAACTGGTAAAACGACTTTCCTTTGCAATCAAAATTATTTGGGGAATTGTGGCAGTTGTTTGCGCTATCTGCCGCGATTTTGTCTTCTTGGCCGCCAGAGCCAGGGACAGTCACTCTGCTGACATGCTCTAGAACTGAGGTGAAGGAATAGAGTCACAGTCCTATCTCCCCTTTTAAGATCTCTGGTTATTAAACCATTAGATTAAAAATAATTATCCACAAAATATGACAGCGATTAGTTTGCCCTTTAAAAAAAAAATAAAAAAAAATTGGTTAAGGTTCAGCCGGAATTGATGACAACTTAACTTGACCCTGCTTCTACTGGACTGCAGAAGACCCTTATAAAATAAATAAATAAATAAATAAAAATACTGGTAGGCTTACAGATGTGTGCATTGTGAAATCAAAACAACTCCAAATTCTGCTTCTATCGGCTCTTAAAAACGGGATACACCATTACTAGGTCTACAGTCACTTTTGCATTTTGCTAATTAAAATCTAACCATTGTCGGTCATTCATCACCCATCCTGAACCCAAAGAAAAAATATAATAAAATGGGTTGGAAGACTTAGAGGGCATGCATTTGAGGGTGATATAAGATTACGTCATCAGAGAGTAAAAGATCTATATCAGTTATAGCAAGCCTGGCCTACATCACTGGTCAATAGTCTGACCGGGTACCAAAACTCCGCTACTTAAGCTTTTCAAATTCCAAATTAATATAGAATTTATTGAATTTGACGTCACTGAACACATAAAAATAATGTGCAATGGACAGAACCCTAATATCCTGAAGTTTTACCGCAATCTTGTTTAAAACACAAGACCTCCGGCCATAAAACATGAATTAAAAGAGGGTGTACGTCATATAATGGCATTGGAGGTTTGAGGGGAATGAAGGGTGGAGGTGAGTAGTTGGGGGGAGGGGGAGGAGAAAACGTTTGTAGGTCTATGTGTGCGTGTCATTGTTGTTGTCGTTTTGGGGGTGGGGTGAGGGTGAGGGGAGGGAAGAGGAGAGGGGGTCCGAGCTCCCATGGACCCAACCTCCCCATAATCCGTTCCCTATACTATACTATACTGTACTGTACTATACTGTACTGATACTATACTATACTATACTATACTGTACTGTACTGTACTATACTGTACTATACTATACTGTACTATACTGTACTGTACTATACTGTAGTACTATACTATACTATACTATACTATACTATACTATACTATACTATACTATACTATAAAAAAAAAAAGGTAAAGGTAGTCCCATAGCCTTGTGGCCGTAGGGGAGCGTGATGTTGGAGATCACACTTATCTTGGGCCAGCGTAATGAGGGTGATGCCCAACTCTCTCCCTCGCTGCTTTACCTTCCCCACCCTCAAGAGAGTAGGTACTCAATCACAGTTGAGTCAACTGGGGGCGTTGTTATTTGTCGCTTCACGCCTTAGCGGTCACCCATCCAAGTGCTAACCGCACCGGACGGTGCTTCACTTTCGACACAGTAGCGAGTGCTCCAACCACTGCACTATCCGATACTATACTATACTATACTGTACTGCACTATACTGTACTGTACTATACTATACTATACTATACTATACTATACTATACTATACTATACTATACTATACTATACTATACTATACTATACTCCATTCTTTGGAACCATGCACAACCAAGGATTCAGTAGCCTGCTCATTGTTGTCTTTAGTGTATTCACCGTTATTCATACTCGATGTGCTGTATTTAATGAGTGCTACAGGTGGAAGGAAAGCTTATATGTAGCGAAATACATATGTGTTAATTATGTCTTTTTTTTTTAATCATACTGTTATGTTTTTCTTCTGTATTATGTATTGTCACAAAAGATTAATAATTGTGTATCATATCCTATCCTATCCCGTAACTCGGAGGTCGTAGGGGCACCACAGATTTTTGTTTAACCAGCGTACTCCATCTTTCCCTGTCCTCAGCAACCCTGATTGTTTCGCTCAGTGTCAAACCAGTCCATTCTCGAATGTTGTCCTCCCACCTCTTTTTCGGTCTCCCCCTTCTTCTACCTCCTTGCACTGTGCCTTGCAGGATGGTCTTTGCAAGACCTTATGACGTGGCCATACCATCGGAGATTCCGTTTTTTCACCACTGTGAGCAGGTCCCTGTGAGCAGATCTACAAATTTAAAACATTCCTTTCCTATCCTATCCATAGGAGGCACTGTGGTCTAACGGTAGTGCTTCGGCTTGCGGATCGGAAGGTCCCGGGTTCGAGCCCTGGCCGGGCCATTGTGTTGTGTCCTTGGGAAAGACACTTTACTCCTGTTTTCCTACTCCTTCGGATGAGAGTATAAACCGAGGTCTAGTCTGTGTCGCATACATTCCATCATAACGGACTTTAAACAACCTGACGCTCATGTCCTAGACGGGTGAGTGCCGGTGACAAGAAAACACCCAGCATGCACCTAGGTCCTTCTCCCCCATCCCTGGCTGCCCAGGATTGTGTTCAGTTGTCCGTGCGTCAGACCATGCGCCCAAAGGCTGCGGGTGGGCGTCTCGAGCGGCTTGTGTTAGATCCTGTATCGGCCAGCGCCTTGAGCAGCTCTTGAGCTGGAAAAGCGCTATATAAGAACGATTAAATAATAATTAAAAAAAATCCTATACTATCCCGTAACTCAAAGGTCGTTGGTGCACCACAGATGGTCGTTTAACCAGCGTACTCCATCTTTCTCTGTTCTCAGCAACCCTCATGGCTTCGCTCATTGTCAAGCCAGTCTATTCTCGAATGGTGTCCTCCCACCTCTTTTTCTGTCTCCATCATCTTCTGCCTCCTTGCACCGTGCCTTGCAGGATGGTCTTTGCAAGACCTGATGCTCTGCTGACGTGGCCATACCATCGGAGTTTCCGTTTCTTCACCACAAGGTTGAAGCCCATTTGGAAAGACAGGACTATGCGTCTACATTCCAAGGTAAGGCTGCTGCGCTCCCTTATCATCTCCATCTTCTTAGGCCTATAGTCTATACGCTTGCGAAACGTATATATATAATTATAATTATATACACGTTTTATTAAAGTTGGACTTTGTACATTGCTCCCTTGGTCCTATATTCTATCCTATCCCATAATTCGTAGGTCGACTCGTTGGGGCACTTACTCCATCTTTCTCTGTCCTCAGCAACCCTCATGGCTTCGGTCAGTGTCAGTCCGTTCTTGAATGTTGTCCTCCCAACTTTTTTTTTATGTCTCCCTCTTCTTCTGCATCCTTGCACCGTGCACTGCAGGATGGTCTTTGCAAGGCCTGATGCTTACCTTGGTAAAATATTTATTTATCCGATAGCTTCTTTTTTTTTCTCAGCTAAACCGTTTTGTCATGGCTCCACCTGATCCAGAGTATTTGAATTGTCACCCGAGTACATGGCCTCAACCCTTTCTGTGGTAGTTCTCAATCTGTATGAATAAATGTAGGCCTACCGTACGCCTGTGTTAACTTTGGGAAGCGGTAGTGCTAATTGGAATGACTAGCATTTAAATAAAGTTATTCAATGTATCTTAATTCTTATGAACTGCTGCATATTATCTGCAACCCTGCATTAAAACTGGTCGGATCCGGCCCTGTGCCTTGCTAGGCCTATATTATTATCTTGCCACCGAGAACGAACGTAAAAGTATATATACAAATAATTTAACGAAATAGAAATAGGGGCTGGGAGAGGAGAAAGATTGTTAGAAAATCAATATTATATACAGAAGGACTGAACGAAAGCGATACGGATCTGCATGAAACAGCTGCCTCATGCCACATGGATCCTGTTTCATGCTATCCTACTTTGTAGGCCTATACCACCTAGTTACCATAATGGGTTTTTGTACTTTGGAATTATAGGGGTGTCAGCATGTGTTTGCATCAAACCAAAATAAAGTTAATTTAGCAAAGTTGAAACCTATACTTACACAAGTATCATACTTGATTTAATTTAACACTTATAAATATGTAACTATTGTTAAAAGTACAAATAAAGAAAGAAAGGTCGACTTAACTATTCCTACACACCTCAAAGTGAACCCTTCCAAGCGAAAGTGCCCGGACCTGGCTTGGCATTGCGTCAGAAGCACGGTGAGAGGGAACTGTAGCAGACAAGGAGAATTTTACTGGCGAACTAATCGCAATATCAATTTAAAAATCTTGATTCAACATAATAATGGCAGATCACGGAGCTGCGACGGAAAACGAAAAGAAGCCGCTGGAAGACCCAGAAGCTGGCTACGGTGACAATGAATTTGACGACTCTAAGGCGAAATTCATCAATGGTGGCGTAGACGACACGAAGGTCATCATTCCCAATTCGGCCAGTGAAACATCTTTCGCAGGTCTTGGAAAAGACGAGCTGAAAAAATACGCCGAGGATCCTTTCTGGGTTCGCCTCCGATGGATCTTGTTCATCTTGTTCTGGGTAGGGTGGCTGGCCATGCTGGTATCTGCCATCGTGATAATCGTCCTTGCGCCTCGTTGCCCGACCCGTCCTGATCTGAAATGGTATCACACCGATGCGGCCTACAACACCTATGCCAAGTCTTTCTACGATGGCGATAAGAGCCAGGACGGCTTTGGTGATCTTGAAGGTAATATTTGTGTTTGTTATTTCGTGTATAATGTCGTTAAACGATCGCTCAATAAAATGGTCCAGGAACAAAATAATCCAATTTGTGATAGTGTGATACTTGCATAGTTTACTGGTCTGCCAGTGTGATTATGTATGATTCATTGATTGCATCATCTTCTAACTGCTGCAGCACTATAAACGGGAAAGTAAATCACTAAATAAAATGCAGGGGACAATCTTGTTTTCTAGAGGTTTTAAAAATTTGTTTACTTTAAAGGTAATTTTAATTCTTGCATGAAAATTATAAACATAAAATGAACTTTGTGATTATGATGGTTACAATAATTATATGACTGGAAGTTGAACACTCTCATATGGAGAGGGACTTAGGCATTCAGATAGATCACGAATTAAAATTCTCTAAACACGCTGAAACACAAGTCAACAAAGCAAACAGGCTGCTGGGACTAATACGTCGATCATACGAATACCTAGACGAGGAGTCTATGAGGCTGCTCTTCATAGCGCTAGTTAGACTTCATCTGGTGTTCGGGAACTGTGTGTGGGGCCCGCGCTATGAGAAGGACAAAAAAATAATCGAGAACGTCTTGCGTAGAGCCACTAAATGCGTTCCTAGTGTCAGGGACCTGGAGTATGAGCAAAGACTAGAAGCGCTAGATCTGCCCAGCATGAGCTACAGACGTCTAAGGGGCGACCTCATTGAGGTATACAAATTTACACATGGAATGTATAACAGTGAGTCTCCTTTTGAATACAACCTGGATGTTCGCACTCGAGGTCACAAGTTGAAACTTAAAAAGCAGTATAGCAGAACAGATATGCGACGCCATTTCTTTACGAACAGAGTGGTAGACACATGGAACATGCTCCACAACGACATTGCAGACGCCTCATCATTAAACAGTTTTAAAAATCAGATTGATAAAGTATTTAGAGATCATAAGTTTAAAACTAAAGTATGCCACCCACTTAGGCCAAAAGCCCATAAAATAAGTCAAGTGATTGAACAACAACTGAACAAGTGACCGCTACAAGAACCGGACAAAGGACAAGGCTCCACAAAGTCCTGGAACAACATAACATAACATAACATGACTTACAGTTACACGAGCATAAATTAACAAAGAAGACTGTTCACACTACTCTAGTTTTTCTAGAAAATAGAACGCGAAATAGGTGCCAGAATTGATTTACGAGTTGATCATGGGCCTTCAACGTCAAGAAGTTTGTATCAGCACTTTTTTTACTGAGTTATCAGTACAACTTACTTGTATCAGCACCTTTTTACTAACAGTTATCTGTACAACTTATGTTAACCCGATGAATAAAAATTTATTCAACAGCTAACACTACAGAGTTATTAACATTTGGAACAACCTGTCACAAGAGGTTGTCACAGTGGGTACCACTAACTCGTTTACTAATACTGTAATAGATTAGACAAATAATTATCAGGTTTAGGGTTCTCCACTGACTTGTGTGGAGATTGTTTCATACCCACACCACTATGGTGGGCAAGCTCTCAGACTTCTGATAGTAAAGGCCTAACCTGGGAACAAGTAATTTGATAAAGCAAGTCAGCTAAACGATGCCAGCCATACTATACTTATATAATAATACAACTAATTGTATTGAATATCGCAAATACAACTTGCATTGAATATTTGTATCACAAATACAACTTTTATTTAATGTCACTACCCATGATCAGTCATAGATTTACGTTTGTGAATGCGCAGGACTCCAAGCCAAAGCTGGTTACATCAAGGAACTGGGTTCCAACAGCATTTGGCTGAGCGGTATACTGAAGACAGAGAGAGCCAGTGACAAGGATGGAGGCAACGACAGGGCTGTTGTGGACCATAAAATGCTGGATGAGAGGTTCGGCACCATTGAGACCCTCAAAGCATTCAGCAAGCGGCTAATGAAGGAAGGTAAAGCAGCTGGCCCAGTTTGAGATAAATTATTATTCTGCTTTACCCTTTGATTGATTAATGGTCACTTGTGTTTGTTTCTTCAACAAGGTAAACAAAAATGTTTATTTTAAAAAAAAAGGGATCTATTTTATATTTTTATTTTTTATTTTTTTATTCTTTGCTTTGATACAATGCTATTTTTGTATAGGTTTAAAAAAAAAATTGTGTTCAGTAATTACATCATTATTAAGGAAAGTTTACTTTTAATGGGGTGTCGGATAGCACAGTGGTTGGAGCACTCGCTACTGTGTCGCAAGTTAAGCACCGTCCAGTGCGGTTAGCACTTGGATGGGTGACCGCAAAGCGTGAAGCGACAAATAACAACGCCCCCAGTTGACTCAACTGTGACTGAGTACCTACTCTCTTAAGGGTGGGGAAGGTAATGCAGCGAGGGAGAGAGATGGGCATCACCCTCATTACGCTGGCCCAAGATAAGTGTGATCTCCAACATCACGCTCCCCTACGGCCACAAGGCTATGGGACTACCTTTACCTTTACCTTTTTTTTTAAAAACTTTTAAACCTAAATTATGGATGTGCCGACACCTACATGCAAGACTGGTAGACACACCAACTTTGTCACATTGTGACATGCACACATTGTTGAAAATGGAGATTTTGAATTTGATTGTTTGCTCGATCCATGGTTTATGTCCATGTTTATTTTCTACACCCAAGTTCAAGATGATTTGTTCACCTAACCTACTAACTATTACAAGCTATACTCGTTGAGATCATTCGCTGCTTCAGCCACTGTGTAACAGAAGTGTGAAAAAAAATATTGCAGGTCGTCGATTGATCATGGACCTGGTTCCCAACCAGACTGGTCGAAATCACACCTGGTTCTTGAAGAGCCAAGAGCGGGAGGAGAAATATGACTCCTACTATATCTGGTCTACTACTGGCAATGGCTGGGTAGGTGCTACCTCCCTCCTTTCATACCATACTCTCAACCATCATCCTCCACAGCTGACCCCCTGACATACTTTGAAAATATGTATTGAAGAAAGCAAATAATTCCATTATGCATTGGTTGGCTGGATTTGTTCCTCCATTTTCCTTCTTTCGTGTCCCCAACCGTTAAGTTCTTCTGTTTGACGCTACAGATCTACAAGCTGCTGCTTATTAGTGAGTTACCTACCCTTCTAAACAAAACAAGTTTCATTTCACAAGTTTATCTGTTGAGAATCTCATTCCCCTTTCTCACACAAATGGAAGTTTCTGATATTTAAACAAACAAAAATGTATTTGAGACTTTACTTTTGGCAAGATTAAGGACAGATTACAGCTGGTGTAACAAATTTCAGTATTACTGGTAGAGCTCTGGACTATATCAACCAAGTTTAAGCAGGGGTCCAAATCTTCCGCGGAAATCCGCGAAAAGTAAAAAATTTCCGCTAAAAAATTTGCGATTTCCACGAAAATAAAAATCCTTGAGAATAAAAAAAATATATTCTCAAAAAAAAATTCTCACACTGTCGCGATTCCCAAACAGTGTAGGTCCACAAGCAGTCAGATTCTCTATCTTCACTTCCTTTTCCAACATGGCGTCTCATTGTAAACCACGCATTGTAGCTCGCGGCGATGCTTATGACGATTCATGAGTAAGAAATTAGTGGCGATGGGAGTGGTGCGAAAAATCTGTTAAAGTTATGTCCAACCCTGATGTGTATGAACGGCAGGGAATTTTATCCCAACCTGTTCATGCTAAAGAACCTTTGCACCCTGCCTGTCACTACTGCCGAGTGTGAGCGTTTAAACAGTTCAGTTGCGCAACCCCAAAAAATACCTGCGCTCTACAATGGGGCAAAAGAGACTCGATGGACTTGCTTTACTGAAATAACAGGGATGTTAATATTGACTTCAAAGAGCCAGTGAACTGTTTTGCCAGAAGATACAATTCACAAATGGTACTAATGCCGAGGAACCTAGTGCAGCAAGACTGAAAGTGAAAGCAGGGGGGTGATGTTCATAAACTACAAGGTAAAGCTTTATACCGTTAACGATCAACAAAAAGTGGTGAGTAATAATAGACTATACAAAACATGTCTGCTGATAAATAAATGTTTGTGTGTGTGGTTGTTTTTTTTGGTTGTTTTTTTGTTAAGGGAGGGGCAGAGGATAATTTTTGTACCCCAGAGTTTGTCATTTAAATTGTTCAAAAAGTCCCAGACCATCACAAATGGCTTTTTCACGGTTCAAATTGCACCAGATTGCACCATTTTGCATCCTTGGAAAAAATGTTTTTTCGGGGGGCCATGCCCCCGGACCCCCCTAAAGGGCTCGGCGCTTCGCGCCTTCGCTGAATCTGTAACCCCCCTTTCCTTCCTCCGCTCTTATACAAATTTTCCTCTTTTTTTTTAATCAGGTGTTTGGACCCCTGTTTAAGGATTGTTAGCTTAAAAAAATATTTTGTAGTAGATCTTCATTAACTCACAAATATAGTCAATTTCTAATACTAAACAGTTGATGTGTGTGTTTGAAAAAAATTGTTGCGTGTGTTTGAATAAGTTGTAACTAAAAGATAACATTTCCCATGTTTTTATTATTATATTAAAAATGTATTTTTTAATGTATTTTAATGTAATTTTATTCTGTAACAGAAACGGGCCGATGGCTCATCAATGTGGGTGAAAGACCCCACGCGAGGCGATTTCTACCTCAGTCAATTTGATGACCTGCCTGACCTCAACCTCACCAACGAAGACGTCATCGAAGAATTCAGGGTTAGTACTGGCAGGTTCTTCTTCTTCTTTTTCACCTTCTTCATTATTTCTTCTTTTTCTTGGTTTTATCAGGGCGAACAAGAGCAGATGAATACATTGGGTAATTTGCTGTTGTAAGAAGCTTTTTGTAATGGATACTATAAATAGTTATAAAATCACAATATAACATTTACAACAACAACAAAATCAATGGAACGTAACAGACTCATCAGCTTAATGTTATTTTATTTTGCAACAATTGTAAGTTTGGAAATGTGATTTTGAAATTGATTTTGGATATTTCAGTTTTTGTTTTAGGTTTGTTGATATTAGCTTTTATCAACTTTTCAACATTTGTGATTGTGCCAAAGAAAATGTTTTCTTTTCACAAAGAGGACTAAATAATGTTTATGTTTATGCTGTACCGCTTTACCCTGTGGAAAGGCCTTGTAAATAAAGGCGCACATTTGGAAATTTTAAACAACTTGTTTGGTTTTATTTTCACTTTCTTCTGCTAATTTGGAGATTTCTGTATACTTTTGGGTTCAAGTTGTGCAAGATTTTTTTTTTCTAAATTTATATGTACAAATTTTATTTGCGCTGTGAATTTTCAGGAGATTATGGGTTTCTGGGCTGAGAATGGCATCAGTGGGTTCCACATCAACGATCTTGAGTACCTGGCCGAGAATACCACCTTCCCTCCCGACAACTCTGTAAGTGGTTATTTCTTCCTGCATTCCTTTATGAAGTAATTAAATAATTAATATTGATGTCGGTGAGTCCGTTTGGTTGCACGTTTCTCATGCTGGCAGCAAACGGAGGCAAGGCAAAATTGGATGTTTTGAGGAGAGGGAGTGGGGGGGGAGGGGGAGGGGGTGTGTGTGTTAATATTTGTGTAAAATATAGAGGGTTTGTGTGTGGAGACTTGATCAATGATATATTTGGATGTTTAAACAGGACCAGAAGGAGACTCGCAACTTCGCTGGCAACGCTGATGTTGTGGACTCATTCCGTAGGATCGTTGACGGCCTCGACAACAAGCCTGGCCGTGAAAAGTGAGGATTTTTTAAATATTTTTAATGTAGCAGTTCTTGTTGCTGTCATTGCTATTGATTGATTTGTCGTACCCTAGAGTTGTCATTTCCTTTCAAAATTGATGCGGCAGATGATTTATGTTGGTGGTGGTTATGATGATGATGATTGGTGGCAAGAAAGGATTGGGGGTAGTGTTATGTATTCCACTAGTGTCTTTGCTACTAATTTTGTGATGATAGTGGGTGTTGAGAACATTTTTTTTGTTTGTTTTAAATTTCAGGCTGCTGTTTGGTACAGTGTATGATGCTACTCACGAGCAGATCAAGATGTACTATGGTGGAGAGGGCAAGAGTGGTCTGCACATCGTCTCTGTGGTGCTCAATGAGCTGACCGTAACCGCCCAGGCACCGGATCTGGAGTTTGACCTAGAAGGCTTCGTCAACATCTCCACTACTAACTGGCTTGGCTGGAGGGTGAATATAATAATGATGATGATAATAATAATAATAATAATAATAATAATAATAGTGATGATAATAAGAATGCTAACGATCATCAACCCTTAGCCTGCTGACATGTTTTTCCTGCTCTGTGCTAAAGAAAATTTTGACTTACGATTAAAAACACACATGCCTTATTATATATGCCATTGTTGCTAAACTATTTCACCTAGATATATAAAAGTATATATCAAATGAAAGGAAATTGAATAAAGATTCCAAAGAACAGACACAAAGTGTAAGATTGTTGGTTAGTACAATTATGGGATGGAAAGTTAGGTGCATGAGCAAACAAATTCACTCTCACTCAACTGCACACCCATTCTTGAAGTCATACGCAAAGAATTGCAAAATAGAAATAAGATTTATTACCAAAAATTATGTGAACTAAAATGGACTGTAATCAGAAATAGTCTGTGTAAAAGGCAAATAATATTATTATAAAGGTTTTTTTCACCTACCGTCGTCTGCTAAAGATTGTAGGCGGCGATCTTCTTCGTCCGAATCGTAATCACTCCCTCCAGCCTCCGTCAAATAAACATCATCGCCCGCATCAAAATCTTCATCCCCACTATGATCATCAAAGTTTTCTTCCTGAAACATTTGCGCCACCTCTTCTGCCGTGTATGTTCTGTGTGCCATGATGGCGACAAACGAGGCGGAAAATTTCGCTAGCAACAAGTGCTTAGACACATGCTTTTTGTTTGAAAATTACCTCTAAACCAAAAGATTTTTCTTTCCAAAACAATACAGTTGAAGGGAAACAACTTTGTTTCATAATCATGACCAAGGATTTATTTTATAAACGCTTTTACCTCCCTTATACTATCGCTCGTACAACGTACGTAGACATCGCATTAGGCTTGCGTTAAACACCTCGTACTACGTACGTTGACAGCGCAGCCTAAAGGTTAAATAAAATGCTTTTATGTAATGACTCCCTAAGAAATGAACTCAAAAGTGCTATACCTCGAAACTAAAAAAAAAAAAAAAAAAGCAACTTGGGAGAAAAGTGCGGGCTAAATATACTTTTAAAAAACTATTTACATGAAAAGACAGTAGAGATTACATTTGAGTAACGCCTTCAAAGATGATCTGCAGCTGTAAATGAAAGCAACACTGTATTGCGTAATTGCAGAAAGACACTCCTAAATTAAGAGTTGCTAAGGAAGATTGTTCAGTGTCCAATCCTAAACGTTTTTGACTTGAAAAAGTTCTTTTTTTTAAAACAGAATGGTGCAGAAAAATGGACAAGGCCACTCTTTATTTGCCCCTGTATTTATGATAATTTCTAGTCGTTTTGTGTTTCTTCATTAAAGTTTTGTCATTTTGCGTTCCTTCATTTAAGTTTTGTTATCTTTGACAATTTTCAGGCACTTGTCTTTTTTCTCATATAAATTATTTTTTCTGTCTTAACCTTGTTATTATTATTTTTTTTTCTTTTCTGTGCGTCCTGAACGTGCTGTGACAACAGCATGGATTATCAGAGCTTTACAAGCTTTACCATCGGTCTATCCATCGATTTTGTAATCTTTCATTTAAGGTTGTTGTTTTGTGTGTATTTCTTTGTTGTTGTTTTTCAACAATAAAAAAAATCTATTTCTTAATTTTCTATGCTATATTTTCCACCTGTGGGTTTGCGTGTTGCAGCTGAGTACCCTGCGTGCGGGCAGCGACCGTGTGTTTAATCGGGTTGGAGAGGCACGCATGATCATGGCCCAGCTGCTGCAGGCTCTGCTGCCCGGCTCATCCCTCCCGTACTATGGTGACGAGTTTGCCATGGAGAATGGGGCCGAGGTCAGTTTTTGCTTTTGGACTACCCGTTAATTTATCTAGCATGCAAATGTTAGAAAATAATGTCTGTTCCAGACATGCTTACATATACAGAATGTCCCTATTCTATCCTGAAATTCAGACATATTGGACGCGGTTTCCTTCCCACTCACCCTCAAGCCCCCCCTCACCTTTTGCCTTTTATTGCAGTGTTGGAAAACGTCCCGCATATCATCAACATTTTGAAGAATTTTTACCAACATTTTTGTCAGTCAAATCAAAGTTATTTACTTTTGTCTATGAACATTTGTTGATTTTTTAATGGAAGTGTTTGTCGAGGTTATTTATTTTATTGTTTATCTATTATTTATTTTGAACAGGCGGACAAGAAGACCATCACGCCCATGCAGTGGAGCAAGGAACGCAATGCTGGGTTCACCACAGGAACACCATGGTTAGCTGTCAACCCTGGATATGTGGCCAAAAATAAGGAGGTTAGCACCGAGGATTTATTTTGGCATCATGTATTTTTATTTTATTTATTTTTGTTGCTGTTGGTCTTTTTTAGTATGCTTTTGCTTCTGGAAGAGGCTGAACTTGTATCTGAACATGATCCTATCCCTATTCTATCCTGTAACTCGAAAGTCGTTGGGGCCATACAGATGATCATTTAATACTTTACTCCATCTTTCTCTGTCCTCATCAACCCTCATGGCTTTGCTCAGTGTCAAGCCAGTCCATTCTTGAAATGTTATTCCCCCACCTCTTTCTGTCTCCTTCTTATGATAATATGATAATAATGTAGCAGTGATGTCCCGAGGCCTCGGACATCGGTCATGGTCCGATTCGTTTGGAAAATGACCGAATGCAAACACCTGTGTCCCGTCAAATGTCCGTTTCTATTGCAAAATTAGCGGTCATTGTCCGATAGTATTATGACTAGAGCGGTCACTGCAAGAAACATCTGTACAAACTGGAGTGTTAAAGCCGTTAAAACGAGTTTGAATAGTGGACAATGCGAGACTCTTTAGTACATTCCGTCGAACAACAAAAGGGCCGCAACTCTCGACACTTTTGAAAGGGAAATAACTGACACCATACTTCCTCTGCAACGATCTTAAAGAAGCACCATTAATCGGTTCGCTTCACAATCTGAATGTCCTATTGCTTTTATGTAGTCAGGACATGATGTCCGATTAGTTTTATGATTTAGGACATTTTGTCCTATTGCCCTCTAATCCTAGGAACACCACTGATGTAGATTGTGAATCTGAATCTTCACAACAAAAAAAACGCGCAAGGAGCAGACATTTCTTGCCTCGTATTCGGAAAAGTGTCCTTTCGTTATTTGCGGCAGCACTGACTCAAAAGTACTATTTGTGCCAACCAGTTTGGCATCTCCGCCGGTGATATGAACGACATCAAGCGGCACGCGGAAGGCCCACAGTATATGAAGAATTACGAGGCTTTGGAGAAGAAAAAGAACATTGTGGCAGCAAATCAATCTATCACTGGATTCTTCGCATAATATCAAAAAGGATGAGTGCAAAAACAATAGGTAGTAAAAGTAAATACGGAAATCGTAATAGTAATACTGAAATTTGAAAAAGCTAATACGGAAACTTCAAATTGAGGGTAGGCATGTCTGCCCCATGTAATGGTGATGGTCTAGCTTACCACTAATACTTCACGCCATAACAGTGATCTTATCAGAGAAAACTTGAAAGACCAGTGCTTGTATTATTATTCCTGCCTACAAGTCAAGACATCAAGCCTTTTATTGTCCAAGAACATGGAAACGTACTGTGCTGCAATATATGAAAAACATTCAAAGAAAATGTCTGCATCAAATGGTAAGAATGGATCTGTCAGCTGATCATCACATCATCCACTCATCATCCTGTCCTAACGTTGTATGCTGTGAACATGATGAACATTGTTTTGTTTGTGTGTGTGCAGAGTATGACGGCACAGCTTGGCGACAACTTGCTGATGAACTCGTTCAAGGCCCTGAACAAGCTTAGAGGGAAAGAGTCGTTGCAGTTTGGCAAAACCATGTTCTGCAGCACAGAGGACCTCTTCATCTTTGCCCGTGGCGCTCCAGGGTTCGAATCTTTTGTAGTGGTGCTCAACATGGGCCCCAAAACTGCGCACAAATTCACCGGGGACGGTTGCGTAGGGGACCGCACTAACGCGCAATTGGTGTACCACTCGCACGAAAAGCATGACAGCACAGAGCTGAAGCTGGACCAGGCCGTGGAAATAGAGCAGAATGAATGCCTCGTCTTCAAGCTTGCTGCTTGATGACCGAGGCACGGCCTTCTCACACACACAATTAATCAGAGAGAGTCGTGGAAAGGTTGATAAATATCAAGACACATAGTGCGCCATATTTGTTATCAGCATGCGAGACATACAAGCTCAACTTTTATATTAGCTCGAGGAACAACACAAATGGCGTAGCTTACACTAGACACCCTGAAAGAAAGAGCGATAAAGAAATATCAAAAGACAGAAAGTTTTGTTCATACTTTTTTCTGAATAAAGGCAGGAGACATTACACTGAGAAAGAGAATGATCAGTAAAGTAAAAGAAAAGTTCAGTATCCTGACAAGTTTGAAGAGCAACTGAGCACAGCACATACAGTGTTCAGTTTTGTTTTAGTTTAATCTTCTTGTGGTGCGTATAAAACTGACATTATTATTTCTCATGCACATTGCTTTGCATTGGAAGACACAGTTGTTATTTTTGTTTCTTGTTGAAAGATACAGGAGTTATTTTTGTGTCTTGTTGGAAGATGCAAATTAGTTATTTTTGTTGGTTGTTTTGGACGGTACATTGTAAATCACATTGGTTTGCTATTTTGAAGATCAGAGTTGTCCTGAAAGGAGTTTGAAAGATGTAACATTTTGTGTTCCAAAGGTTTACATCGTGAAATGACCTTATCCAGCTTGTAGGCAGGCTTTCCTGCTTTCGTTTTTAAAGCGCCATTTCATGCTTGATCAATGCGCACCGTCTGCCATATCGCCAATGGTGGGTGTAGACGTTAAACCTCAATGTTCATTCATTGATCAATGCATGCAGATTTGAACCAATGGACATGGGTGGTTATTGTACTGTACCAACCAAAGCAGAAAATTCAGTTTATATTGTTTGTTGTGATTGTAATCCCACCAAGTAAGTTGTTGCTGATGGGATATTTTTGTACAATTATTGTGTTGCTCGTGGTGTTTGTTGTTTCCTGTAAAAACAAAAGAACTGATATTGCATTTTGCAAGTATTGCTGAAGAGAAGAGAAAAGAATGGGAAAACTAAAAATGAATAGAAGGCGGCAGGCTCTCTCTAGATTAAAATCTAGATCACAAAATATATCCATTTTGTTTGCATTGTTTCTTCGAGTGAAATGGAGAGCAAGTTTCTTGGCATTTTCACAGATGCATGATTGCTGGTGTACACACACACACACACATAATCCACACATTATTTAAACGCCATACAAATGTTTTTTTGAATTGCATAAAGGGCGCTAAGATAACACATTTCAGCATCACAGATCCTTTTAAAAATCCATAGTGAGGGTTGCCCCACCCCCCATGAGGGTGTCGGGGGGGGGGGGGGGGGGGGTTCAGTATAAATAGTATCCCCACTTTTTAAAAATTTAGTGCTTTAAATTCCCACTGTCGCTTTCTCCTTTGTTCTTTCTCATTCATACTCTGTTCTATCCATCTACTATACTATCTTCTTCGCTAGACTGGTCACCTACCTTTTTTCTTGAAAACTCTTCCGGGACAAAACTCCCCATTTGTGTGTGAGGTCTGTTGGATCAGCTTGGAAATATTGCACGCTTTCTGCCAGGTGGTCATTGGGGTTTCCTATGATGTTATTATTTGGCAATGTAGGCATTTTGGTGGTGAAGAAACGTAAACTCCGATGGTATGGCCACGTCACCAGATCATCAGGCCTTCCAAAGACTATTCTGCAAGGCACAGTGCAAGGAGGTAGAAGAAGAGGGAGACCGAAAAAGAGGGGAGGACAACATTCGAGAATGGACTGGTTTGACACTGAGCGAAGCCATCAGGGCTGCTGAGGACAGAGAAAGATGGAGTATGCTGGTTAAACAATCATCTGTGGTGCCCCTACGACCTCCGGGTTATGAGATAGGATAGGAGGCATTTTATATATGTATGTGTTTTGTTGATATTTTATAATGATGTTTATATTCTATTTTGTTTTTGTAAACGAGGGTTCGATAAATTAGAGTATAGCCTGCGTGGGATGTCTTTATTGTAAAGTACCCGGCTGGTTGAGTGCCTTCAGTGTTACCACTAGGGTTGTTTCAGCAGATCTTTTATGCGGATCAGGGGCGAGTCCTCTTTCAGTGAAGTTGTGGTCTTGATTTTGTGGTCCCGATTTGGCTCGGAAGAGTCCGCTGGACCTAAAGCAATAATCATGTAATGAGTGTCGCCCCACTGAAACAAATAAAATAATTGCCTCAAAAATGATCTCTTTCCTAAAGTACAAGTTTGATTATGATATAAATCTATAAATTCATTCGTTTATGTGCCTATTCAAAGAATCGAGGTTGAATCTAAAAATAGCACCTCGCTGTTTGTTTACGTAACAAGGAAGAGCCGCCAAACATTCAAAAGCTTAGTGGGATGTTTGCGCCACAATCGCCCATCATTATCCTCTTTTAATGCGACAGCAATTTAAATGCAATTTCCCATGTAACTCATTGTCACACAAAAACTAACGTCCTTAATACCCTGCCCCCCCCCCCCCCCCCCCCCCCCCCCTCGCGATATTTATTTTCCCAACTAGAGTCAAGGCACAAGCCCTAGTCAGAATATAAGTTCTACAACCGGTACGGTATTACGACACGTGTCATTTCCGCTCTTTTGTCGACGATTCTTCTTAATGGCGGTCACTGTAGTTTGGAGGCTAGAAATCGAAAGACAGAAAAATAAATTTTGAGGAAGTTTCGTTTGATTAATGACAAAATAACCCTTTAGATAAGCAGATTGATTCAAAATCACTCAAATAATCAAAATTTACACACGAACAGATTTTCGAATTCTTAAATAAGTTCTAAATCTTTCCGTAAAATGTGAATCGAGTGTACGCTCCGAGTGTAGCCGTCCGAACAACAGCCGCTGTGCTCTGTTTTGTAAACCTTTTGCTATGAGACTGGTTGGATAATTTGGATGATGTAAAAAAAAGTTTTAAAATAAATATTTATTAGCATTTCGATTTATTAGCATCAGATTAAAGTTTGTCAAATTGTCACCTCCGCCAACTTTCATATCAAGGCTGATTGCAGACGACGCATGTACGTAGGCATACTGGCTACTGTGAGTCCTGTACTAACAATAACATGCCAAAAGTGTATCTGTCGTCGCTCAACCTACAAGAAAATGATAATATTCTCTTAAATTACACATCATAGTTAATGCTAAAACTATAGAATAATAATATTAATTAATAGCTAAATAATTTGTTTAGTTAATTAAGTCAATTTGAAAAATATATTCCCTCGAAATTGGTACATAACATTTTGTAGTAGTAGTAGTAGGGACAATAATAGGCTGTGAGGCCTTTTGGTATGTCCCATCTTTTTAAAATGTAAATCTTATTGGTCTGTCGCATGCATAAAAATTTCATTATTCATCAAAATAGTAAAACCGTTCTTTAACTTAAGTTTAGGTGAAGTATCCAAGTAATTTTTAAAAGAGTCAGTGCATGGTTTAGTTTTAATTTCTTCAGGGAGGTTATTCCAATCGTTAATTATTCTGTTAGTAAAACTAAAAGAAAATTTTCTCAAGTTACTGTTAAACTGATGTTTAAAAATGTTTCCTTCCTCATAACGTGTTATATCACAGACAGGTTTAGTAAAAAAATGATTCCAATTTAAATCAACCATATTATTATAAATTTTAAATGTTTGAATTAAATCCCCTCTTAGTCGACCTAGCAGACATGACTAAAGTAAACTGAATCAAAATTATTGTATCTTGCAAGATCATCGACGAAAGAGCAACACATGGACAAGGAAAGCGGAAGTGTAATAATTTTTCGTACCAGTTGTGGTACTATTGTACCGACATGGGTTTTACCCTGACTCTAGTTAAGAAAATAAATATCGCCCCCCCCCCCCCCCCTCCTCCCCTGAACTCTAGTGGAACAGTGCCTGTGGGTTTCAGATTTAATTATTCTAAAAAAATGTGTAATGTATCAACATTGATATTAAAAAGGTTGATAACATGTCCATTACTTTTACTTTTATCAATTCATTTTGGAGAAATAAGCATTTTCAAACAGATTTAAAGGATTTAATGTATATATTTAGTGGTAGGTTTGAATCTATATTTTTATAACTGAATCACATTGTCACTGTGAGCCTGTTGCATCTTTTGAAATGCAGCATCAGTTTACTTGAAACTTTGCACAAACGACTGATTTCAGCAACTAATTTCTTTCAGCATTGCATTGCAGTATTTTGCAAACACATTATTATAGAAGCGATGTTTTGTTTTCAATGAGGTGAGAGCCAACTTCCGACAATACTCCTGATTAGAGCTATTGTGGTGCCATTTATGTATGCGGTATTTGGTACAAGAGAGAGAAAGAGAGGGTGTAGTTATTTTTCAGCACTCTGTTTCACTTCTCCAATTGTTGGCGTAGGTCTCTCTTTGGGAGCGGGTACAGTCAGAGGAAGAGGGAGGGAATGATTGGGCCTGCGCCTGTCCAAGATGGATATATTTGCTCAGACCCCACAGAGTTATTGCCAAATTGAGGATGGGGCATTTAGAAAGGCTTCACTCACCTGTTTTGCCCCAACACTACTACTAATAAATAATAATAACATGGTTCATACTCAAATTGTTGTAAAAAATTCAAGGAGTTTTCAAGGAGATTTCAAGGAGTTTTTCCAAAAATTCAAGGAGTTTTTAAAAAATTGTAAACGCACATAAGAATTGATAAGTAGTCAAAATAAAGGATAAAATCTCTAACCCAGTGATATCCATAAATTGTTTGCAGTCATGAATCTGATGGTGATACTGATGTTGATATTGATTATGAAATCTACACCTATAAATATTGCATGTCTATAAAGTTGCAGTTATAATGATGATGCAGATTACGGAGTCTATACCAATTTTAAACAATAATTGTGAAGCATGTTGTCCTTATACACAAGTTAGAGAACTGTACAAAGTCAGAAAGAGGTACCACCACCAGCTAATATATAATACACTTCATACAGATGAATGAGTTTTCAGTTATAATATTTCAGTTTTTCCATTTCTTCATCAATCTGACAGGAAATCTCCAGCTGGATCTTTATTTCCTTGGATTTGCTCCTCAGCGCATTTGACTGAGTCAAGAGTCTCAGCGCACCTTCTTGTTCAGCAAGCCTGTCTGCCTTTTGAGTCAGGTGCTGAGCATCCTTCTCCATTCTTCTTTTTTCTCTCTTAAATCAGCAACAGAGTCTTCCTGTGTCTTCCTCTTCTTTGCCGCTTGTGCCTGTTCCTGGTCTTTCTTTTGTTGATCAAGGTAGTTGTGGTACTTTCTCCTTGCAGAAGATGCTGATAATAGCAGCTCCTTGGTGATGTCCACCTTGTCGATTCCACCAATTTTCCTGATACCGTTCAGCACTTGGGCGAGCAACCAAGGACTGCTAGGAGATTTTCAGTGCTGATCTCTTAGTTGGTTGAGAATCTTCTCTCGACAGTTGCTTGCCCATGGGACAAAAGTAACAACTGCACAACAGCCCAAAGATCTTGATAGTCCTTTTTTTGCTTTCATGAGTGTGCTGAACAGCTGGTCAAACAGTAACACATCACTTTCACGTCGATAATTTTTTAGCAGACGCGGCAGAAACACGTATGCCTGTTCCCTTTCTTTTCAAGCAGCCACCCTGCATATTCAGATTTCGATAACCATAAAAGATTCAACACACAATCGCCTCCAGGCATTTTTACCCATACAGTAAACAAACACACGCGGTTTCGCTGTCCTTTTCACTGTTTTCGTACTTTCTGTACATCGCGCGTTAGAACGAAGGATGTACGAAACCAACAATTGCGCATGCGCGACAGCAAGGAAATCAACAATTTCCAGTGGTGGTTCCTTCCCTTATCATTAGCAGACGACAAAAGTTACGATCGTCGAACAGTTGACAACACAAATAATATAATTTTTGTTTTATAAATTTTTATTTTTCAATGGCCTTTTTTAAACACTTGACAATAAAATCTCTAGGTCAAGCAATGGATAGATACACTGGTTGAAATTTCAAGGAGTTTTCAAGGAGCTCAGCCAATTTGGCATTTTTCAAGGAGATTCAAGGGCCCTTGAACAAGACATCGAAAATTCAAGGAGGTTCAAGGAGCATACGAACCATGAATAATAACGGATTTTTATGTAGCGGGTACTCCAGCCTATGACTAGACTCACCACGCTTTACATAGTCATTACATAAAAATGCGTGCTATAAGAAATTAAAAAAGAGAGATTTGATAAAGCATGAAAAATTTATAATGGAACAGATGATTTTAAAGGGTGACTTCTTAGTCATGAGCAGTAGGCGTGGTTTTTATTAATTTTATAGCTATAAGATATACAGAAACGAAAGACTTGCCTTAAACAATTAGAATACGTAGAATTTAATGCTAACATTAGTTTTTAAAGATAAAAACTTGGCTTTTCATTATATAGAAAATACGCGATATAAGCGATACAAAAACCTGTGTCACGTGACAGGGACAGAAAGTGACATGCCGTCGAGAACGCTATTTTTCTTCACATGCCACTGCAACCATGCCGAGAAGCTGTGTTGTGGGTGGTTGCTCAAATATAAAAAGCAAAACTGTGGCCCTTCACTCGTATCATGTAAAAAAGTTTGGTGCGTTCAAAGGAGATTACTATGGAGTACTTAGAAATGTGGAACCAGCTATGGTGGAAAATACGGAAAAGTAAAAAAAAGGAGGAAGAAAGTACGTATTTATGTATTTACCCTCTTGGGTTCATGACCCGCGACCTCGACCTTGTTTGGCCTACATAAACAAAACATTGATCACAGCATCAAACACACTAATCGTTGACTAAAACTGTGGCATGGTTTCATAATAATCAAGGTTAATAATGGACAGAATCTGCAATAGCTACAGTCATATATATCTACTTCTTGATTATGAATGAATACTTTCTAGTTTATAATTATAAACGATGTAAGAAGTCAATTAGGATAAGATGAGAAGGAAGTTTTATAATAAAACAAACCGATCTAAAGAAACAATTAATAAAATCCATAAATAACAACAATAATATTACTACCACTATCATTACCACCGCCACCTTCTTCTCCATCACCATTATTATCACTCTCACTATCATCACCATTATTGTTAATAAAATTATTATCAACACTATTATTACCATCAGTATTATTGTTCCTAGGGGCACCACAGATGATCGTTTAACCAGCATACTCCATCTTTCCCTGTCCTCAGCAACCCTGATTATTACCACCACTCAGTGTCAAACCAGTCCAATTGTAAACTGTACAGCTGTGTTAGTGCTCTGTTTTAAATATAATGTTGAATCAACTTGCTAGTATTGGACCTATTTGGCCAAATGGTCACCAGAGCACCCTATTAGGAGTTATTATTTAGCAGTTTAGGCATTTTTTATGTATGTTTTTATTATTTGGTAATTGCATTTGAGTTTTATTTTGTCTTTTTAAATGGGGGGTTCAATAAATTAGAGTAGTAGCTTCAGCATCCCCTGCATGGAGTGCCTTTATTTGTGAAGTGACCGGCTAGCGAAGTGCCTTCAATGTTACCATTTGGGTTGATTTAATTTGGGCTTTACATACTGGTGGGGGGGGGAGTGGTCATAATACGGCTCTATTTAGTCAGCTGCACCACAAGCAACGAATAAACACAAAAAAATCTTAGTTTTTAACATTTATCCTTTTGTGTGTGTTTTTGTATTTTTAGTTAACTGCTCAAATGAACGCAAATATAAAAAAAATACTAATATGATAGGTGCTGGTATTATATGCTGAAGGTCGCGTGAGCCCCGCATGAGGTAAAAATTTGTGACCAAGGTATGAGACTTTACGGGTTCTCTCCAGGTACTAAGGCTTCCTCCCTCCCTCCCTGCAAATAATATTGGATGCAGCCTAAAAAAAATTTATTTTCCTTTCAGTAACCTAATACTGCTTCACTGCCTTTACACCATGTGTATGTCTTGTATACTGTTGTTTTTGTTGTGTGTTTGTAACCTGTTTTTTGCCTGTGAGCGTGTATGTTGGTACAAAGCGCCACTCTGTGAGTTCGTTTAAAGAAAAGTGCTTATTAGCATCCATTATTATTATTATTATTATTATTAATCAAAAGCAAAACCATAGGCATTTAGTTTACAAAAATAAAATTTACAACATAAATATAACATTAAAAAAAAGTTTTTAATGCTGAAAATCTGAATCATCTCCAGAAGCACTCACACGTAGACACAATCTCTTGTAATAAAACAATATTCACTTTTATTTGCTGCAAAATGCCTACTCAACACACCAATTAAGTTGTAACATTCTTTTAAAGAGTTAGCAATGAGGGTTCATGACAGATGTTTACCAAATAGTCTGTCCAGTTGCAGGTGGCAGGGAAGAATTATTTTGGGGACTTTAATTGTTAGTTTGACTGGAAAAAAATTATACACTGCTTTGATTTTTTTTGATTTTTTTTTTTAAAGGCAAGACTTCATACAAGGTCTAAGAAAAGCAGTGGACATCAAAAAGCAGTTTTTAGTATTAAGTCTGTATTTAATGTCTGTCAACAAATTTAAAACCAGTGCAATTTCCAGTTGCTGATGGGAAGCGCTGTCTGATTTTGTCCATGGCACATGATGGCAACGGTTTCCTGCTATGCTTTCCTAGCCAACCGTAGCACCATCGCATAAACTGACGATACGCAGTATACTGCAAGTTCCTGAAAATAAAAACAAAATTACAAGTTACAGAAAAAAGCAAATGCCTTACATAACTTGATTTTAAAAATATAATTCATATGATTATATTTGCTGTAAAATCTACTCTGAACATAATTATAATGTACAAATTTGTGGACTGTTGCTTGACATAATGTGATGCATCAAGAATTAATTACATTGGCATCAATCATCACTTATAATGCTCTCGGGGACTGATGCCCTAATTATTAGGCCACCAAGTTCATTACATAGTCACAGACGTTCTAGGCTAAAAAAAAAAAAAAAAAAAAAAATTTAAAAATTAATTTTAATTTTTTAAGTTGTTTTAAAAACAAAGGTCAATTATGATGTAAGTAATGATCCGTGAACACGGTCATCCACAAATCACCTTTTTTCAGCTGTTCACTTATTCACAGAACATTAAATAAAATGTTTTTGAAAACTGCCCAGCCTTTTCATTTATATACATTTCATTTTATTAATGTTTAATTTAAGGGTATACTTTTAATTTCACTGTGCTGTTCAGTTAAAAAAAAAAAGCTATAAGTAAATATAACTCAGTTTCACCAACGAATGCAAAATAATCAGCAATTACACTTACTCGTCATCTGAGTGGTGTTTTTCCAATTCTCCACTTTGTCGCATCTGAAAAAAGGCCACACGTAGGACATCAATAGTTAGGCACACAGCCTCAAAGCTGGGATGTTGTGTGATGCACAGAAACTTTAGGTTTGTTTCATTCTCCCCTTGTTCAATCCTTGAGACTACCTTATCATCCTCACGGCAGCAAAATCTGTTTACAGGTGCTGAATCATCTTTGCAACAGCTGCACACACACCTGCACATTAAAAAAAGGGTGAGAGTTCAGCTAAAAAAGTTTTTAATTCATAATCTATTATTGCAGTGAGATAGGGTGGGATGGAGGACTGGACATCCTGTTTTAAAAGAAATATTTAAATGAGTGTGCCTAAATTGATCAGGACCACAAGACCACAAACACACATGAATTAGTTGGGTTTTAAAAAAAAATTTTTGTTCACACACAGCATGGGCTTTGAATTATATAGATCTATGTTCTCCACTAGCTTATATTATTTAATAATAAAATGTGCTTTAATTTAATGCTGAAAGACTGCTGGGCATTTACCGAAACAACTTTTATTCACAAATTCTGTTAAATCAAATTTTCTTTAAAATAAAGTGTGTGTGTGTATAACACAAAAGAATTTTTTTTTTACAATTGACATGTAGCAAATACAGCAAATGGAATATTACTTGGCCCCACACGCACGCACAACAAACACACCCACGGAGGCACGCACACATTTATCGCCTATATAGCATAATAATACTGCAAACTTGAAGACATGCGTGCATACTTACACATAATGTATACATGATATGGCTGCATATATATATAATATACAATGTGTATCATACAACAAAAATACAAACAAGGTGTGCTAACATAAAATAAACACAAACAGACAGATGTACAGAACACAATTACTACTAGATTAAAAAGATTGCTTAAATATATTGTGATTGAAAGTAACAAAATAAAAAAAACCAATGACACAGAAATTAATGTAATTAGTTGTCCTGTTTTTCTTTATTTATAAAAGAATAAAAACTTGATGCAAAGAATTGTCAGTAATATCTGTTATTAGATTTAGAGAAACAAATTTGAAACAGAATCAGTCTGTATGAAAACATAATTTTGTATCCACGCTTTATTGTATACAGTGTTAAAAGTAAAGTTCTCTACTTACTAAAGTTATTTGACTGTGTCACTGTTGTGCTTATAAAACAAGTTAGTAACCTGTCAGACAATGTCAGTGTTGCCTACATAAACTAAAGAAGAAACAAGCTAAACTATAATGTTTAAACTATTGAAGTATTTAATCACAATTATGATGGAATCAATCTGATCGCTGATGGACTGGAGTTTCTCGCTTTCTTCACTCTCTACTACTACTACTACTAGTACTCAGTAGTAGGTCTACAGTACTAAGTCTATACAATTTACAGAGATTACTTCTTTTTTTTTCTTTTTTTTAATATATTCAGTGAATTATTTGTATGGTATTTTTAAATATATATTATTTAAAAATACCATGAATATATTTTACTGAATATTGTTTAAAAAAAAGAAGAAAAAAAAAAAGAAGTAATCTCTGTAAATTGTATCTAGACTTAGTACTGTAGTGTAGTACTACTAGTAGTAGTAGTAGTAGACTAGAGGGTGAAGAAAGCGAGAAACTCCAGTCCATCACGGCATCAGCCATGTCCATGATTAGATTGATCCATCATAATTGTGATTAAATACTGTAAATATATATAATGGGTCTGTCTACAAAGCTGCGCACCGCGAGGGGTGCTGCTTTTCTAGATAATATTTTCACAACAAGCTGCTTATTTGCCTTTCCTTTTGCTATTATCTTATTTAAAAGTGATCGGAGAGATAGTATTAATAATTTCAAGACGAAAATGTCTATAGAACCTTTGTATTTGCTTTGTAAATGTCTGAAAGTGGCCTAAAATTTGACTTAATTTTGTGACATGAGAATGACCGGGTTTTCTTTTAAGTGTTTACATAAATAAAGATGTCATAGAACAGGTAAAATTATTATAATCTAACTCATTAGTAATAGTTTAAACATGCACAATACTTACAAAAACAATTTGTTTTGTATTTTGTGTATTATAGCCGGAGTAAATTTGGATGTCCAACGTAACGCATGGTTTCCGAAACAGGCAGAATGTTTTCAAAAATTCATCTTTGTCTTAAGCTCAAGAATACATGGTTTTTTTTTAGAGTTGTCTTTCTTGGTGGTATGTTATGAATGAATTCCAATGTTTACAAATAACAATTTAGTCGTTATGTAAATGCTTTGATGGTCTGAAAAGCATCGGTTGAGATCGTTTCCGGATTTTCGTGTTACGTTGGACTACACACAAATTTATTTTGCTTATTTCAAAGCATACCTAGTAGAACTATTTTAATGACGTAAAGTAGGCCTCATTAGCGGATTGATATATACACTCGTCCCTTCTCACGTGGTTTCATTTTACGCTGGGAATCTTTTTCATTGTGTGTGGTTTCCGAGTATCACGTAGTTGTTACAATGGATATCGCACGCAGTGTCACCAAGAAAACTGACTCTTTATGGTAAGATTCTTCATGTTTATATAATATTTTATGTTTATTTAGTTGTTAGGATAAGTTTAATTGGACTGTGGTGCCTATTTTAATGAAAATAGATCTCCGGCTAGTCCAACGTAATTAGAAGCCAAGAAACCATAATTTTTGTCGTTCTTGTTATGATGGATGATGAGATCCGTTCAAAATTTGTTAATGAATAAATAAAAATGCTCTTTGAAACAGCAGTGACAAGTAAACTTATTTAAATTTATTATTTGACTTGATTTGGATACGCTAAGTTTGATAAATATTATTTAGCCGAATGTAATTTATCGTCAAGCTTAATTTGGTTTCCGTGTTACATTGGACATTTTTAAAAAAATAAGAACCAGATTTTTTTTAATAGAGACCTGTAAGATCTCACTTTTATTTTGTGATTATGTTATAATATTATACACAATTTGTATGTGCAGATACTTAGCTGTTTCAGGTTGTTTCATTTTAAGTATAAAAGAACTTTTATAAAATTTGTCGAAAATTGACTGACTTGATAATGTATCAATAGATAAGCTTCTTTACTAATGTAAACATTTCTTTTTAATCTTATATGTGATAGCAAATCTCTTTATAAATAAAGATTCTTTGCCAACTTTATATTGTTGGTTTTTAAGTACTATTTGGTTTCCGTGTTACATTGGACATTTCGTTGAGTGTGTACACTAAAGGTCTGGGCTACATGCATATAAGGTCAAAACTTATCTTCTATAACCTGCATGGCATGATCACACACATACAGTGGAGTCCGGGTATAACGAATCTCAAGGGGGGGGGGGGGGGGGGGGGGAGGGGGGGGGGGGGGGGGGGGGGGGGGGGGGGGGGGGGGGGGGGGGGGGGGGGGGGGGGGGGGGGGGGGGGGGGGGGGGGGGGGGGGGGGGGGAATTTCGGGTTCGTTACAAGCGGGATTCGCTGTAGAGATTTGTACTGTAAACGGAAGTACACACCGGTGATGAGTACACATCACAACATACAGTACATAGATCGATCTAGGCCTACGAAGTTTATCAACAATGACTTCATTCAAGGCTATTTATAGCAGCCAATGACAGTTATGACTTCAAGGCCTGGTTGACCTATGTACGAACTGGCATGCTTCTGCTGCTGTTCGTTATTGGCGATGAGCCAATTGAGGCAAAGTAGGCCAAGGGAATACACAAAGGGTTTGTTACAAGCGGAGATTCGTTATTTGCCTAGCTGGATTTGTTCGTTATAGGAAGGGATTAAATAGTAAGACAAAGAAGGGAGTGTGTCGGGAAATGGATAGTAGTACGCTAATCGCGGGTGTTCGTTATTCCAAGGTTCGTTATAGGTGGACTCCACTGTACATATCTTTCAAATAAACCACAAAATGTATGTATTTGACAACTTTTTTTGGGGGCCACCCATGCAGGGTTTATTCTTGGCGTCGGTCATCGGTCATTGACGCATACAAATCTGAAATGACCGATTGTTTTGCCAGCCAGCTGGTCAAGTGACCTATTAATTTTACGATTGGGCGGTCAAACTTTGCGAAGATTTGTCATTTAAAAAGTTCTACACAAACTGCGAACTCAATTAAACTTAGCACAACCATTACCGAAACGAAATTATTTCCCCTTTCAGTATAATACAAACTTTTCCGATCCATAGTTTTCATTGCTCACATGCAACGCGCCAACGCACTGACAGTCACAATGTAGATCTAGTTTGCGATTCCATTTTGTCAACAAACAAAAAATGCCTCCGGAAAAAAAACACTGGTGTTTAGGCCTATAGTAATACTATAGCCTAGTTTTTTTTTTTTTTTTTTTTAAAGATGCACATTATTGTTATTATTATTTTATTATTATTATTATTATTATTATTATTATTATTATTATTATTATTATTTTCTAACTAATAATTTACGGATCTATTTACATATGTACTTTGGCACTGTTGGATTGTCTCCCTCTTTTGGTAGGGCACAGATTGTGTAGTGTGTACTAACAAAGAAAGTACAGCTACGCAAAGAAGGTTCATCTCGGCGAGTGCCTATATAAAGTTACAAAACGTAGCCACTCGTAGCGCCCCCCAGCGATTCTCGTGATAAATGATTCCAAGGGCGATAATTTGTTCTTAGCGCTATGTAAACAAACCGCTTCAGTAGATTATGTTCCGGACACTCGCTTGCTTAAATTAACAAGCGATTCTGCTTTTTTTTTTTGAAAGTAAGTTAATAAGTGTCTGATTTTAATAATGTAAATACAGCTTGCCAACAAGTTGCTTGAATTATGCATTCAGCCGATTAAATTACCGTACCAATGCTGATGATTCAGTAGGCCTGTACTCGGCCTGTACTCATCCTAGATCCGTCAAAACTCAAACCCAAAAGTAAGCTTGAATACCGGTAATAGCTTTTCTGAACATTGCTTGATTTAGCATTTCCAGTTAATAACTGTGTTCCATTCCAATCTACTGTTTATCTCATTTACACTGCACTTCTGATTTTAATCGCTGCTAACCTACTGTTAGGCTCTCATCTTAAAATTATATTTACTGCTTTCGTTTCGATCAACTGTGTAAATAAGCCTATAAATTATTAGGCCTACTGTTTATCATCATCATTTTCATCATCATCATCATCATCATTATGGTTTAATATAGGCTATCTCTATAATAGAACTGTAGTTGCAAAAGGAAATTTGATAGGTTAAGATAGACTAAAGAAAAAGAACAGACATGTGTGTGTATGTGTATATGTATATATTGCACAATGTTAATATTCTTCTGCCAAATTTAACTCTGAAATTTACTCGCACAGGGATAGGCTTATATAAGCATGCTTGTTGCTTGTCCCTGCTGCTTGTGATGTATATATTTTATATGTATTCTGAAGAAATAAATAATATATAAACCAACAGACATCAAGACTATAGAAGTAGAGAAATAAAGCAATGCAACAAGAAGAGTGAACAGTGAAGCTTTTAAAGAAAACACATTTAACAAAAGCATTATTTTTTTTGCATGAATCATTACATTGGAAATTGCACCTAGATAAGACCAAAAAGTGCAACAATAAAAATAGTCAAATAAGAAATATTTGTAGTCATTTATAATATTAGATCTGTACATTGCAGCAGGCTGCATCAATTATGTTACTTTATTGTTAAACCATCATGCATTTATAAAAGCTGAAAAAAATAGCTTCAAACATTTGTGTTTCTTTTTCTGACATTTAATATGAATATTATAGCAACAAAAAGCAACAATGATGACTCTCTCTCTCTCTCTCTCTCTCTCTCTCTCTCTCTCTCTCTCTCTCTCTCTCTCTCTCTCTCATATAAAGGAAACTTCAGCAATTATCATTTTTTGTAAAGTACTGTCATCTCAATAAATGTATGTTTAAAATAATGAAAAGGGTAAGAATGTTAGGTTTTTATAATTAAATCTGTTGTTTACTTTTTGTTTAGCAAGATTAAGACATACCTACAAAGAAACAGAAGTTTTGCAAGACAAAACAAATACAATTAACCCTTTTCCTGTCTGCTTAAACCAAATGTAATGGAAAGGGAATACAGTCACACAGAAAATGGTATTTTACATTTGAAAGATTTAAAAAATCACATTTGCTATTTTTTCTGCATACATTTCACATGCAACAACAACAACAAAATCTGATAATACTAGACAATTAACTAGTAGCATTATACATTAAAAGGATAATAATTAATAGTTTTTGCTCTTGGATTTTTATTCTTAGATGCATTTATGAAGAATTATTTGCTTAAAAATTACTTCTTTTTTTTTAATAGTTTTTCTTTACAAGACAACACATCCAGTCAATGAGTCATGCAATAATATTTCATTAGGCCTACTATTTTTTCTTTTTCTTTTTTTTTTAAAATTACTCTTAAGCAGCAATTAAAACTACGCCTTCCCCTCCCCCCTCCCCTCATCTTCCATTTGTAAGAAATTGGGATATGATAAATTTCAGTATCAACAAAAGAAAATACAGTTTACATCGAGTGGTAGATCTAGATCAACGTTGTTAGATTTGGTTATAATTATGTTTGATTCTTCCTTTGGAAAATTAAAAAACGAAAGTCCAAGGCACTTGTATCGTCCATTTGTGCAGTTAAAAGCGCTGCAGTGTTGCCCACCAGGACGGATTCTAGGTTTGTTTACTTGATTTGATACGCTTTCCTCCATTGCTAAGCGCTAAGGCTGAAGCGAGTTATCACTTATTCCGCTAGTTGGCGCTCGCAACTTCCGTTTCGCAGTAAGAGTCGAAATGAACCTTCTTTGCGTAGCTGTACTTTCTTTGGTACTAATGATGTCACACATGACGTAGATGATTTGTTTGTGGGTTATTTTAAACAAATGTGTTTTTTTTAAAATTATTTATTTTATTTTATTTATTTGTGTTCATTTCTTTATTCATTAGTATTATTTTTATAATTATTTCTTTTTTATTTTATTTTGTGGAGGTAATTAAATTAGGTTAAAGAATGGATGCGGACCTGTACTTTTCCATAGAAAATACATAAAAATGTCGGCAGCATCATGAAATGTCTTGATAAAGGTCTTTGAGACCGATACCGGTCGACCCTTGTCTTCTGTTTTTGTTTTCTTTCCTTCTTGTATAGTTAAATTGTACCATGTTTAATACTCAAACAGGGTAAAAATAACTCTTCCTGCAGTATGTGCTTCAGCCGCAGGCTCCATTACTTTAGTTTATAGGCATATTCTTCATTTGGTAGTAGTATAACTATAACTATAAGTATATAATATTTATTATTTTCTCGATCTCTTACTCTTAGTGTTACTACAACTGTACTAGTATCTGTATCTTTATCGCTCGATTTATCATGTTTATTACTGTTTTAAACAGAATTCAGATTTGTCACTGATGCCCGAATTTTAAAGAGAGAGAGAGAGAGAGAGAGAGAGAGAGAGAGAGAGAGAGAGAGAGAGACTCGGGGAGTTATTTTGTACCATTTGTACTGATAAGCGATCGAATGAGACTGTGTGACTTATTGCTTTCTAAAATGACCTATTGTTTTTCCTGTGAACTGGTCAAATGACCTATCATGATCACTTTCAAGATTAATCCCTGCCCATGTCACATAAAGTGAACCAGCTTTGTAGACAGACCCATATATATAAAGCCATGACTTGTTAGCACGACAGTGATATACTTAATAAACATAGACTGATGGATACAATGATAGTCAAATTAGTTTTACTTACCAATGCGTAGGATCTTTGCTGCGTTCGATATTGGTAGTACTAGTAGTAGTAGACCTTTGCTTTTCGTCACTAATGGCCGAACAGGCTAATGGCTCGAACATGTACGGTTTTAAACCCATAACTTCATCAGTAGCAATTTCTATGTCGGAAAATTCCGATAAGCAGTCACTTTCAGAGGAAGACATGGCAAAAAGCACGGAAATAGATCTGTGGTTTGACTGAGGACAGAGCAGAAATAGGCGGGAAACTGTGTTCGTTTGCAAAGGAGGTCGGCATTAACGTTAGACAACTCTGGTGCATGTGGCAAGCCGGTCAAAGTTGTTTCCCCTCTCATCCCTTTTCCCCGGAGGACAGCAAAACACTGTCAAACATTGACTGATTGAGGATTAATGACTACACCAACCATTGGTGATATAGATGAAAAATGGCCACTTTTTATTTAGCTCACCTTGGGATTCGAACCTGGTTCATCGGTGTGGCAGGCAAACGCGATACCACTTCAACTACGGTGGTGGGGACACCGGAGGACAGCATTGAATGAGGATAATATCCCAGCTAGTAACATTGAACTCCAAAGAGTTGTCTCATCGCTTTAGGCGAGACAACTTCTGCCTGTGCTTTACACAAAACAGGTTGTCTCTCTTTATTTAATAACTACAATACACACTTTTATTTATTTTTGGGAGTTGCAGTCATGAACAAACTTGTCCGGTCCTTTTCTGAGTTCAGGCCTCTTCTATTGACATCTTATTTTATACCAAACACGAAAGTAATTGTGCAACATACCAGAAAAACATGTAAAACGGAATGTGATATAAATAAATAAAAACTTAAAAACATGGCAAGTACAAGCAGGAGCATACACAATATATGACATGATCATCAGTGAATAGTCATATATATCCAATTGATTGATTGTTGCTTTAGGTCTAGCGGACTCTTCTGAGCCAAATCAGGACCGGAAAACCCCCGATCCGCATAAAAGATCTGCTGAAACAACCCTAGTGGGAAAACTGAATGCCCTCCACCGGCCAGTCACTTTACAATAAAGACATCCCACGCAGGGGACGGCTGAGGCTTTACCCCAACTAATCGAACCCCCGGTTACAAAAACAAAATAGAATACAAACATCATTATAAATTATCAACAAAACACATATAAAATGCCTATATTGCTAAATAATAACATCATAGGAAGCCCTAGTGACCACCCGGCAGAAAGCGTCCAATACTCCCAAGCTGATCAAACAGACCCCATACACAAACAAGGAGTCTTGTCCAGGAAGAGTTTTCAAGAAAAAAGGTAGGTCATTTATCTAGCGAAGAAGAAGATAGTATAGCAGAGTGATAGGACAGAGCAGGAATGGGAAAGAGCAAATGAGGAAGACAGCGACAGTGGGAATTTAAAGCACTAAATTTCCAGAAAGTGGGGATACTATTTATACTGAAACCCCCGGCACTCCAACGGGGGTACCGTTGCCGCAGTGAATCGGTCATGCCTATAAAGGAAAGACAGGTTTTCAACTGGGGCTTTTACTTTTCCCTTTATAGGTTAGAACAATCTACAGTGGCAAGATTGCTCATGACCCCAAGGGGTATATCCAATTAAAACACTCGAAAATACATTCTGCCAAAATATATCAGCTTTTCATATCAAACCAGTTGTAAAATTCCAATTTCAATGCCAACTTTGATAACATTTTATGAATCAAAGACTTCAAATATAATACAGTCTCTGTTATTATGCTGGTTGGAGTAATAATAATAATACCAGGGATCGTACAGTATTATTTTGTAGTCTCTGGCAGTACTGTACAATCTGATAATATATATATATATTTTTTAAAATTGTATACATTTTTGTTTTCCTTCTCATTGACACAAAACATTATTGCACAGAAAATTCATTATTGCGCATTTTAGTTACACTTACAATGGGTATTGTTAATCTGACACAAAATAAATGTTTTAAGTTAAAGAAAAACATTTTAAGACAGAAAAAAATATCTAAGGTACAATTATAATCACTTTGATGCAACAATCTTTAAAGAAAAGAAGAAAAAAAGATGTACACATAATACAAATTGTAAACTATAAATATAATAAACAATGTGCTATGCATGGATGGATTGATAATAATGCACAATTGCACGGATTGATATATAGGCCAATATATGACTGGACGGACTGATATGATCCACAATGAGGCGGATTGATAGAATTAATAATTATGCAATTGAACAGATTTAATTTAAATAATGCACGTGGGTGGATTGAAATAGACTAATTCATATGACTGGACAGATTGATTGATATAATAAATACAATTGGACGGATTAATATTATTAATGCACGATCGAATGGATTGATATACACAATCCTGAAGTTTGTTTGTTTGTTTGTCTGCATGGACGGACATTAAAAACTGCATGCAAACGGCAGGTTCTAATAAAATGGTAAGGGTAAGAAAACTACGGTCGACTTAGCTACAGTTTTCCGTGGCACTGGCTACATAAGGTGCAACTTTTACAGGATTGTCTCCCTTCCAAATGTCAAGGTCGCACTAGCTGCAGAGGTGGCTCTTCGCATTTGTTACCTCCCCTGGGGCGAGTTTCAAAACAGCGAGATCTCGGTAGATCTCGGTAGATCTTGCTCATTGGGTCGTTTCTACGGCTGCTCGCTCGCTAGTCAATCGCAAGGCGAGGCGAGAAAGAGCTAGGCGCCTCTCGGGGTACTTTGCCTGCAAGATCAAGATGGCGGAAAGTACGCGGTTTATGCTACTTGGAATCTGTTACGGTGATAATTCGATGGTAAATCTTCGAGTTTCAACCAGATCATGGGAGGGGGTGAAGAACTGTAAGTGAACAATTTTGCTTTTAATCGATTTTGATGATACATTTGATTTTTTTTTACTTTATTTGATTTTATTTTCGCAAATCGTCCAACACATTCGAAGGAACCGCCGTTTGTGTACAAATTGAAAACGAGGCTAGAATGAGGCAGCATGGTGGGTAGTTTCATTCAATGATCGGTCTGACTCAAAAACGAGATCTTGTGACCTAGATAGTCTCGCTGAATTGAAACTCGGCCCTGGCTACAGCAGTAGGAGTGTCATTCTATTGTTTTGACAACCAGACGTGTTCACACAACTGCAGGGACTGTTCTTTCTGTCTTTCTTTTTTTCTTTCTTTAATTAGTTAACCGTAACGCCAGTAGGACTGAGTGTTCTCCAACCACAAGGAAAACAACAACCCCGTGTCATGGAAGTAACGATGCAAACACGGCTCCACCTCCAACCCCTACCTCCACGTACGCCCCTTTTCCTCATCTTTCCCCATCTCTCTCCCATTCACCCTCGTTCTTTAGTTTAGTTCATTTTTCTCATCCCCCTCCCCTTCCCTCCCTCCTCCTAGCAGCTTTCTCTCTCTCTCTCTCTCTCTCTCTCTCTCTCTCTCTCTCTCTCTCTCTCTCCCTCTCTCTGATCTTCCTTTCCCCTATCATTTCCAACTTAATCCCTTTCGCCCATCATTCCCAACTTAATCCCTTTCCCCTATCATTCCCAATTTAATCCCGTCTCCTTATCATTCCCAACTTAATCCCTTTCCCCTATCATTCCCAACTTAATCCCGTCCCCTTATCATTCCCAACTTAATCCCGTCCCCTTATCATTCCCAACTTAATCCCGTTCCCTTATCATTCCCAACTTAATCCCGTCCTCTTATCATTTCCAACTTAATCCCGTTCCCTTATCATTCCCAACTTAATCCCGTCCCTTTATCATTCCCAACTTAATCCCGTCCCCTTATCATTCCCAACTTAATCCCGTTCCCTTATCATTCCCAACTTAATCCCGTCCCCTTATCATTCCCAACTTAATCCCGTCCCCTTATCATTCCCAACTTAATCCCGTCCCCTTATCATTCCCAACTCAATCCCGTCCCCTTATTATTCCCAACTTAATCCCGTTCCCCTATCATTCCCAACTTAATCCCGTCCCCTTATCATTCCCAACTTAATCCCGTCCCCTTATCATTCCCAACTTAATCCCGTTCCCTTATCATTCCCAACTTAATCCCGTTCCCTTATCATTCCCAACTTAATCCCGTCCCCTTATCATTCCCAACTTAATCCCGTCCCCTTATCATTCCCAACTTAATCCCGTTCCCTTATCATTCCCAACTTAATCCCGTCCCCTTATCATTCCCAACTTAATCCCGTCCCCTTATCATTCCCAACTTAATCCCGTTCCCTTATCATTCCCAACTTAATCCCGTCCCCTTATCATTCCCAACTTAATCCCGTCCCCTTATCATTCCCAACTTAATCCCGTTCCCTTATCATTCCCAACTTAATCCCGTCCCCTTATCATTCCCAACTTAATCCCGTCCCCTTATCATTCCCAACTTAATCCCGTCCCCTTATCATTCCCAACTTAATCCCGTTCCCTTATCATTCCCAACTTAATCCCGTCCCCTTATCATTCCCAACTTAATCTCGTCCCCTTATCATTCCCAACTTAATCCCGTCCCCTTATCATTCCCAACTTAATCCCGTTCCCCTATCATTCCCAACTTAATCCCGTCCCCTTATCATTCCCAACTTAATCTCGTCCCCTTATCATTCCCAACTTAATCCCGTTCCCTTATCATTCCCAACTTAATCCCGTCCCCTTATCATTCTTAACTTAATCCCGTTCCTTTATCATTCCCAACTTAATCCCGTCCCCTTATCATTCCCAACTTAATCCCGTCCCCTTATCATTCCCAACTTAATCCCGTCCCCTTATCATTCCCAACTTAATCCCGTCCCCTTATCATTCCCAACTTAATCCCGTTCCATTATCATTTACAACTTAATCCCGTCCCCTTATCATTCCCAACTTAATCCCGTTCATAAGTTGTACTGATAAGTTGTGCTTGAAGGAGCAAACGTGCCAGTACCATAGTATCAACAAGACAACGTAAATAGCATCCACACACGCACACACACACACTCACACCCACACACACGCACGCACACACACACACACACACACACACACAATGGTTTTCACAAAATAAACACTCTACAAAAAGACGGAATCCACAAAACATACTAACCGAAAAAAGCTTCCCAAAGGGAATAATTAAACATTAAAAAAAATTGTTTTGAAGGCCCAAATAAAGGAAGCAAAGACAAAACAAATTAATCATTTAAAAAAATAAAACAAATTTAAAAAATGTAAATTAAAAAAAAGAGTTTTCTTTCGAATTTACAATGGACGAAAAAGTTATATTCACAAAAACATACTAAATTAAAAATTATTATTAAAATAATTTTGAATAAACTTAAAAAATAGTTTTTTTTTTGGAAGAGCAAACAAAAATAAAAATAAATAAGCAAAGAAAAAACAAATTCATCATTTAAAAAAAAGTAAATTTAAAAAATGAGTTTTGTCCCGAATGTATTATGTACGAATAAATGATATTTACAAAAACATACTAAATTAAAAATGATTATTTAAAAAAAAAAGAATAAATAAACAACAATTTTATTTTGGGAAGTCAAAAGACAGGAATGTGTGTTACCATGGCTTTAGTCACTGCAACTGTACACCACTAGCTGCATCGAGTAGCTGAGAATGCTGATCATAATCCCAATTCAATGCAGGGCCTACTGCGCATGACTTAGCAGGTTCCGTCACTCTGCATAGCCAACACGCATAACATCAGACTATTCATTCCCTCAGAGACTGAGATGCCCTCTTGACAAAGTTCAACAATACAAAGCATACATTGTTTATTATTGAGTGCTATTGTAAAGACTTTCTAGCGTAACAATGGCGAGACTTGATGTCGATGAATGATTAATGCAACCTACATGCCGATGACATTTGAAATTCTGGCACAATGCCAAGACCTCTAAATGGTCAAATGATTGTTTGTTTTAAAAAATCATTATTGTTGTTTGCTCTTATAGAATTTCTGTCAGCGTTCAGGAAATAATTTGTCAGTGTCAGTGTCCAAAATGCAGTCATCCATCCCCCATCTTACCCATTTTGTTTTCAAATAACATGTTCGAAAGAACTGACTTTAATGGGTGTTTGTCGAGCGTGTGTGTTTGTGTGTGTGCTGGTCATCTCTCTCTCTCTCTCTCTCTCTCTCTCTCTCTCTCTCTCTCTCTCTCTCTCTCTCTCTCTCTCTCTCTCTCTCTCTCTCTCTCTCTCTCTCTCTCTCTTATGACATTTAGTCCTGACAAAACAAAATCCATGCTAATTACATACAACAAGACAACAAAGGCAATGGTCCTCTATGAAATTCCCTCTCTTTAAACTTTGCAACAAAATAGTTGAAGAAGTACAATTTCATAAACTTCTTGACGTAACATTAGACAATAATTTGTCTCGTTTTAAACATATTTTAGATGTTAGTAAAACTATTTCTAGAAGGACTTATCAATTATCAAGGATTAATTTTTTTTTTTTTTACATTTCCATTCTCGTAAACTATTCTATTCGGGATATATTCAGCCATTTATTGATTATTCTTCAACTATTTGGGATACTGTTAGTAACAACGCTATGAAGTTTTTGTTTAGGATTCATAGACGTGCAATTAAAATGGTTATTCTTAAAAACAAAACCTCTCCGAGCAGATCAACATACTACCTCTTGCCAAAAGATTAACATTTAATAAAGGAATTGTCATGCACAAGTTTCTTTCTGGTAATACACCTCCATATATGTCTTCTCTTGTTTGTTTGTTGTTGTTTTTTTTTTTTTTGGAAAACTGCCAGATTTTCTACCAAATTAAAGGTCCATTTCCAAGAACTGATCTGTTTAAAATCAGTCTGTCAGATTCAGGTTCCACTTTAGAGAACTGTTCAGAAATTCTTCGCAGTGCAGTCACTAAATACACATCCTTGAGAAAACACCTTGTACAACACATTAAAAAAATGGTTTATTAATTGGAGTTCTACATTAATAACATTCATTAGATTGTTTTAAATAGGTTGTGCGTGCGTATGAGTACATGTATGTGTTTGTTTGTGTGTACTGATCTTGATTGTATTGTTACGTTATGATGTTATTGTTATACAGATATTTTATTATACTAATTGTTATTGTTACAAGGGCAAGTTGCATGTGGAAAGCATTCCCAGTGCTTACTCTTTTACCCTTGTTAAATAAAATTCTTATCTTATCTTATCTTATCTTATCTTATCTTATCTTATCTTATCTTATCTTATCTTATCTTATCTTAGCTTAGCTTAGCTTAGCTTAGCTTAGCTTAGCTTAGCTTAGCTTATCTCTCTCTGCGTATGTTTCTGTCTGTCTGTTCTGGGAGACCCCATAGCTAATGGACGCGGCCATCAAAACTAATGCAAATAGGCTTATATAAATACAAGAAATAGATAGATAGATAGATAGATAGATAGATAGATAGATAGATAGATAGATAGATAGATAGATAGATAGATAGATAGATAGATAGATAGATAGATAGATAGGTGGGTGGGTGGGTGGGTGGGTGGATGGATGGATGGATGGATGGATAGATAGAGAGATAGATAGTTGTTTCCAATGGGTGGTTGAGTGCAAATTAAATGATGAAAGACGTGACTAACAAAACAAGAATTCAGAGTCCGAAGGGGCATACTATAACTATATTATATGTTATGAATTTATTTCATATATAGCCTATTATTATGGATGAAATTCTGAAGTTTTATTTCATATATATCCTATTATTATTGATAAAATTCTGAAGTTTTATTTCATATATAGCCTATTATTATTGATAAAATTCTGAAGTTTTATTTCATATATAGCCTATTATTATAGATAAAATTCTGAAGTTTTTACCCAAAGGTTAATTCAGTGACATGACATTATAGGCTATGATACAAGTCATCGTTCGTTATCGTTCACATCAACAAGACGACAAGCGTCTTCCAGTTACACCAACACTGAGACGTCAGCCACAAATTCGTTTCCCAACTGTCCACAATTTCCTTTATCAAGTCCTAAATATTTATTTATTTAATTTATTTAATCGTTCTTATATAGCGCTTTCCAGCTCAAGAGCTGCTCAAGGCGCTGGCCGATACAGGATCTAAGTCAAGCCGCCCGAGGCGCCAACTTGCAGCCTTTGGGGCGCATCGTAATAACGCTCCAGACAACTGAGCACAATCCTGGACAGCCAGGGATAGGGGAGAATGACCTAGGTGCATGCTGGGTGTGTTCTTGTAACCGGCCCTCACCCGTCTAGGACATGAGCGTCAGGATCTTTAAAGTCCGTTATGATGGAATGTATGCGACACAGACTAGACCTCGGGTTTATACTCTCATCCGAAGGAGTAGGAAACGGGAGTAAAGTGCCTTTCCCAAGAACACAACACAAATTAATGCCCCGGCCTGGGCTCGAACCCGGGACCTTCAGATCCGCAAGCCAAAGCTCTACCATTAGGCCACCGTGCCTCCCACAAATATTCAGCATTGCTTGACTTTGTGGAGGCTATGGAAGCCGCCACCCCATTAGCTCATCCCTCACCCTCTCCTGAATGGAAAAGAATATCATACTGGACGCAATATAAGCGTTTTACCTCAAATCACCAGTCAGGCTCAAAGCGCGGCGATCTGTACCAACATACGCGCTCACATGTTCCAGCCACTCTCTAAAACACACTCAAACAATAAACACACGTCTATCGCTCAAACATGGGGTGTAAAGGCAGGGAGGTCGCTATTAGAAGCCGAAAAGGAAATAGAATGTTTATTTTGTTGTTGAAATTTTAGATTGACTGCATCCAACAGGCACGGTGCAAGGAGGCAGAAGAAGAGGGAGACAGAAAAAGAGGTGGGATCACAACATTCGAGAATGGACTGGCTTGAAACTGAGCGAAGCCATGATAGTTGCTGTGGACAGAGAAAGATGGAGTACGCTGGTTAAACGATCATCTGTGGCGCCCCAACGACCTTCGAGTTTCGGGATAGGATAGAATAGGATAGGATAGGCATCCAATACTATTATTGAAGAGAGGGCGGAAACCTGAGTATCCGGACAAAACCCTCGGTGACCTCAATAGTCTCGTACCTATGTCACATAATGTTTCACCCCTCGCGGGAATCGAACCCGCGACCTTCGGCATAGGAAACCGGCCACTAACCCACTGCGCCCCAATCTCATTCCCACCCCATTCCCCAATCCCACCCACCCACCACCCACCCACCCTAGAAGCGGATTAGGCCTACGTGACGGATCTTCCACCCTCATCATCGCCCAATTTGGAACTTGAAAACTCTCTTCAGACTTCTAAGATCTTGCAGTGTGAGCGACTTTCTGTCGTCTATGCCTTCCTGTTGAATGGCTGTTGGGAGTGGGGTGGTTGTGGGGAGGATGTGGGGTGTGTGAGGAAGAAGAGGGGGAAGGAAGGGGGTGGTCGATGGCGAGCCAAAACCCAAAACAATTGCTGTTAATATGCTAGACGGAATGGGCCTTTCCGTCAGAAGCCAAATCCACCTCACTATAATCTTTCTTTCAAACCTTTCCAAAATGAAAGATTCGATTTTTCAAATGACAGGATTAACCTGTTCTTCCAAACTCCGGTGCTGGCTTCCAAACACAGGCGCATTAACCATGGACTCTATATTATATAGGGTCCATGCATTAACCAAGAAAAATGGACCCTCGGGAAGAATTTAGTGGCAAAACGACTATTCGTTTTTATAGTAACAGTAGTTTCGTAGCTACACTTACACTATACAGACAGCGCAAGTCACTTTGAAAGTGCCATTATAACTTATATCCAATCTAGGCCTTTTTAAGTTTACCATTTGCACAGTGTGACTCTTTATGTCAGAGAAGCATGCTTGGGGCGATGGAAACAATGCCGAGAAAAGCAGTACATGTAAACATTTAACAAGACATCAAACTGCACACATGTAAGGATTATGTTAGCACATGAGAATAAGCAAACATGTAGGTTATTATTATTATTATTTATTATATTATTATTATTATTATTATTATTATTATTATTATTATTATTATTATTATTATTATTATTATTATTATTAGACTATTATTATTATTATTATTATTATTATTATTATTATTATTATTATTATTATTATTATTATTATTATTATTATTATTATTTCAGATGTGGTTTGTTTTCGTAGGCCCATATGTTTTAAGTTGGTGGGAGTAGGGGGGGGGGAGGAGGAAAGGGTTCTCCTGTTCTGAGTGCAATGGTTAAATTTTTACAATCCTAGAAAAGTAGAGGAATATTAATTATCATTAATTAATGAAGTTATTTATTAATTTACTTCAGCACTAACTTATTTATTTATTTATTTATTTATTTATTTATTTATTTATTTATTTATTTATTTATTTATTTATTATAGCAGGATAATCTAGAACTGCAAGCGGTCCTATTTAGAAGTAAACAATTTACAATCAATCATGTTTCGATATTTCCAATCACAAACATAAAAGTCAGCATTTGGCACAAGAAACAAGAAGAAAAAGACCCTCAAATTGCAAAGTACGCCTGGAGATAGAGTTTTGTAAAAGTGTACAATAAGCATGAGCTCTATGCTCGATTATTTTGTATAATGCATTTTCAACATGTCAGCGTATGAGAAACGTAATTTCCATTCGTACTTGATGAGGTCCTGATGCACAATTTAAAACGTTAAAAAAAGTCAACTGTACATCAAATGTGTTGTACATACAAAATGCACATGTCCATCAAAACTTGTTGTACAAAATGCACATGTCAATCAAATGTGTTGTACAAGATGCACAGGTCAATCGCAAGTTTTGTAGCCTACAAAATGGACGGTCAATCACATGCGTTGTACAAAAATGGGCATGCCAATCAAATATGTGCTATACAAAATCGAAACGATTCGAATCTGTTATTAGTCCAAACACGTTAGCAAAATTGTCGTTACAAAAAGTCGACAGATGTCCTGAAACGAAAGTCGCCATCGCGGATACACAGATTCTGTTCTGGAGACCCGATCCACGCCCATCCTTTACATTCGTATTTCAGTCCTATAACCATACTGTCTCCTTGTGCAGAGAGAGAGAGAGAGAGAGAGAGAGAGAGAGAGAGAGAGAGAGAGAGAGAGAGAGAGAGAGAGAGAGAGAGAGAGAGAGAGAGAGACAGACAGACAGACAGACAGACAGACAGACAGACAGACACAGACACAGACAGACACAGAAGGCTATAAGAACTTCGAAAACCATAAAACAACCGCACCGTAATTCCTTCTTCAAGTGGAGTTTCCTTTCACATTTGAAGAGAGTTCTTCAATCGACCTATAGACAATTCAGTTGTCCAGTCAGATCATACAAATTGGTCATCAGTCAAGGCAGCGTTAGCAATCTAAAAAGATTTTTTAGAATTCAGTGTGATCACGACAACGATATGAAGTTTAACAATCAACTCAAATCCCCGCAAACATCAAATAGAACAAAATTGTGCGTCAATACCTTGGATCATCTTAGAGTAGACACAACTGGGGCCATCGTCTACGTCATATATCTGTGTAGACACAAATAGGCCTACACAGCGTCATTATCTTGCGTCATCTATGTGAGTGGACAATCGTTACACAATTGTCATTTATTGCTATGTGTGTGTGCAGGCAAGCATCGTCTTTGTGCGTTGCATATCGCGTCAGCGGTAGGTACCTATACACATACATCGTCATCGTTCCTGCACCTGGCGTCATCGTCAACGGTATATCCCGTTACAGCGCCATTGTGCGTCGATCATCTTCGTCGTAGAACTCTTTCTCAACGATTGTCATGTGTGATCAGGGACTGACGGTGGCGGCCGGTCTGGTTCTAACGGACTCCGCGGACCTGGGCGGCGACGGCGACACCTTGCTTTTCATCTTCTTCTCCTTGGAGCCATCATCGGCGCCGCCTCCACCGCAGACACCCTGCCCGCAGCACAGACACCAGATGACGCAGACCAGCATGAGGAGGCCTACGAAGAATCCAAAGCCGGCCGCCAGACCCTTCATCATGTCCGCTTGGTCCTCGTCCGCACTGCTACCGCTCGGCTGCAACAAACCACAGGCATACTCATCAACATAAATTATAGAGATTCTTCCGACTGACTTTGGAAGAAAAATGATTTCATGTCCTGGGGGAGTGGAGAGAGAGAGAGAGAGAGAGAGAGAGAGAGAGAGAGAGAGAGAGAGAGAGAGAGAGAGAGAGAGACAGAGAGAGAGAGACAGAGAGACAGAGAGAGACAGAGAGACAGAGAGACAGAGACAGAGAAAGACAGAGCAGGCAATGCTAAGTTCCTACCACAGGTGTTGTATCTGGACATGCGAGCGCCTATGATGCGTCACCCTTCTATGTATAAGCCACAGGCGCTTGTATCTGGACACGCGAGCGCCTGTACCTGTCACGCGTCTCCTTTTGGTTATCTGTGTTAAGATGCACACTTGTAGCCACGTTGTACACTCAAAAAAAAATAAATAAAAAAGGATCAAAAGACCACGAGGCCTTACAGTTAAAACATGGGAAATAACTCCCTTTCAGACCCGAATGGACGATTCAAACTGTAGCGGTTGGTTTGAGCAGCGAGATTCCACGTTATCACCGTTTAATGTAAAACCAAGGCCAATTTTAGGGTAAACCCGGTGTGACACAGGAGTGTGAAAATTACCGCACCATCAGCCTCATCAGCCATCCCAGCAAGGTCCTCCTGAAAATAATACTCAACAGGTTGAAACCCCAAGCTGAACAAATCATAGCTGAAGAACAAGCAGGATTCAGGGAGGGCGAAGTACCACTGAGCAGATTTTCAACCTCAGAATCTGTGAGAAATACCTACAGCACCAACAACATCTATATCATGTGTTCATAGACTTCAAGAAGGCGTTTGACAGAGTCTGGCATGCAGCTGTATGGGCAACAATGAAAGTGTACAACATCAGCCCTAAAATTATTGAAGTCATCAAAAGCCTGTAAGACAAGGCTACCAGTGCAGTCCTCCACAACTGCGCCATCGGGAACTGGTTCAGAACAACAATCGGTGTGCGTCAAGGATGCCTACTCTCTCCAACACTCTTCAACATCTTCCTAGAGCGCATCATGTCAGATGCTCTTGCAGATCATGAAGGCACAGTCAGCATAGGGGGGGGGGAGGGGAGTAGAGCAATCTCCAATCTTCGTTTTGCGGATGACATTGATGGATTGGCTGGAGAGGAACAAGAACTTGAACAGCTGGTACAGAGGCTTGACACCACCTCCAGAGCTTATGGAATGGAAATAAGTGCAGAGAAGACCAAAATGATGACCAACAACGCCAATGGCATCAAAACGGACATCAAAGTCCAAGGCCAATCCGTCAACACAGTGCATAGCTTCAAATATTTAGGAGCCATTGTATCAGACAATGTGTCCCGACAGGAAGTCCTCTCCAGGATCGCACAAACAACTGCTGCCCTGACAAGGTTGAAGCCCATTTTGAAGCCCATTTGGAAAGACAGGACCATCAGTCTACATTCCAAAGTAAGACTGCTGCGCCCTCTTGTCATCTCCATCTTCCTATATGCTTGCGAAGCATGGACCCTCACAGCAGCTCTCCAACGAAGAATACAAAGCATGGAGATGAGGTGCTACAGAAGACTTCTGGGCATTTCCTATACCCAACACATCACCAACGACGAAGTCCGACAGACCATCACACAAGCCATTGGACAACACGATGACCTGCTCACAGTGGTGAAGAAACGGAAACTCCGATAGTATGGCCACGTCACCAGATCATCAGGCCTTGCAAAGACTATTCTGCAAGGCACGGTGCAAGGAGGTAGAAGAAGATGGAGACCGAAAAAGAGGTGGGAGGACAACATTCGAGAATGGTCTGGTTTGACACTGAGCGAAGCCATCAGGGCTGCTGAGGACAGAGAAAGATGGAGTATGCTGGTTAAACGATCATCTGTGGTGCCCCTACGACCTCCGGGTTACGGGACAGGATAGGATAGGATAGGATAGGCGTGACATCGTCAATGGCCTAGTATCTTTTTTGGACTGGGAGCGACTGGGAGCATTCTGATTGGTCGACGCATTTACAAAATTCGACGCATGCGCACAGTGCTATCGTAGTCTTAGTAAGGATTAGGGTTAGGGTTACGACGCCTAAGAACATCGTGAAAAAGCCGACTCGACTTGACCTGGCGCATGCACAAAGGTGCGCGGCTAAAGTAAGACACTCGAAACTTTGACGATGTGACACCGGTGTGACATCGTCAAACGGCCTAGTATCTTATTTTTGACTGAGAGCGACTGGGAGCATTCTGACTGGTCGACGCATTACAAAATTCGACGCATGCGCACAGTGCTATCGTAGTCTTAGTAAGGATTAGGGTTTAGGGTTAGGGTTAAATAAAGTTAGAGTTACGACGCCAAAGAACATCGTGAAAAGGCCGGCCCCGCTTGACCTGGCGCATGCGCAATGGCGGCCGGCCTGAAATAAGATACTCGGTCAAGCTGCGATGTTACGCCGGTTTTGTCAAAAGCAAACAAAGCCTTCGAATTAGGGACTTTTAACCGACTTCCAGTAGATCTACTTCGCTTCAAACTTCGAATTCTCAAAACAAGTAGAAATTCCCATGTTCACATCTAAAATGGTTGAGCAAGGTCCTTTACACAAAAATTGCATCAAGTTGGATGTCACACAACCGACAAACAAAATGTCCGTTTTTATCAAACCGTACCGACCCTGCTCCACCAAGTTCGTGACCTTTTACCTTTACCATGAAATGACCGACAGGAAGTTGTCCCCTCCCCCTCCCCTCTCTCTATCCTCTCCCTCCCACGCCATCACGAAATAACTTCGAACGATCGTCAATGTGTCAACATCTTGGTTCGTATCAGGCCTAGATGTTGATGAGATATAGCAATTATTTAATTAACATAATATACCAAGCAATCTCAGCGCAACGGCAGCTATGCTTTGGCTTGAAAGTGACCCGAATTTCATTTGCATAATGGTATAAAGCGTATATATTATTAGCGAGCGTTGTGGCCAAGTGGGCTAAGGCGGGACTAACTTGCCTTGTCCACAAGCCAGAAACTAATGGCGCCTGACAGGTGTGGGTTCGATCCAGCATCTGGGCGTAATGTTTCTCCGAATATTATTTACTTTCGACTCGGGCAACGTCTCGGGGGTTTACTCCGGGTACTCCGGTTTGCTTCCCCCAGCAAAAATTTCAATAATTCATAAATAATGTTAGGTAGGTAGGGTTTGGGCGCGCCACTGGCTGCGACTACGCCTTCCCCGGGGGAGGCGGCCCAGAGTTTCCCGATAGAAAGGGATAATAAACTGCAGCACATAAAGTAGACCATCCCATGAATACCAACCAATAGGCAAGACTGACCCATAGAGTGTTTTGCTTTCTTGCTCTCACATTTTATTTCCTTGCATTCGGTGAACCATTGTATTATTATTATTATTATTATTATTATTATTATTATTATTATTATTATTATTATTATTATTATTATTATTATTTTGCGATTTCCTTGTTTGACTAATTTACTCTATTCGTTTGAATTCCATTGAACACACGGTTGTTATAGCTAGAAGTTTCCTCTGTCGTCAAATTAGTCCCCCCCCTCCCCCCTTAACTCCCCCCCCCTCCCATTTTCCATAACGATATTATTTCCGTTATGTATCAAACCTACTCTTTGGAGACGTAAAAACAAACTTTTCTTATTCAAAAGCGCGTTTGAATTCTTTGAAAGGTGTATAATGAAAAAGTTCAATGCCGTAGGCTATAGTTCTTCAATGTGCGAGCGAAGCTGGAATGAGGGGGACAAAAGGGTTTTGCGAAACAAAGAAACTTTTGATTCTTCCTTTTTCAAGGGAATGCAACTGAGTTGACGGAAGTAAAGCAGGATATTGCACGGAGAAAATATCACGGTGGCCGTTTGTGATCGGTTCTTCCATGGACTCTATATAATACATATAGAGTCCATGGTTCTTCTAACACCTAAACTAGCACACTACTGGGTGGTTGAAAAGTGACTCCCTATTGGAAAGGGCTTATGAAGTTTGGAAATAGAACTACATATGCAGGAAACAAAAGTGTATTGTAATCCCCAAAGTGATAGTTAGTCATTGTTTATATAAGGTCCATGACATCCTTACAGTGATAGATTTTTTTTTTTAAAAAGCTGACCTCTGGTTTCAGCTCACAATGACGAGAGCAGCCCGTTGCCTGACCAAGTGTCTTATGTCTTCTTATGTGTCTTTTTGTTGTTTCTTGTCAGTTGAACCTTCTCCTCCCCCCCTCCCTCCCTCCCTCACCTCTACCTCACACAAAAACCCGTTAATCGTATCGCCTATGGTGGGTGCAGACGTTCAACTTCAAAGTTCGTTCGATTCACACGTAAACATTTCACAAACTGATAAATGAGTTTCTATCCTATCCTATCCTATCCTATCCTATCCTATCCTATCCTATCCTATCCTATCCTATCCTATCCCTTATTTCGAAAGTCGTTGAGGCACCACAGAGGATCGTTTAACTAGCGTACTCCATCTTTTTCTGTCCTCAGCAAATCTCATGGCTTCGCTCAGTGTCAAGCCAGTCCATTCTAGAATGTTGTCCTCCCACCTCTTTTTCGGTCTGCCTCTGCTTCTGCCTCCTTGCACCGTACCTTGTAGGGTAGTTTTTTTTTTTTAAAAGAAATTTTTATTCACCAAATACATGCATGTATAACAACCACAGTTTTTCTATAGATATTCATACTTATGTTATCATACAAGCAAATATAAGGCTTTTTTTTATATAGATAGACATACAGGAAATATACTTTAGAAGAATACTAAAATAAATATTTATAAGGAAAAGGAAAAAATAAGAGAGAGGAAATGAGAGAGAAGATGCACAGGGTTTTATATTACATGTACATGAGCATCCGCAAGCAAAGCCTAAACAAAAATATACATGAGTACATGTACACAGGATAAGAAAAAGTGTACAAAAATATTATTACAGATTATCAAAAAGAGGCAAGTACAGCTGCCACATTGTACAGAAAACATTTAGACTCATCTGTGTACTAGCAATGTACCTTTCCGTTTCATATCTGTTTCTCAGAGTGAATAAAAAAGCTTCATAGACAGGCATTTCTTTATTCATTTTACACCTGTAAATGTATGTTTTTGCTAACAAAATCATCAAATCCATCACATCATCGGTTACTGTCGCCTTGTCGCAACCAAAAATAATTAAATGTTCATTGAACCTAAGTGATGTGACATGTGAGCATTTGTTAACTAATGCATTTTGGAAACTATTCCAAAATTGTTGCACCGAATTACATGACCAAAGAAGATGCTGGATATTTTCTTTTGCCATCCCACAAAAGGTACAGTTATTACTATTTTCTAATCCCATACTATGTAAAATTGTATTTGTACCTAATATTCTATGAACTACCCTGATTTGAAACCATTTAAGTTTAGTGTCTTTTATTTGCTTTATCTTTTTAAATATGTTTTTCCATGACATCTGTATATTTACTCGTTGCTCCCAATTTTTGCAACAATTTGGCTCATGTTCATTTTGTACCAAAATGTCATAGAACGTTCCTGCCCCTTTGGGCACTGACAAAACAAGTCTGAGTACTTTACTATGTTCATACCCTTGCAAATGCTCACCGGCCACATCGATATCTGTTGTACGTATGTATTTTTTAATAGCGTTTACACACCCAGAGTAAGTGAGAAAATTTACCGCAATTCCATATTTCTCACTAAATGTTTGTAAATCTAGAAACAACCCATTCTCCTTTAGGAAATGACCAATATTGTAAACCCCTTTCTCTATCCAATTTGGAAAAAAAATAGTCTCCCCTCCAATCAAAATATTAATGTTACAAAAGATAGGTTCTCCTCTAAGTTCCTCATTTGTCTTAATTTTTATATTTGTTCCTAACTCTTTATACGCTTTCGCTAAATCTAACCAGTACTGATTTACCTTTCTATCCATATCTATTATAGTACCCAGTTTATCAAGGAGTTCAAATTTATTTGATGTTTTTTTAACAATGTTTGTCCATTTATGATTACTCGAATGTAATTTCCTTAGCCATGTTACCTTAAGAGCACTCATAAACCTCCTCACATCTGGAATTCCAACTCCCCCATAATCAATACGTTTTACAGAAACTTTTCTACTTATTTTATCATTTTTTCTTCCCCAAACAAAGCAATAAACACATTTTTGTAATTCATTCACAATATCATCTGGTGGATTTGGCAACAGCAACCAAAGATGAACAAGTTTCGACAAAATAAGTGACTTTAGAACAGCCACACGCCCCAAAGGCGTAATCTGACGTTTTAACCAGACTTTAAACATATTCTTAATTTCTAAAAACTTTTCTCGAAAATTAATCTCTACACATTTCTTAAGGTCAAGTGTGAACCATATACCCAGTATTTTGAATCTTTCAGGATTCCACTCCATGTGCAGGTGGGGCATAAAGCGTATTTCTGAATTGTGCATACTACCTAACCAAATAGCACTGCTTTTATCAGTGTTCAAGATAAGACCAGATTTTTTACCAAAAATTTGAATAGTATTAATTGCTTCTTCAAAAGAATTTCTATCCCCTTCCATCATTAACTCTGTGTCATCAGCATATTGAGCTACTTTATTTTCTATTTCATTAACCTTTATACCTTTTATATGATGATTTTCTCTTATCATTATACCTAAAATTTCCACACACATGACAAACAGATAGGGGGAGATCGGGTCTCCTTGCCTACATCCCCTCCGTACATGGAACCAGGACCCAAGAGTACCATTCACAAGGACCGATGATTTAATTCCATTGTAGAAAGTATGGATCCATCGACAAAAGTCAGTGCCACAGCCAAACGCCCCCAACACCTTAAACATGAAATCCCAGCTGACCGAGTCAAAGGCCTTCTCAAAATCTAAACATAGTAACAACCCCGGTTGGTCGTTCATATTCAAGTAGTCAATTAAATCATAGATTAATCTAACATTATCTCCTAGATATCTATTACGAATAAATCCTGTTTGGTCTTCATGTATCAGAGAAGGTAGTACATTCTTAAGTCTATTTGCGATACACCCTGATCCTATCTTATAAACTAGATTTAGAAGAGAGATGGGTCGCCAGTTCTTAATATACTCTCTGGGTTTATCACCCTTTGGAATACAAACAATTACCCCCTCCTTTTGAGTAGATGATAATTCCCCTTTTAAGAAACCTTCATTTAAAGAGCGTACAACAAAATCACCTACCCTGGTCCAAAAAACTTTAAAGAACTCTGCAGAAAAGCCATCACTACCTGGGCTTTTCCCATTTTTTGTATTTTTTAATACCAAAGATGCCTCTTCTAAAGTGATAAGACCCTCAAGTGAATTCGCCTCCAACTCGGTCAGTCTGGGAGTACTGTCAAGTTTAGGGTAGGGTAGTTTTTGTAAGGCCTGATAATCTGGTGACGTGGCCATACCATCGAAGTTTCCATTTCTTCACCACTGTGAGCAGATAATCGTGTTGTCCCATGGCTTGTGTGATGATGGTCTGTCGGACTTCGTCGTTAGTGATGTGCTAGGCATAGGAAATGCCCAGAAGTCTTCTTTAGCACCTCATCTCCTTGCTTTGTATTCTTCGTTGTAGGTCTGCTGTGAGGGTCCATGTTTTGCAAGCGTATAGGAAGATGGAGATGACAAGTGAGCGCAGCAACCTTACCTTGGAATGTAGACTGATGGTCCTGTCTTTCCAAATGGGCTTCAACATTGTCATGGCAGCAGTTGTTTGTGCGATCCTGGAGAGGACTTCCTGTCGAGATGCATTGTCTGATACAATGGCTCCTAAATATTTGAAGCTATGCACTGTATTGAGGGATTGGTTTTGGACTTTGAAGTCCGTGTGGATGCCATTGGTGTTGTTGGTTATCATTTTGGTCTTCTCTGCACTTATTTCTATTCCAAAGGCTCTGGAGATGGTGTCAAGCCTTGAAAGCTGAAAGTATAACTAGTCCTTGCTGAAGATAACAATCTAGAAATTGTTTATCTAGTAGGCTTGGGTTCACAGGCCAAAACAGACAGCTGTTTTAGGCCTAACTGTACAAATTGGCCAACATGGAAAGGCGTCTCTAAAAACACAATTAAAACAAAGATTAGCAACGTGGCTGAATGTTCCGTTTTGTTGAACAAAGAGAGACGGAGTCTGATATTGGAAAGAAAACAAAAAGTTTTAGAAAAAAATTACAAGCCATTCAAATGCATATCCAGGCACTCACCCTCGCTCATGACAGCTGAAAATCAGCATTTTCAAAAGGGTTAATTAAGTTTCGCGATTAATCCTAAAGACGTGAAATAAAAAAAAAGCATTTCCACTAAAATACATAATATTCCTATTAAATTTTTGTTTTGTATTATGAAATGGTGCCCCGAAACGTTCCGGTCTTTGGGGACCTCCTTTTTATCTAGACCAGCTTAATGAGGACGGTGCCTATCTCCTTTCGCCCGCAGTATTACCTTCCCCGGTCCTACACACATCCAGGTGCTACCCATTTACAGCTGGGTGAACTGTGGTGTGTCGTGGGTTTGTTTCAATATTTTTGTTCTGGTGGTTACCCTTTAAAGAAGTTCAAAAAGAAATAAAACAAAGCTCACAACTCTCATGGCAACAGGGCAAATGTTGGGTTTATTTCAAACCTTTCTCAAGTTTTACACACTGACCAAGTATAATATAAAATATTTATTTAATATGTATATTTAAAAAAAAACACAACAACTATTGTTTCACGAAGGAAATGACATCTTTGTTCAAGGTTTTCGAGATTTTAATTTCTTTTCGTCAGACAAACGATCATCTGTGGTGCCCCAACGACTTCCGAGTAAAGGGATAGGATAGGATAGGACGTCAGACAAAAAAAACAATAAATAAATAAATAAATAAATAAATAAATAAATAAATAAATAAAAGACTGGATTAAAATCATAATCTATGACGTTTGATCAACACCCGTTCAATGATTCTTGAAATAATTATGGCGTGCAACGGACCAACCGATAGACCGGCGTTGGGCTCCTTCTGACTCCCGACTATTTGGAAGTAGTTCCAGACGTTATCTGGATGTGTGTGACACTCGAGTACACATCCTCAGAACTCACCTGACTGCCTCCAGCGGCGGTTGTCGCTGGCGACGTGATGGCTATGGCTTCTGCAACAACAAAGAGAAAAGAGACACGTTGAGACCGACCACAACAGCATGATGTCATAAACACAGGTTTGTGATATCACACTTTCGCTTTGATCTGACAACCACGATGCACTAAAACATTTAGTACAATAGAATTAGCTCCCCTCCCTCCCTTTGCCCTCCCCTTTCCCATCCCCCCTCTCTCTCTCTTTCAGACTTCAGACTGTTTTATTGTTGTTGCTTTTTTTATTGGCATTTGGTTTAACCTTATTGACTGCATAAAAAGAAATCAAATTGTATATGATAAGTATGCTTTCTGATATAGATAGATAGATAGATAGATAGATAGATAGATAGATAGATAGATAGATAGATAGATAGATAGATAGATAGATAGATAGATAGATAGATAGATAGATAGATAGATAGATAGATAGATAGATAGAGAGAGAGAGAGAGAAAGAGCGAGAGAGAGAGAGAGAGAGAGAGAGAGAGAGAGAGAGAGAGAGAGAGAGAGAGAGAGAGAGAGAGAAAGAGATAGAGAGCACAAGTATGTTTGGGGTGCAGGACAGTAGCTGTTTTTATTATATTTGATGTGTTCCATATATATGGAGAGAGAGAGAGAGAGAGAGAAAGAGAGAGAGAGAGAGTTTTATTCCCTTGTGTATTAATTATTCCCATTCAAATCCCCATCCCTTTGAATTGAACAAAGTGTTTACTCAATGAAACAGTCTGGAGTCTCTCTCTCTCTCTCTCTCTCTCTCTCTCTCTCTCTCTCTCTCTCTCTCTCTCTCTCTCTCTCTTTCATGTTCACGTATACATTCTCCGGTATTCAGTCACACATGCCAATGACAAAACAAATAGCTGTAACAACGCGACAAAATAAATAAGTAGAATAACTATCATGCAGCATACAAAACAGATATGTGGCAATGAATATTGCATTGGTGTTACAATTACACAGTACACAACAACCTAATGTATATAAAATGATCAGGTGTTACAATTACACATACATTTAAAACGCATCAATTGTAATCAAACAACCAAACAGCACATTGGGAAACAGTTGACAAAATCGGTGGTTACGTCATATTAAGGTCATGTTGTCTTTCTGTACCTTTGAATGAATGAAGAGTGGTACACGATGTGATGTTGAAAGGAAGAGAGTTTGAGATTAGTGGACCTGAGAATGGGAAAAAAAAACTATTCTTAAACAGGTCAATGGTTGTTCGATGCAGGATGTATTTGTTGGACCCGTAACGCTCTGTTGCAGCAGCTAATAGATTGCTTAAAGTAAGGTGGCGGCAGGCTATGTCGCACTTTAAACATGACATGATTATTGCTTTGGGTCCAGCGGACTCTTCCGAGCCAAATCAGGACCACGCACTTTAAACAAGAGGACGACAATGCTGAATAAAAATTGATGGGATAAGGACATTAGGTTTGCTGCTTTAAGTTTGTTCCATTATGAAAGACGGGGTTCATTACAAAAAGACAGACAGAGAGAGAGAGAGAGAGAGAGAGAGAGAGAGAGAGAGAGAGAGAGAGAGAGAGAGAGAGAGAGAGAGTAAGAGAGAGAGAGAGAGAGAGAGAGAGATTGAACATTGTATCGCTTCATAGGATAAAGGTTTTAAGCTCTTAAACCTAGTCTTATAACCTGTCCTAAATGACAATTAATTAAACATAAACTATTTAACATCTAGCAACAGGCTTGCAATAAAAATCAATCAAAGGTTGGGGGTGAGGTAAACGAGAGAGAGAGACAGAGAGAGAAAGAGAGAGAGACAGAGAGAGAGAGATTGAACATTGGATCATTTCATAGGATAAATGTTTTAGGCTCTAAAAACTAGTCTTATATTATAACCTGTCTTAAATGACAATTAATGAAACATAAACTATTTAACATCTAACAACAGGCTTGCAATAAAATTCAAAGTTTGAGGGTGGGGGGTAAACGAAAGAGAGAGAGACAGAGGAGAGAGACAGCCAGATTGAGAAAGACAAACAGACAGACAGACATTGGATCGTGTCCTAGGATAAAGGTTTTAGGCTTTGCCCACCGTCCCAGTTTTGGGACGCAACTTATTTTAATTACTGTATCTAGGTGCTTGTGTCACTGTGACTCAGCAGCCTATTGTGTTAATCAGGGGACATCACTGCATCCAGGCATTGTTTTTGTTTTGAGTACTTTCCCTTCACACTAGCAGTGAGAGCTGCCATTTGCAGAAAAAAACTGGTGCCTACAGCATCAACATGGCAACCAAGAAAAGGTAAGGATTACTTTTTTTACATTACACTTTTATATATAACACTAAGAACAAAACCTAGAGACTATACTGTTATCTGTATATGTTTTTGTCAGTTTGATGATAGCTTGAATATGTACTGATCTGTATATGTTAGAGTTACCGTCCCAAAAATGGGACGGTGGGCACGAGAGGGAAGGGGTTTTGCTTACACTACATATACTGTTTTTTTCTGCTTTTGTCCAGGTTTTTTACTGTTCATGAAGTGGTATCAATGCTGGAAGATGATGCTAACTTTGAAGAAGCTGACATCTTTATTGAACCCCCTCCTACAAATGAAGACACCGATGAGGACAGCGGAGACGAAGATGAAGATGGTACTGTCTCCAACCTAAACAGAAATCAGCTGCAGGCTCCTGCTACTGTCACTATCCGGAGACAGGGTGAAAAAGTGTCCTATGATGAGACGGAGGAATCTGCTGATGTATCAGAGAATATCAGTGCTCCTATTCAGAGTGCTCCTGCTGCCACAGGGACAGTGCAAGATGCATCTGGGGATTCAGAATCCTTGGAGTCGGACGATGCAGCACCTATTCCTTCTACATCCATGGGGAGAAAAAGGAAAGTAACACGGCCTGCAGCAACTAAAGCTCCATCTTCAAAGAAAGCAGCAATAAATCAGCGAGAATGGAGAAATACAGATCTGTCAAATAGGCAAAAGCAACGCTTTTCCTGGAACAAGACAGTTGTTGACCTGTCGAAAATGCCTTCTTCTCCAGTTGATCTGTTTGAGTGCTTCTTTGACAAAGAAATCCTTGAAACCTTTGCTGATTTTAGCAAGATATATGCACGGTCCAAGGGCAACTTGACATTTTCAACCACACCTGAAGAGATCCAGACCTTTCTTGCCATTCTTCTCCTGTCTGGATACAGTCCTGTGCCCAGGAGACGAATGTATTGGTCTTCAGATGAGGATGTGGGGAAGGATGCTGTTCAGTCTGCTATGTCAAGAAACCGCTTTGAAGAAATGCTGCGGTATTTCCATGTCAGTGATAACACACATCTGGATGCTGCTGACAAGATGAGCAAAGTTCGGCCGTTGCTGACACACATGAATGAAAAGTTTCTGACCTTCTTCAAAGCTGCCCAGACACAAAATCTCAGTATCGATGAGTCGATGGTGCCTTATTATGGACGGCACAGTTGCAAACAATTCATACGAGGCAAACCAATCAGGTTTGGTTATAAGATGTGGATGCTGAGCACGCCTCTGGGCTATGTCATCCAGTTTGAGCCCTATCAAGGTGCAAGAGGACGCCAAACTGAATACCCAGGACTTGGAATGGGGGGTTCGGTTGTTGTTGATCTCATTGCAGAGCTGCAAGAAGAAGAGGGCAGCTCATACCATCTCACGTTTGACAATTTGTTCACAAGCCTGCAGCTGGTGGATGTTTTGACAGAGAAAAACATTGCATGCACAGGAACGATACGTGCAAATCGCCTTCAGGATTGCCCTTTGAGGGATGTAAACGAGATGAAGAAGACGCCAAGGGGAACCTATGACCATGCAACCGACACAAAGACTGGCCTCACTGTTGTTCGGTGGAATGACAACAACATCGTCAATGTTGTTTCAAACAATGTAGGAGTGCATCCACTTCAGACAGCCAAGAGATGGTCAAGGGCAGAATCAAAGCAAGTCACCATTCCTCAACCCTTCATGATCCGCCATTACAACAACACTATGGGTGGTGTGGACCGCACAGACCAGAATGTGGCAAAGTACAGAACGGTCATTCGCTGCAAGAAGTGGTGGTGGCCCATCTTTGCCTATTGTCTGGACCTCAGTATCCAACAAGCCTGGCACCTCTACAGGAACACAGATGTAGCGAAAGACAACCCTTTGGACCTTCTCCTTATCCGCAGGAGCGTTGTCAGAGTCTATCTTGCACGAGCTGGTCATGCAGGGCCTGGTCGTCCAAGAGGATTTGTATCTCTTGACAAGCGTGTCTCAACAGAGGTCAGGTTTGACCGTGTTGACCATCTTGTTCAAAGTTGGCCTACACAACTGAGATGTGCATCATGCGGGAAGAAGACTAAGCGCCGCTGTGCTAAGTGCAAGGTTGGCCTCCACGACAAATGCTTCCAGCAGTACCATACTCACTAAAACTCTTAACAGCTTATGTGGTGCTAAAATCACCTAAGACAGTGACAGCTGGACATCACAAAAAATTGACAAAATTGAAACTGTCCTTTACTTGCAATTGTTTCTTTTTTTTTCCCCCTCTTTTAATAGTTATGATTTCCTTGTTTTCTAAAGATACCTAAAAGCAATTTAAATCAAAATATTGTTTTGTTGTGTTTACTTTGTTTTCACCTCAATTATTACATTTTCTTTCAATAAAAGTTTACTAGTTTCAGTATTTTGGTTCTTGTGTTCACTCTTTGAAAAATGAAAAACCCCTACCCATTCCTGCCCACCGTCCCATTTTTGGGACATCTACATTTTATTGTCTAAATGATAAATTTCAAAGTTTTAATCAAAATTTGATCAACACATGTCCATTGTAGACAATTATCCATAATATAAACTAATTTGCACTTTGAAATAAAATTTGGGCATTAATGGGTTTTAAATAAACAATTAATTAAACATGAACTATTTAACAACAGGCTTGCAATGAAATTCAAAGATTTGGAGGGGGAGAGGGTGTTAAATGAGAGAGAGAGAGAGAGAGAGAGGAGAGTAAGGGGATAGAGGCAGAGAAAGACAAACAGAGACAGACAGAAAGGCAGACAGAGTCGTCAAACCATCGTCATGTTAAATAAAGAGATCTATATTGACATCATCCCTTACAATGATAAATGGGGAGCTTGTGGGAAAAAGGCGTGGTTACCTACTAATGACGCTTTTGTAGGCTTACTATCTTTGCGGAAGTGTTCATAAATACCGTTGATAGATGCCGAATCGCAATCAGAGCATTTTGGTTAACGTTAAGCACATTTTTTATGCTCGCAAAGTCATTCACATTTCTTGCAATGGTCAAATTAATTGGCAGTCATTGTCACGAATAAAGGGGGTTGGGGGGGATGAGGATTAGCAGTTATTCCCCCGCGCTGTGTTGCCTCCCTTGTTTAGGCCAACTTGCAGCGACATTCAGGGAAATAACGCTGGAGGTACTAAGGAATGAAAGAAAGGTAAAAGGCCAGACGAGAAGAATACAAACTAAACTAGTAGAGAATTTGAAACAAGGGGAAGTCAGATGTTATAATATAATATTGGGCAATTTATTAAATAGAAGTAGGTCAGGCGTATGAGGTAAGCTTAAGGCTGAGTCATTGGTAATAGTCTATAAGTGTCCAGAGTATCTTGGAGCTATTCTGGGTTGGCAGTCTGGGGGATACTAGGGCGATTGTGGACTGATGTCATCACAAGGCAGAGGGGTATCTGGATTCTTGCGCATGGCTAGCCAGATTGTCTCAGAATTGTGGTGTGCGCTTGGTGCGCACTTAGCTGTAATAGTGTAGGGGCGGAGGTTGCCTCTCGGTTCTGGATGGTGATGGTGCAATGGTCCAGGCGGTTAGCGTCAGATGGCCAATGCAGGTCACTGGGTCGGCTTCTTGAGTAACAGGGGTGTTGGTGCAAGCGGCCTACGTGGCTGACCGTTAGCAGTGGTTCGGTTCCTACGCTTCTCAGTGACAACCAGTGTGTCTGGGTTGCACGCAGCGGGTCTTGAGTCTCGTAGCAGCCGGTATAAGGGCCCGTTCTGTAACGAAGTATCGACTCAGGATCAGAGGTGTACCCACACTCTGGATGCCGCGCCGGTTAGCGCGCATGCCAATCAGATTTTCAAATTTGGACGCACCGGTCAAGACTTGACCGGTTCGCTCCAACAGTCCAACAATTGCAACAATGGCTATGGGGCTTTGGTGGAGTTTACTGGCGGCCGCTAATAAATAATAACTTCGGCGCCTAAGAAGGGGTGATGGACAAAAGGGGTAAATATCTACACAATAAGAACATGGGAGAAGCAAAGGAGATAATTACAGGACAATGGGGGTTGTAGGCAAGGGTGCTGAACTGGGGGACTTTAATCTAGGTGGTAGGACAACATGGCATGGGAGATTTATACAAGGGTCTAGCAGGGAACATACAGGTATAAATACAAACATGGCATGAACAGCAATCAAAATGCAGATAATAGATACAAGGAATAAAATGCATACCACAAGCAACACATCAAGACAAACCACAGACACGAACGTACATATCTACAGGACATACGAACATGTTGGGAAATCGACGGGTGATGGGGATGCTAAATGATATAAAGTAAGTTTCCACTCTTACCTTGACCAAGAACGGGTAGAACACAAGAATATTGCCGAGGCTCAGGGGTCACAACGTGGTGCGGCGTGTCCTCGGCAGGCAGTTGTTCTTACTCTGCTGACGGATGAAGACTGACACTTTGGTTTGACCAGTCTGTGGCTTCAAGGGGCAATTCCCGAGGGGCGAAGCTTAGTTGGCTTGGCCAGCGGGCGAGAAAGTGGAGACGGGACGCAGGCAGCGCCAGAGGTGAATCGTCCGCTCGTGACAGAGGCCCCCCCAAGGAAAAGGCGAGGTCCTCGGCCTCGACTAAGACGCGGCCGATTAGCTCTGGGGTCTGCTGCGGGATGAGACGATGGTGGCGGTGGTCCAGGTGATGCGGGGCGATACAGGGTTCCGGGTGGTAGGTGGCGGATGCCCAATGCTGGGGTCCGCGGAGCTGCCGGGTTTCGGCGACGGTTAGTGGGTGGCGGCTGGTACGAATTCTGGGGCGTCGGCCCTCAGTGGAGACTCGGCGGAGTCGGATGCGGGATGGCGGCTGACGGTGATCTGTGCGGGGGCGGTGCTTTCCGCTGGGCTGGCGTGGTAGTACGATGCCTGCACTGTAGGGGGAGCGGGATGGAGCGATGACTCCGGCTTGTAGCAGAGCCTCAACTTCTTTCCTCACTACCTGCTGCTGGGATAGCGGGACGGGGTATGGTTTCTGGCGGACGGGTGTGGAGTCCGTCAGGGTTAGGCGAACTTCTTCGAGATCCGTTCTCCCAGGTACGTCGGTAAGTACTTCCTTGTAGTCGGCTACGATGGAGCGTAGTTGGCGTTGCTGGCTGGCGGGGAGTGATGGGTCGAGAGATACGTCCCGGAAGGATTCCTTCCCTTGTAGCAGATATTCGGCGACGCCGGTCTCTGTCCCATCCACCTCGACGGCCAGCGCGACCGTAAGTAGCGAGTGGGTATCCGGGGCGATTGCGGGCTGTTCCAGGTACCGCTTGAGTAAGTTGATATGGTGGGTCCTGGGTTTTCCGTCTACCTCGATGCGGTAGGTTGTTCGGGAGAGTTTCTCCAGCACCGGGTAGGGTCCTTGCCAAGCGATATCGAGCTTGTTCGTGCCGCTGGGGAGAAGTAGCAGGACCTGGTCTCCTACTTGAAGTTCTCGGTCGCGGGCGCGGCGATTGGAGCTTGGTGACATACTTCGTAGCGTCGACTGGTGCTTCGTCTAGCTTGGCGTCTGTCCAGCTGCGTCGCAAGGCAGCCAGGGGTCCAGAGAGGGGTCTCCCAAACAGCAACGTGGAAGGGGTGTATCCGGTGGAGGTGTGTGGAGTCTCCCGGTACGCGAAGAGGCTGACGTGACGTAGGTATCCCACGCGGTAGGTTGGTCGTCGGCGATCTTCCGTATGATCGAGATGAGCGTCCCATTCAGGCGCTCGACCTGTCCGTTGCTAGCGGGGTGGTAGGGTGGAGTGCGGATGTGCCGGATGCGCAGTAGATGGAAGACTTCCTGCATCAGTCTCCCGGTGAACTGTGACCCGTTGTCGGTCAGGATGCTTTCCGGGAATCCGACTCGCGTGAAGATAGTGACGAGCGCGTCGGCGACTCGGGCGGCGTCGATCTTCGGCAAGGGAACGGCCTCACACCACATAGAGAAAGCGTCGACAAGGGTAAGCAGATACTGGTTACAATACAATACAATACAAGGTTATTGCTTTAGGTCCAGCGGACTCTTCCGAGCCAAATCAGGACCAGAGAGACGTTATCTTAAAATATTATAAAATGATTCAAGTCTTAAAAAACAAGCCTGTTACTCTTAAATACACAAACAAACTTTCACATGACGCCTCTTTAAGAGACTTCTTTAAAACTGATGTATTAAAAATATATTCTCTTTCTTCAATCAAATCACTAAATTCAGTCCTAATAAAATCCAAACTAAACAAAACATGTCGATACAATTTATATGCGATAGAACAAACCAACATCATGTAAAAATTGAAACAGATGTTGACCATTACATACTTTATAAATCTCTTTGAAAGGTATGGAACCAAAATATGTTTCCCTTTCCTCAATCAAATCAGCACATTCAGACATAAAATGGCGAACAGAAAAAGATTGATCACATGCAAAGCACCATGGTGGTTCTTCTCCTTTTAAAAGGAAACTGTGGGTGACATAAGTATGCCCAATATGAAGGCGAGATAACACTGTTTCTTCTTTGCGAGTTGATGCAAAGTTGGGTAAAGAAGTGGACAAATCGGGAAGAATTTGAAATAATTTGTTGTTGACATGGTTAGACCAGTCAGTCTGCCACAGTCGTTTACAATAAGATCCAGTCATACAACGTAGGTCAGAGTAGGGCACAAACTGGAAAATCTCTGGAGGGAAATCGAGATGTAGAGCATCTTTAGCCGCCCTGTCTACTGCAATATTGCCGCGGATGCCCATGTGACCAGGGACCCACATAAAAACTATCTTTTTACCCTCAGAAAAAAGTTGTGTATGGAGGTCATGGATCTCTGCCAGAAAAGGGTGTGATATCTTTCTCGTGGAAAGAGCCTGAAGTGCTGACAATGAATCGGACATGATTAAAAATGAGGTTCTTTTGGATTGATAAACTTGTTTCAGAGCTAAATGAATTGCCTTGAGCTCAGCTGTATAAACAGAACAAAAATCAGGTAAACGCTGTTGCAGAGGCTGGTCTAAGTGTCTCCCGGAGACAGACGCAGCAGCAACTGAATCTCCTTACTTTGACCCGTCTGTAAAAAGTTGTTCATATCCTGGGTATAATGCACACTGTTCTAAATAAAGTTGGTTAAATACGGTTTCAGAGGTATTGTTTTTAAGGAAAGCGGACAACTGCCAATTAATGTTTGGGGTACATAATTTCCATGGGGGAGCTTCAGTCCGAAGTTCATCGTCGTTGATGGAAGCAACAGCAATGCCTGCTTTTTCCAGATGAACTTGCATTCTGATGCCAAACGGAGGGATTGTGTTAGGTTTGGATTCAAATTTCTGAACAAAATCTGGGTTGAAAACACAGTCATAAGCAGGGTTCATAGGATCAGTTTTTAATTTTAAATAGTAATTCATTGACAATTTTGTACGTCTCAGCTCCAGCGGGGGTTCGTTAGCTTCCACATAAAGGCTTTCACAAGGGGAAGTGCGAAACGCACCCAAAGCAATGCGTAGTGCCTGATGGGCAACTGGATCTAGCATCTTAAGATAAGATTTTCTAGCAGAACCATAGACAATGCAACCATAGTCTAACTTGGATCTAATTAAAGAACGATATAACAGCAATAAAGTTTTCTTGTCAGCACCCCAGTCTGTACCACTGATAACCCTGAGCAAATTGCAGGCCTGTTGACATTTAGTTTTCAAAATTTTCAGATGAGGAATGAAAGATAGCTTTTGATCAAAAATAACACCCAAAAATTTGACTTGTTTGACCGCCTTTATTGGAGTTTTATTGAGGAGAATAGTAGGGTCTTGAATAATTCCCCGGTGCTGGGAAAAGTGAATACATTCAGTTTTTGCTTCAGAAAATTTAAAACCATTTTGTAAAACCCAGTCCGCTTCTTGGTCCGCGGAAGGGGTCCAACTATGTCGACGGCTACTCGTTGGAAAGGCGTTCCTACGACGACGGTAGGGCTGATGGTTACCGGTACGGTATGATGGCGGGGTGAGAATCGTTGGCACTGGCGGCAGGACTTGACGTAGCGTTTCACGTCTTCGGTCATCCTGGGCCAGTGGTACTGCGCGCTGATTCGCAGGGCGGTCGCTCCTATCCTCATGTGACCACTTAGGGGCATGCTGTGGCCAAGTTCCAGGACTTGGGGGCGAAGGGTCGCGGGTACGACTAGATGTGAGTGGTCGTCCTTTTGACGGTACAAGAGTCCGTCCTCGACGTAAAAGTCCCCGGTCTTGGGTGGAGTGCGTGCGGCGGGTAGCTTCCCGTAGCACTTGCGCAGGGTGGCGTCTTCTTCCTGGGCTTTCCGGATTTGCTCCGGCATCTGGTTGGGTATCGGTGGTGGGGTCGCGGCTGATTTCGTTTGGGCGCGCGTCTGGACGGCGGCCATCGACTCCACAGGCTGGGGCGGCATTCCCAAGAAGACATAACGGCATCCTAGAATCAAGTCATAGAGGGGCTGGTCCATCACGGCGGCTTGGATGGATCCCGTGACGTAGCGGCTTGTGACGTTGATCCGGGCGATAGGGAGCGTGGTGCTGGGCTGTGACGCGTCGGCCAGCTTCAGGGTGATCGTTTCGCCGGTCAGATCTTGGTCCCTGATCAGCGAGCGGCGGACGACGACGTCGAATGTTAGACCGGTGTCGTAGAGGCAGTGTGCGGGGTGGTCGTTGACTGTCACCTGCTCGGTGACGGCCGGGCGATCGGTGGGAGTGACGACGGGGTTTACCGGGTTCCCGTCGGGAGTGACTTGGCGTAGGGCCAACACAGTTCTTTGTTTGCGACGCTGGTCGCTGAGGCGGCGAAAACACTTTTCCCGGGTGTGTCCTCGGCGCTGGCAGTAGCCGCAGTAGAGCTCTCCGCTCCGCTTCCCAGGCTCTGCTCCGGGGTTTGGGCGTCCTTTAGGCGGGGGTGGACGGTTGTTCGCTGGCGGGACGGGCCGGCGAGGTTGTTGGCGGGTATCTGGTGACGAGGGTGCTAGGGGTTCCCGGCGAGGCTGTCGGTCGTCGGGGTGGGCAGTCAGGTAGCGATCCGCGACTATTATGAGATCCTCCAAGCGGGCGGCTCCCTGTTCGGCGGCGAAGGTCCGAAGTTCCCCTGGCATGGTTCCTTTGAGTTGCTCGGCCAGCATCAGTTCGAGCAGTCCATCGTAAGTCTTGGGCTCGTCCGTCTGCTCGATCCACTTGTCCCGTAGAGTGGCTAGCCGGTCGGTGAACTGAGTGAATTTCTCTCCCTTCTCTCTCCGGGAGTTACGGAAGCTCTTCCGGTAGTGTTCGCCGGAAAGTTCGAATCCGTGGAGCAGCGCTTTCCTTAGGGCGGGGTAGTCGCCCTCCTCGGCAGTCGGAGTCTTAGCGAGGATTTCGTAGGCCTTCCCCTTTAGGCCGTGGCTGAGTTTCCTGTACCAGTATTGCTGGTCGAGTTGGTTTTCCCCTGCGACTCGCTCGAATCGGGCGAGGTAGACCTCTATAGATTCGTCGCGCTCGACGAAAGGGTCCAAGGTGAAGTTCATCCCCGGGATCGGCGGGATGACTGCGGATGTTCTGGCTCTGGCGGTGGAGCTGGATGCGCTGAGGGAGAAGTCGTCGCTCGCGGGCGATCCGAGGCCTAGCTCGCGGCGGTCGCGCTCGAGCTGTAGTAGTTCTCGGCGCCTCTCGAGTTCCTTGTCCTTCCTCTTCTCTTCGAGTGCCGCGGCTCTCTCGTCCTCCTCCTTCTTCCGTGCGGCAGCCCTCTCCTCCTCGGCTATCCTATCCTTCGCCTCCTCTCTTCTCCGCGCCGCGGCTCTCTCCTCCTCTGCGACTCTCTGTTTCTCCTCCTCTCGCTTCCGTGCGGCGGCCCTCTCCTCTGCGGCGGACCGCTCTTTCTCCTCCTTCTTCCGTGTTGCTCTCTTTCTTCCTCCTCCCTCTTCGCCTCCCGTTCTTTAGACCTCTCCTCTCTATTCAATTTCTCCTCGGCAACGTCCGCATCCACGTTGGTGAGGACATAATCCTTGAGCTCAGTGCCGGCGAGCACTAAGCTCTCGCCAATACCCTTGTACTTGAGGGCGAGTTCTCCCCGGTCGGCCATGGCAAGAGAAGCGACTTACCTCAAAAGGTCCTAACCGTGATGAAGGGGCGCTCACAAGGGGGTACACTGACAGCAAACAAGGGGCGGGCTGGAATGAACTAAGATGAAATGGCACAGGGGCGAATACAACACAACAGGGACACAGAGACAACAAGCAATCAATCAAAGCATAAAAAATGAAAGCAAGAAAAACCTCTGCGTACCACCACAATTCTGGAGTGCCAGTAAGGGACCTATGGGGCTAGGCTATAAACTACTAGGCTAGGGGGCTAGGTCCTATCTCTACTGGGGCTGGGGTGGAAAGCTAAGTCTTTTGTCTCGTCGGGTGGGGTTAGAAATCTAAGTCTTTTGTCTCGTCGGGGTCGCCAAAATTAATGTCACGAATAAAGGGGGTTGGGGGGGATGAGGATTAGCAGTTATTCCCCCGTGCTGTGTTGCCTCCCTTGTTTAGGCCAACTTGCGGCGACATTCAGGGAAATAACGCTGGAGGTACTAAGGAATTAAAGAAAGGTAAAAGGCCAGACGAGAAGAATACAAACTAAACTAGTAGAGAATTTGAAACAAGGGGAAGTCTGATGTTATAATATAATATTGGGCAATTTATTAAATAGAAGTAGGTCAGGCGTATGAGGTAAGCTTAAGGCTGAGTCACTGGTAATAGTCTATAAGTGTCCAGAGTATCTTGGAGCTATTCTGGGTTGGCAGTCTGGGGGATACTAGGGCGATTGTGGACTGATGTCATCACTAGGCAGAGGGGTATCTGGATTCTTGCGCGTGGCTAGCCAGATTGTCTCAGAATTGTGGTGTGCGCTTGGTGCGCACTTAGCTGTAATAGTGTAGGGGCGGAGGTTGCCTCTCGGTTCTGGATGGCGATGGTGCAATGGTCCAGGCGGTTAGCGTCAGATGGCCAATGCAGGTCACTGGGTCGGCTTCTTGAGTAACAGGGGTGTTGGTGCAAGCGGCCTACGTGGCTGACCGTTAGCAGTGGTTCGGTTCCTACTCTTCTCAGTGACAACCAGTGTGTCTGGGTTGCACGCAGCGGGTCTTGAGTCTCGTAGCAGCCGGTATAAGGGCCCGTTCTGTAACGAAGTATCGACTCAGGATCAGAGGTGTACCCACACTCTGGATGCCGCGCCGGTTAGCGCGCATGCCAATCAGATTTTCAAATTTGGACGCACAGGCCAAGACTTGACCGGTTCGCTCCAACAGTCCAACAATTGCAACAATGGCTATGGGGCTTTGGTGGAGTTTACTGGCGGCCGCTAATAAATAATAACTTCGGCGCCTAAGAAGGGGTGATGGACAACAGGGGTAAATATCTACACAATAAGAACATGGGAGAAGCAAAGGGGATAATTACAGGACAATGGGGGTTGTAGGCAAGGGTGCTGTACTGGGGGACTTTAATCTAGGTGGTAGGACAACATGGCATGGGAGATTTATACAAGGGTCTAGCAGGGAACATACAGGTATAAATACAAACATGGCATGAACAGCAATCAAAATGCAGATAATAGATACAAGGAATAAAATGCATACCACAAGCAACACATCAAGACAAACCACAGACACGAACGTACATATCTACAGGACATACGAACATGTTGGGAAATCGACGGGTGATGGGGATGCTAAATGATATAAAGTAAGTTTCCACTCTTACCTTGACCAAGAACGGGTAGAACACAAGAATATTGCCGAGGCTCAGGGGTCACAACGTGGTGCGGCGTGTCCTCGGCAGGCAGTTGTTCTTACTCGGCTGACGGATGAAGACTGACACTTTGGTTTGACCAGTCTGTGGCTTCAAGGGGCAATTCCCGAGGGGCGGGGCTTAGTTGGCTTGGCCAGCGGGCGAGAAAGTGGAGACGGGACGCAGGCAGCGCCAGAGGTGAATCGTCCGCTCGTGACAGTCATACATATACAAATTGAATGGACGCCGGAAGCAACAATTGCTACTCCCTCGATTTGGAATTTGTGTATCTAATTTTGTAGGCCTATAAACCTTGCCTAAATCAGAATATTTCCCAGCAGTGCAAGGTTAAGGTTACGTGCAAGAATGGAGGTGAGTTTCAATGGTCTAGTCTGAGATAACTTTGTATGATTTGTAGTTAATTCTGATGCAGCCCCCTTCCAGCTCCGGCAGGCTTATCAGCTGCCGCGCGAGGACTGACTGATTCCGTCGGTCCTTTCTGCCGAGCGCAATTCCACTCATAAACGCTATTCCCTGACTTTATGAAATCTGATCAGCTAGTCAGTCAGTCAGTCTAATAAATTAGCTAGTCAGCCAGAATTGTTACCCGCCTGCGTGTGTGTGTGTGTGTGTGTGTGTGTGCATGATTTTGTGTGTGAAATGGCGTACCGGTGTGTGTGTACTGTGTGTGTGTGTGTGTGTGTGTGTGTTTGATTCAGCATAGGCCTACAATATATACAGTGTCCAATACAGTATTCTGTTGTTGTTGGTGTAAAAACTGTGCCTTGTGAGTCTAGATAGATAGATAGATAGATAGATAGATAGATAGATAGATAGATAGATAGATAGATAGATGTGTGCGCGCGCACGCGCGCGCGTATGTGTGTCTGTGTCTGTGTGCGTGTGTGTGTGTGTGTGTGAATTTTTCAAACAGTCATGTTTTGTGACTTGGCTTATAGCATGTGATGATTCATGCCTGTGCATGCATGGGTTGCGTGTGTTGTAGGCCTGTGGTTGGTGTTTGTGCGTGATGGCGTTGGTTTTTTTGGGGTGTATACAGCGGGGGCGTACAGCGCAAGTATGTTTGGGGTGTGCGACAGTAGTTGTTTTATTATATATGATGTTTTGCACTGTTTCATTTTTGTGTGTACACGTCAATCTTTTAAAGCTATTGTACAATTTACATTTACTATGTTTGTGCAGCCGAAATGGGAATTTCTATGTAAATTTCATAGACGAATAAAGTCAAAGTCTCAGTCTCAGTCTCAGATGGTGTAACTGTGAGAGGGTGTTTATTTGCCAGAATAGCCAAGAGATTATATGTGGACTTTTTGGCCTGACTTTGTGAATATTTGGATGAAAAATACGGTTTCTCCTCATAGTTTACCCATCTCTCTTTTCTTTCATACGCTACAACTCTTTTTTTCCAATATAATTATCGCGACACGTTCGCAGAAACACATAAATAAATAAGAGTAAATTAATTTTCCCAAACATGGCATACCAATTCAAACCAAAATGCAATACCAATTCCGGACAGGAAGGGAGTAACTATTAATTTGGATTACTATGGCATGATAGTATCGTACACATCGAATAGGCTATAGCGTCAAAAAACACGAACAATATCAGCGATAAGCGACGATTTACCTATAAAACATTATTATCTGACCTGACTGATTTTGGTTTTCATTTCTATGGCATAGTGATCTAATTTTCACGACAACGATTTATCATCTTTCTGTATAGAATGATAGTAAAAAATATAACAAGATAGATAGACAAGCATAACCTTAATCAATGTTTGTAGGTTCCTATAATAGTATGGGATTTAGAATAAAGTGATTTATCTATATCATTTAATATAATCCATAATCACTCTTTTTTTTTTCTTTCTTTCTTTCTTTCTTTCTTTCTTTCTTCCTTTCTTTCTTTCTTTCTTTCTTTCTTTCTTTCCTTCTCTCTCTTCTCTCTCCCTCTCTCCTTCCCTCTCTCCCTCTCTCTCTCTCTCTCTCTCTCTCTCTCTCTCTCTCTCTCTCTCTCTATGCGGTTGTGTGTGTGTGTGCTAGATGTGAGTGTTTGTAAGAGAGAGAGAGAGACAGACAGACAGACACATAGACAGAGCGAGCCAGACAGACACAGACAGACAAAATGACGGGTGTGTCAAATGCCCTCGGTCATTATCTAAGGTTGAAAATGAAGTACTTCAACGACTCCATAAGTACACGAGTCACAATTAATCTGCGTCTGCCCAACATGATAAAGTGATGAAACATCGCACATTTAATCACACTCTTTGTCCAACAGTAGACAACTTCTTTTTTTCAATTTATTTATTTATTTATTTATTTATTTATTTATTTATTTATTTATTTATTTATTTATTTATTTAATTTTAAATCCTACATTTTCAATTGTGCTCCGTCATCAAAAAAGATCAAAGCCTCGATGGTTTGATCAGCACAAATCAATGTGGCCAATCTGTCGCAACCATCAAACGCGTTTAGTCAATTATAGTGCGTGGTGCACCGAACACAGCGACCTCTTGCAAGTTCGCTTGCACTGGGAAGGTAATAAATAACAAATTAATCGTTGTTCTTATGTAGAGCACTCGCCAGTTCAAAAAAGCCGGTGGATGTAATAATAATAATAATAATAATAATAATAATAATAATAATAATAATAATAATAATAATAATAATAAATGTAGATTGATATAGCGCCGCATCACAGCCTCCGAGCTTGACACATTCATACACTTTTTTTATACTACACAACAACAGTAGGTATATAAAATCTGAATAAATTCACTAAAAATGTACAGCGTAATGATAAATCCTTCAATAAAAACATTACATTGAAAAACATAAAAAGGCAACTAAAACTATTATTAAAAACATTGTAAAAGGCTACCAACACTTATAAGAATTATTAAAAGCAAACACCATTAAAAAAAAAAAGCGAACACTATTGCCCGTGGAGCGCCACGACATGTATGCATACTAGACTAGCTGATGATGAGATTAATTCATGTGTGTTATTGAGAAGGAGCTGTAGAAGGTGTTTATGGAAAAGATATGTTTTGAGTTGTCGTTTAAACGCTTGTTGTGTTTGCGCATGGCGGATATTGTGTGGAAGGGAATTCCATTGAGTGGATGCACAGAAAACTAAGGTGCGTTCTCCATAGGTTTTTGTTTTGACAAGTGGGATGATGAAGGTGCGTTGGTCTGATGAGGAACGGAGCTGTCTGCGTGGTACGTAGGGAATGAGCATGTCAGAAAAGTATGTAGGGGAAGTGCCGAAGAAAAAGTTGAAGCAGAGTGTGGAGAGTTTATATTCTATGCGTGCAGATATGGGCAACCAGTGCAAGGAACGTAGTAGGGGAGCGACATGTAGCGGAATGGGAGAGATGGGAAAAGAGATGGAGAGAAAAACAACCGTATATAAAAATAATAAAAAAAATTAAAAAAAATTATTCAGATAGACTTCTGGGATAAAGAACTACTGCCATTTCTGTCAAAACTCGAAACCAAGACTGTTGCATGCCGGTGATCAATGGATTGCGTTCTGTTAGGCCATAAGTCAGTGGCGTGGCCTTGGTAACCTCTTGTAGCACCGTGTGTTTTTTCTTTTGTTGCTTTTCGGCTTTTTTCTTCTTTCTCTCGTAATACATCGCTACCTGAACAATCAGTACCCTTTCGTCCTCGACTTCGCCTGTCGATTTTTCTATCCATAACCCTGCTACAGCTCAATGCAGGTCGTCCAAAAATAGGCCTATTGATAACTAGTCAGGTTTTGGTCGAAGTATGCTTAGGAGTACGAAAAGAGAGAAATAACGAGGAATAATAATAATAATAATAATAATAATAATAATAATAATAATAATAATAATAATAATAATAATAATAATAATGATAATAATAATAATAATAATAATAACAATAATAATTATAATAATAATAATAATAATAATAATAATAATAATAATAATAACAATAATAATAATAATAATAATAATAATAATAATAATAATAATAATAATAATAATAATAATAATAATAATCATAAGAAGAAGAAGAAGAAGAAGAAGAAGAAGAAGAAGAAGAAGAAGAAGAAGAAGAAGAAGAAGAATAGCGAGCGGAGTATTTGACTCCCGTCTCTCGACCACCACCTTGAGAACACGGCCCAACCCGAACTGTTATCTTCATGTACCCCTCGTAAGAGAGACCTACAAATTGTTGCCTTGCAAGGCAGTGAAGCATGTTGGTAGTAAACCGGTTTGCCGGCGTCTAGTGCCACGACAATCTCTGCAAAGTCACTGCCACTGACTTGCATAAAATGACTGCCGACAGTGTGGTCCTGCTCACCACCAACAGCAGAAGATGAATGGTCACGCGGGGAGAACAAATGTCGTGTCGCCTTGTCCTGCATAACCCAGTGGCCACACCAAAGGATTCTGCAAAGCAGGAGTCACCCAAGGCTAATCTAACCAACAAATGGAAGGTAGACAACCTCTCTCCCAAGGTTGAACCAGTCGCCTCCCTTTCCGCCACATAATAATAATAATAATAATAATAATAATAATAATAATAATAATAATAATGGATGATATTTTTATTTTTTATTTATTTATTTTAACAACTTTATTATCACCGAGGTGAAATTCGGGCACTTTCATATTCGAAGGTACAGCAGCCCCAAGTGAAGCGCTTTACCCAAGGTACATGCTGGGTGTGTTCTTGTCACCGGCACTCACCCGTCTAGGACATGAGCGTCAGGATTTTTAAAGTCCGTTATCATGGTTTATACTCTCATCCGAAGAAGTAGGAAACGGGAGTAAAGTGTCTTTCCCAAGGACATAACACAATGCCCCGGCCTTGGTTCGAACTCGGGACCTTCAGATCCGCAAGCCAACGCTCTAACCACTCGGCCACCGCGCCTCCCTGATATATGCGCGTTTACCCCAAATCACCAATCAGGCTCAAAGCGCGGCGATCTGTAGCAACATACACGCTCACATGGTTCACCCGCCCTCACTCACACACACACCCCCACACACGCACACCCCCACACACACACACAGCAAACACACATCTCAGCTACCATCTCAGCTATCATGTGGTGTAAAGGCAACGAGATCGCTAGTAGAAGACGGAAAGAAAATCGAAGTTTTATTTTATAAAGTGTGTAACTGTAGATTATAGTCACACGACACCGAAGCGTATAGGCGACTACTGGTCACATTATTCTGACACCAGCGAACCAGTTGATGATAAGGGGAAAATAATATGGTCACACATTGGCCAATCCGGGATTCAAACCAGGTACCTTTCGGTTACTAGTAAGACGCTCTACCAACTGAGCTACCCGGCCCCTGTGTTTTATTTTATGAGATTTTAGGTTGACGGCACCCACTGCCATTATTGAAGGATATAAGGGAGAGAACCGGAATACCCGGAGAAAATCTTCGGTGACTTGAATAGCCTCGGACCTAAGTCACAAAAGTTCGCCCCCCCTCCCCCCCCCCCCCCACCCCCCCCCCTGCGAAAATCGAACCCGTCATTCAAGCAGCTGCTGCTGAGACAAAACGTTTGTGTAGAAGACAAGCGATAAAGTTGTCTGGCCTAAAGAGAAAAGAATGGAGTGTATTGATAGTAGTACATTATCTTGGATTTAATCCTAATTGGTTGCTGTCCTCCGTGGAATGAGAGAATGATAGGAAAGATTTATCTCCCTTTCTCAGCTGCCAATGGTTTGTATTTTGTGGATGTGTACGTGTGTGAGAAGCATAACAGCTTCTGCTGACTGACCTGTTTTGAACTTTGACACTTTTGGGGGCACTTTCCTTGTCCCCTAATAATTTAGTCTTTTTGGCACTTTCCTTGTCCCCTAATAATTTGATCTTTTTGGCACTTTCCTTGTCCCCTAATAATTTGGTCTTTTTGGCATATTCCTTGTCCCCTAATAACCTGGTCTTTTTGGCACTTTCCTTGTCCCCTAATAACCTGGTCTTTTTGGCATTTTCCTTGTCCCCTAATAATTTGTTTTTTGGCACTTTCCTTGTCCCCTAATAAGTTGGTCTTTGGGGCACTTTCCTTGTCCCCTAATAATTTGGTCTTTTGGGCATTTTCCTTGTTCCCTAATAACCTGGTCTTTTTGGCACTTTCCTTGTCCCCTAATAATTTGGTCTTTTGGCACTTTCCTTGTCCCCTAATAATTTGGTCTTTTTGGCATTTTCCTTGTCCCCTAATAACCTGGTCTTTTTGGCACTTTCCTTGTCCCCTAATAATTTGGTCTTTTGGCACTTTCCTTGTCCCCTAATAATTTAGTCTTTTTGGCACTTTCCTTGTCCCCTAATAATTTGATCTTTGGGGCACTTTCCTTGTCCCCTAATAATTTGGTCTTTTGGGCATTTTCCTTGTTCCCCAATAACCTGGTCTTTTTGGCACTTTCCTTGTCCCCTAATAAGTTGGTCTTTTTGGCACTTTCCTTGTCCCCTAATAATTTGGCATTTGGGGCATTTTCCTTGTCCCCTAATAACCTGGTCTTTTTGGCACTTTCCTTGTCCCCTAATAATTTTACTATATTACTATAGAGACTATATAGGTGCCGCACTGTTTCAAAGAAGAGTGAGAAAAAAGTGAAAAGTGATCTTGTATGCAGTTGTTGATGTATGCTGAATAAAGTTGGAAAACTTCATACGGCGACTCCTGCCTTGTTACTGAGTGAACAGGTTGCGTGGATCAACTATTGATTTAAAAAACAACAACAACAAAAACAGTGTTACACTCTCATCCACAGGCGCTTGTATCTGGACACGCGAGCGCCTATGCCTGTGGCGCGTCTCTCTTGGCATCTTTAATACCCAAAGGAAGACGCGTTACGGGCATAGGCGCTCGCATGTCCAGATACAAGTGCCTGTGCTCTCATCGTAGTGCTGGCACGCTCGATGCAGCCAGACAGTCAAAATGTTACCTCCCTTTCAGTACCTGTTTTTGTCTCCAAAGCTCAAGCTTGATCCAATCACGATGATTAAACCACTGAATTGATCATGTATGACATGGTGCACAATCATTAACATAAATCAATGAACAAAGAGTTAGGTCCCCTTCAGCTCATTCTTGTATACGGCTCGATAGTTCAGTAAACAGCGTGCTGCATTGAAGCTGTATTTTATTACGTAAGCCACGGAACTGGTAATAGCGTGGGACACGTTTGCAGAATCAATAACAGATTTCGATTGCATCAAAGAGTTCAGCCCCTTCTTTAGATCTCCTGTCTCTGAAGAGCGAAGCGGCTTAGTGCACGCCTGACGCAATGATTTTTTTTCTTCACTTTTCATCTTAGCAATCAGATTGCTCTGGTGGTTTGGTGTTAATTTCAGGCACACCCACTCTATTTTTCCTGCCATGGTTATCCCTGTCTGCCATATCGCCAATGGCGGGTGTAGATGTTAAACGTCAATGTTCGTTCGAAGAAAATTATTAGGTTAGTGTGTAAGCGGCGGAATTGATGGTAATGAAGAACATGTTTGCGGAATGGCATTTGAGAAATCATTGGTTTGCAATAGATGGGGAGTAAGATGAGCCGGGCGATAGGGGATCTTCAAGCAAGCACACTAGCCAGTCCGCCTGCGCTTCCTTGTTAAAAAGCAGCGTGTGAATGTGTCACCTAATCAATAGCCTATTGCAATCAAATAAACAGATAGGATCACAGGCGCTTGTTACTGAACGCGCGAGCGCCTTTGGCTTTGACGCGTATAATACCCAGGGAAGTGAGACGCGTCATAGGCATAGGCGCTCGCACGGTATGTCCAGATACAAGCGCCTGTGAATAGGATGGAGTGCAGATAGAACGAACGAACAATGGAGATTTTTTTTAATCATTCTTTTAAGATAAGATAAGATAAGATAAGATAAGATAAGATATTACTTTATTAATCCAAAAGCATGGAAATTACATTGTCTGTCAATTAAACATGTCCATTCATTCTTCTTTTACACACACATAAATATTTATACATTATTAATGATCTTCAAACACTTGGACATATTTTCATAATGCAGATATTTCAATTAAGCAGTTTTAAAAATAAATAAATAAATAAAGAAAAAATAAAAAAATAAACTAACTAAGCTGCATGAGAGTTGTAGAGTATGTTTAGTAAGACCTACCGACTTGTTTGTTATGTGCTTGAATGGCAAGTGGTATGAATGAGTTCCTGTACCCATTTGATGTTCCCGCTGGTGCCCTAAAGCGTCCACTCCTGTCTATCCGTCGAGAGTCAAATTCCAAGAAAAGTGGATGGTTACTGTCAGCCAAAATTGCAGTCAGCTTTTTTGTCACTTGTCTGCTATGTATCGTCGCCATGTCATCCTGTTCCCTCCCAATCACCCCACTAGCCCTTTTTATCTGTTTGTCCAATCTTCGTTTTTCTGTTTGTGATACGTTTCCTCCCCAACATGAGATTCCAAAAGAAATGATGCTTCCTATTACAGCTGTATAAAACATTTGTAAAATTTCCTGTTTTACATTAAAGGATATCAGTTTTCTTAAACAAAACATTCTACTTTGCAGTCGCTTGTAAATGTAGTTTGTGTTATCTTTCCAAGTGAATCTATCATCGATAACCACACCTAAATACTTATATGCATGCACTCTCTCTACTTCTTCTCCTTTGATAAAGATAGGATTAAAATCAAACTTGTTTCCCTTCCTAAAATCAATTATCATTTCTTTTGTTTTGCTTACATTTAGATCTAGAAAATTCGAATCACACCAGTTGACAAAGCTATCTATTTCATCTCTGTACATGTTGTCCATGTTGTTGGTAATAAGACAAGAGAGTGCCGTGTCGTCTGCAAATGTTATCAAGGGACAGGATTCGTGCTTTTGTCTATGGTCTGCGGTGTACAAAGAAAACAAAAAAGGTGCTAGAACAGTTCCTTGAGGGGCTCCTGTATTAGTCAACACAATATTAGAATTGTATACAATAGAATTGGAATTGTTTTGAACTCTGACAAACTGAGGTCTATTTGTAAGATAGTCAAAAATCCATAGAATAGTTCTAATATCAACATTCATGCCTGCTAGTTTTTGAACAAGTGAATGGCATTGCATAGTATTAAAAGCACTACTAAAATCAAAGAACATAAGCCTGACACAAGAATTTGCATTTTCTAAATGTGAGTACATTTTGTTGAGAACAAAAAGAACAGCGTCTTCAACATTTCTCTTACTTCTATAGGCAAACTGCAGTGGGTCAATAAAATCTGATACTAAAACATATAACTTATTAAGAACAAATTTTTCAAAAACTTTCATCGTGACAGAGGTTAAAGCAACAGGGCGAAGATCATTAAAAACTTTGACTGGATTCTTTTTAGGAACAGGTACTATGCATGACATCTTCCAAAGATTAGGTACAACAGACTGAGTAAAAGACATGTTAAAAAGAACAGTAAAAATACCAGCAAGTTGGTTAGCACATGTTTTTAGTAACTTAGGTGTAACTTTGTCAGGACCAGCAGCCTTTCGAGTGTTTAACTTAGTAAATGCTAAGCTTACATCCTCCTCACTAACTAATTGACTTTCAACCTCTCCTTCCTCCCCTTTCCTCCCCATTAATCCTTCCCTTAACTGCTCTCTCTGACTAGAAAAATCTTGACAGTCAAAACGACAGTAGAACTTATTGAGGTCATTTACATATTCTTGAGTACATTCCCCAAGTTGTGCACTCCCCCCTTTTTTACCTTTGAACCCAGACATTAATCCCATTCCCTCCCACACTCTTTGTATATTATTCTCTGTAAAATGTTCCTCAATTTTTTCCTTGTATTTTTCTTTCCCTTTTCGAATGTCCTTGTTTATTTCTTTCTGTATCTGTTTCTTAGTTTCTTTATCTAAATTGTTCTTGTAAGCCTGTTTCTTTTTGTTCAAAGTTAATTTAGTTTCCTTGGTGATGTAGGGTTTGTTGTTGGCATATATCTTCACAGTCTTTTTAGGTATTATAGTTTCTTCACAGTATCGGATATAGTCTGTAACGCTTTCCACTGCTTCATTTATGTTTTTAGCACTGTCGATAAACACACTCCAGTCTGTTGTCTCAAAACACGTTTGTAGTTCTTCCACACTTTCCATGTTGTATTTGTAAACTGTCCGTTTCATTGGTCGCACCCGGTGCACGAGTGGGCGGTATGATGGTCGAAGGTAAACAAGGTCATGGTCGGAGCGCCCAAGAGGTGGCATAGGCACACATCTATATGCATCTTTTATATTAGTGTAGAAAAGATCTAGGATGGCATTTTCACGTGTAGGACAGGTCACATATTGTTGATATTTAGGCAAAGTTTTCTTTAGAGAACACTGGTTGAAATCACCTGTAATAATCTTCACTGCATCAGGAGCCTTGGTCTCTAGATCTAAGATATGTGATGCTATTTCTTCACTAGCAGCTGTAGCGTTAGTTTTATCTGGCCTTACATACACAACAGTTACTAGCACATGAGAAAATTCTCTTGGAAGATAATAAGGTCTTAGGCTTATAGTGAGCATTTCTAATATTGGAGTGCATGATCTGTGTTTGACTGTAATGTTATTCGGATGACACCATTGCTTATTCACATAAACCATTACTCCTCCACCCACTCCTTTCTTTCCTGATTCTTTTGTTCGATCTCCCCGAAAGACTGAAAATCCATCGATGTCTACGTGTGTGTCTGAAACTTTATCATTTAGCCATGTCTCTGAAAAGCACATTAGACTCGCTGTTCTAAATTCTTCGAAGTGTTTAGTGTTGGCAGAAAGTTCATCTAATTTATTTGTAATAGATCGGACGTTGCCTATCAATACAGATGGAAGATAAGGTTTATATTTTCTCTGTTTGTTTCTCTGCCGCACCCCTCCCTTCTTCCCCCGTTTTCTTGGCTTCATTTCATTTGGTAGATCCAGCACAGGCTTCACAACAAGCGGGGACTCACGTAGGCCTAATAATTCTTGCAAACTGTATTGTTGTAATGGCGGACTAACAGGGCTGTCGCCGGTCACAGGCACAAACACGGCATCGCTCGGCACTGACACAAGCAACACACAAAACAGAAACACCAGCAGCATCCTCGCTATCTTCACTTTCATTTCCACAGCCATTTATGTCCAACAAGTCACTATCTCTCAGTACATCCAAAAAAATTCTTCACAGTTGACAGACTAGTCGCCACGAGCGCAGCGACCGGAAGAAAAAAAAAAAATAAATTTTTAGTTCTTATTAATTTAATTAACTTCTAGCGCCCTATAACGCGGTAATGCGCACCTCGCCCGTAACCCTGAAGCGCGGTGATGCGCGCCTCGTTAGTGCACCTTTTAGGAATAAAATCACAGGAAATAGGAACTCTCCAGTGCGTGAGAGAAGGTTTAGTCAACTTCCGGAAAGGTTCACGTGTGTTTTCCGCTATCGTTTTCGCAAGTTTTACGTGGTTTTGTGTACTTTTTAAACGATTTTGTTTGAGGTTTGAGTTTGCGAAATTTTCGGCCATGATGGCAGGGGATAGCTCCGACAGTGATAGTGAGTTTGGTAACCTTATCGATCAGCTTATTGCTGAAAGAGCACAAGGACTTGGTGTAGACAACCAGAGTGAGTTTTCTTGTCTGTGTTGACTGTGCACACATTCACATGCAATCCACACTGTCTTGTTGTTGTTTTATTAACATAGTCCATAAAATAACTGTAATTATGAATTAATAACAAAACTCCAACAGGTAAAAATAGTACTAAAGTCGAAATGGTTCTTTGGGTACATAGAATAACCATTTTGTAAACATAATCCTAACATATGAAGTCAATGTGACAATAATTTGCATTTTTTTTTCAAATTCATAACCCAATTTATTGCAATAAACTTGAAATCCTTACAGGCTATAGGCACAAATGTACAGAAAACATCGCGTGTTTTTGTTGTGGACCTGAAGGAATAGGAGCGGCGCGCTTGCTTGCTTGTGCAACAGGTCATGTCATTTTTACGGAACCTCGGGCCGTCAACCTTGAAATGTCCAACCAGTCCCTGCAATGTTATCGCTTAAAATTCAATGGGGAGATGGGCGGTGGAGAGGCGGGAAAGGGGGAGAGATACAAAAAGGTGTAAAAATAATTGTTATTGCTAACTCCCAAACTCCATGTGCTGATGTACACCCACTTTCCAAATCCAAGTGGTACAAAAGTCGAAGTCGAAACTTTTAATAGGATAATAGCATCAGGTCCTATGGAGAGAGAGAGAGAGAGAGAGAGAGAGAGAGAGAGAGAGAGAGAGAGAGAGAGAGAGAGAGAGAGAGAGAGAGAGAGAGAGAGTGAGAGAAATTCGAACCCGTGGCCTCAGAAACCGCTTTTCTGTAGCTTCAGCCAATCACTCTTTCTATTTATTCCATCCTCGCTGTTCTGTTTTGCCTTTCACGGAGGAGTTTGCTGTTTTGGCCCAGCGTTTGCGAAGCACTCATTGGTCATGCATGCAATTAATTTTGGAGGCAAACATCCTGTTGTCCTAAAAAACCATGCCACATTGGTTCTTGTTTGTTAACTTCTATTTGTGGAGAAACCTGTTTTACATTTCCAAGCATGTAAAATGGCAAATCGTTATCATCATCATCATCATCATCATCATCATCATCATCATCATCATCATCATCATCATCATCATCATCATCATCATCATCATCACCATCATCATCATCATCATCACCACCACCATCATCATCATCATCATCAGCAGCAGCAGCAGCATGATCATCACTATCATCATCAGCAGCAGCAGCACTACTTCGACCACCACCGCCGCCGCCATCACATCATCCTCCCCTCCCACCGTCATCAATCAGCATCAATAGAAGCAGTATTCACATAATCATCATTAAAAAAAATAGTAGCAGCAGCAGCAGCAACAACAACAACAACAACAACAACAACAACAACAATATCATCATCATCATCATCATCATCATCATCATCATCACTTTTCTGTCGTTAGGGAGAGAGAGAAGTTTCAGGTATCCCTTGCCTCTGGGCCAGCTTAATGAGAGCAGTGCCCATTTCATTTTCCTCGATGCCTAACTTTTCCGAGTTCTTTTTTTTTAATCCCCAAAAATCTTCAGGTACTCATTCACAGCTGCATGGACTGGGGCTTGTCTGGCGCTTGTGTTCTTCTTTTCATGGAGTTCAAATTGGTGGTTGCCTTACAAGTCTGGTGACCCATCCAAGTACTAACATCGCTCGACTGTGCTTAACATGAAACATTTCATCAGTGTGCCTTATACCACAGCGCTAGTGGGCTACCCTTTTCATAGGGATTATTTTACCCCACAAACATAAACCCACCTCAATCACTTCCCGGATCTTCATCACAGAAAGCGGTAGTTATACTGTCGACGGTGTTCTGGAATTTTCCATCTAAACGCTTCTGTTCTGATAAATGTCGCAGGATTGACCACTAAACACAACCCCACAACATGGTAGACGGGGACGACATTTGATGTCAGCTGCATTCAGTAAATTTCAAACAGCGTGACATACTGACAACAGTAATGTCAACTGCACTCTGTAATACCAAACAACTTGACATACTGACAACATCAATGTCAAGTGCGCTCTGTAATATCAAACAAGGTGACAACATTAATGTCAACTGCACTCTGTAATATTAAACAACGTGACATACTGACAACATTAATGTCAACTGCACTCTGTAATATCAAACAACGTAACATACTGACAACATTTATGTCAACTGCGCTCTGTAATATCAAACAACATGACAACATTAATGTCAACTGCACTCTGTAATATCAAACAACGTGATATAGAATACTGACAACATTAATGTCAACTGCGCTCTGTAATATCAAACAACATGACATACTGACGACATTAATGTCAACTGCACTCTGTAATATCAAACAACGTGACATACTGACAACATTAATGTCAACTGCGCTCTGTAATATCAAACAGCGTGATATACTGACAACATTAATGTCAACTGCGCTGTGTAATATCAAACAACATGATATACTGACAATATTAATGTCAACTGCGCTCTGGAATTTCATGTTAACGCCTGTGTTTAGTGCCACGCGATATTGTGATCGATGTGGCTGGCACTATTTATATTGAGTTGTTCTGTGGTGAAGTGAATTGTTGGTTTATGCACATAAAGCGGCCTTTGCACGTTAAAGGAGCTGCTCAAGGTGATGAACGAGAACAGGATCTACAGGCGTGCCAACTTGCTGCTTATCACGCCCAAGACAACTGAGATATTCCAAACAAGCGAAGGAGAACAGAATCTAAAACTGCCTACTGCCATGGGCGTTGGTTGTTGTTGTTGTTTTAAATCTGGCACTCATACGTTTAGGCCATGAGCGTCAGGATCTTTAAAAGTTTGTTGCGATAGAATGCATGCGTGCACAGAGTTTAACTCGGTACATACTTTCATCCGAAGGAGCAGAAGCTCTGCGCTGCTTTAGTATCTGAGTCATGTTATCGGAATGCCAGACCGTCACAATGGGTGTTTCCAGACGGCGTCGGCATGTTTAGCCGACAAACTGTCTGTCTGTAACTCTCTCTCTCTGTGTCTGTCTGTCTCGGTCTGTCTGTCTGTCTGTTTTTATGTCTGGCATATCTGTATTGGAGCTTGCTTACGCGTATACGTGAATGTAAGCTTATTGTTAGATATTAGAATCGTACGTCAAAATTAATTGTTGTATAGTTAGACAGGTTGCAAGACTTATCCTAATTAAAAATTAATTTTCTAAAATAAAGTAAATAAAACGTTCGATGTTCCCTTTGTTTTGCGTAGCCGTAATTTAAATAGTTTAACGGCCGTTTTACCACTCGGCTAATGTGGTCCTTGGTTCACTAAAGAGAAGCGTTGCAGAACATTCCAATCTTTATTGAAAACCCACACACAAACATCGTAGGCTGGCTTTAAAACGCTGTAGAAAATAGAGCGTTGTTGTATCAAATTTTATTCATCAGATTAACATAAGTTGTACTGATAAATAGAGCGATAGAGGCGCGCTTACACTGTTGTTCAGACGATGCACGACGGCTTAGGTTTTCTATGTCCAACAAACAGCACGATGGGATTACAATACCCATTTAATTAATACAATGTTTTGACAGCCACAGCGCCAATCGGTGTTTCTGAAAACATGATTAATCAACATCCAGTTGCTCCCTAGGGATGGTAGGTTATAACTGTGTTACCGGTGGTTTGCGGTTATTTGCAACGCTTCCTTTGAGAGGACACACAGTGGAAAGGATTGAACAATATAAATACTTAGGAACTATGATTAATAACAAATTTACTTTCTCAACTAATGCTGATACGATTTTTCGAAATGTTGACACCTTCTACATGTTGTATCAGATGCGCTCTCTGCTGGTGTCTCAGAAGGTGCTGGAATAATGCTACCGCTCCTTCATAGAATCAGTACGTTCTATACTTTTCCCTATTCCCTCCTCGGCTCCCCTCCATTCCAACCAGATCACACACATACCCTTATCGAAAAGTGGTTCGGCGGAAGTTCAAATGGCCAGAGCGGGTGATCTGCCCTTGTTATTGGACCAGTGTGTAAAGGAGCATGACTGTTGTTCACACTCGTAGTGTTTGCTAATGAGAAATCGATCACACAAAGCGTATCGCATTACGCATCATCACCGTAGAAAACTAGGACGTTTACCATTCCGCTGCTTGTACCACAGGCGCGTGGATCTGGATGTGAGAAGCCTATTACAGTACGCTGTAATTGGCTAGTATCTTTTCTCACAACCAGACACCGGCGCCTGTGCAATAGTGCTATCCTATCCCTATCCTATCCTAGCCGTGTGATAATGACAAAGCAGAAAGCAGGTATGCCCTGTGGGTTCGGGCACTGATTAGAATAGACCCAACGTTTCCCGACGTGTCGTAAGAGGCGACTAACAGGGGTGATGCCAGCACGGCATCACTGGGCGAAAGTCTTCTACACAGAAGTCACCCGCCAGGACGGAGGAACCTCATCTTACTACAGATTCAACGACCACGTGCTCGGGGCCAAGGCGAGCCACACTGTATTCGTGGATATCGGCTGTGGCCAACAGCCTGAAGAGGATTGGGCACTGCCAGGTCTTTCTTGCCCAAGACACACTGCATGATGAATAAAACCTGGTTTGACACTGAGCGAAACCATCAGGATTGCTGAGGACAGGGAAAGATAGAGTAAGCTGGTTAAATGATCATCTGTGGTGCCCCTACGACCTCCGAGTTACGGGATAGGATAGGATAGGATAGAAAGCAGGTTTGAGAAAATCGCCATTTTTGTGCCTTGAGCTGATTACTGTTTGTGTGTGTGTGTGTGTGTGTGTGTGTGTGTGTGTGTGTGTGTGTGTGTGTGTGTGGTCTGTTTGTGGTTTGATGACTTAATTTTATGTGTCTAGCAATCGCCTGGCATTCAAATTTCACACTGAAGATGCGTCTCATCGTACCTTCTATTTTCTACCAGGCGCTGCCGACAGTACGAAGTCTTGTCAGCATTTTGTCCGGTTTTGTAGATTAAGTCACAGTATGGTAGGAGAAGTAACTGATCCTGCCCAACAGTGATAACATTTCGAAGAAGAACAAGAACAAGAAGAAGTATAGTGATGATGACAACGATGATGACGACGATGATGATGATGATAATGGTGGTGGTGGTAGAGATTGTGGTGGTGGTTTTGATGGGTAGTTAATAAATAAATGTGGTTATAAACATGAATGTGTAGCAAGTAAAGGTAACCTGGCTATTTACCAAACATCCGAACGTTACAATTTCCTTCTATGCGTCTGGAGGGAAAAAAAAACTACAACACAGAATGCATTTCTAAATAATGGGTTCTATTCAGACGACCCCGTTTTATAGTTAGTGGTTTAGACTTAAACTGATCAGCCAAGCTTTTAAATGCACTTCTGTGCATGACTAAGCGCTTTTTGATTTTAGAACAAGAAAACTGGATCTATATTATATTGGAGGAAGAAAACTGGATCTATATACTGGAAGAAGAAAACTGGATCTATATATTTGAAGGAGCAAACTAAAGAAGAAAAAGAAGAAAGAGACCATGTAGTGGTATTGATCTTATTTTTATTTTAGAATCACGGGAAAAGTAAATTCACTGAGGTTCACGTGACCGGAATCTTAACTCGACCAATCAAAAACCATCTAATCCGATTCTGCACGCAGACCGGATATCCCCAAGGGACACAATCAGGCTAGGTAAATCGATGCCTTGGACGGCAATCCAATGATCGCTGAAATGCTATCCGGAGGAGGAGGCAGCAATGAGGTGGAGAATTCTCGATTTTCGTAACTGCGGAGTAAAAATATCATACATGCAATCCGTGCATGAAGAATGACGGCGGTCCTGAGGTTCCGTGATGATGAGTTCTTCGTGCAAGAGTGAGAAGACAGCATCCTTCTCGCAATATTTTTATGGGAATCTACAGGGTGATTGAAAAGTAACTTCATATTGAAAATTGCTTATATCTTTTGTACATATTGCAACATTTGAATGAAACAAAAGTAGTGTAATTCTTATGTAGTGCTAGAATTCAACTGCTGATCATCACGCAAATGCATTACTATGTACAAAACTTATAACTGATTTTAATAGGGAGTTATTTTTCGACCACCTGTATACTTTTCCTGATTGAAACCAAAAGTTTGTCTGCAGTCGTCTGCTTAGGGAGAAGGCAGATTTGAGGAGTAGAATGAATAAAAGATGGTCACAAGAGACGCTCTGCAAGCAGGGTGGAATAATTCAAGTACCCGAGTATAAGGCTACAGCCACTATACGGAAATGTCTTATTTCTAAATCTCATTGCGAGTAGAGTCTAATGTTTGTAGTTTGGTCATCTGTTGTCTGTCACCCCCGTTGGGGTGCCGGGAGTTTCAGTATAAATAGTATCCCCACTTTCTGGAAATTTAGTGCTTTAAATTCCCACTGTCGCTGTCTTTCTCATTTGCTCTTTCTCATTCCTGCTCTGTTCTATCAATCTGCTATACTATCTTCTTCTTCGCTAGACCAGTTTCCTACCTTTTTTCTTGAAAACTCTTCCGGGACGCAAACTTGTTTTTTCCAACCTAGTTCCAGTCATTCGCCCAAAAAGGCAATCACCGAAGTCGAACGAAGCTCTCCGAGGTGTTACGAAATGATGCTTGCATGACTACGACTAGCTGACATTAAAAATGATCGCTGTTGCTTCTAATTCTGTTCGATTTACACAGATTAGCATTTCGCAACGGTATACTTTGTTATTATCGACCATATTTAATAGTTGCGTTCCTTGATTTGCATTTTGTTAGTTCTCAGCAGTAGGCTAATAATAGTATTCCCCATTTCCTGCCTAGAACCAAGTAGACACTGTTATACAGTAACCATAGGCTTAATTTACATTAGACCTGTATTGTTTGTTTTATACGTAAATAAATGTATAAACTATATCTATTCTAATTAATAATATTTAGACCTATACTTTATAATATTTGAATCTTTAAATTTCCGAAGAAGGACGAGTAGGCTAAGCGAATTTTTTTTTATAACTCTAGATCAGAGTTCAAGTAATTGTTAGTTATTCATTGCTTACAGGGTCCAGCGGACTTCAAAGAGCCGAATCAGGACCACAAAATCAAGACAACTCGAGATCAGAGTTAAATTAATAGCTAATTAGTTATTCATTGCTTACAGGGTCCAGCGGACTGCAAAGAGCCGAATCAGGACCACAAAATCAAGACCACAACTTCGCTAGTTATTATTATTATTATTATTATTATTATTATTATTATTATTATTATTATTATTATTATTATTATTATTATTTGTTTGTTATTATCATTATTTGTTTTTAAAATTATTATTATTATTATTCCTACCTTTAAAAAAAGAAAGAAAAGAATAGAGTGCTACTGTGCGTGCTCAATGGTGTAAATATGGTCAGTGACGTTTTGTTTGTTTTTGCTGAAGTTGGGTGTAACCCGAAATATTCAGATGGTGTTACTGGTTGTTTTTTTTCTTATAGATTTACCAAAGTTTTCAGATGATTTATGGAAATTTCCGCCTGCCACGCAACATGTTTTTTAATACGTGTTTCTCATTAAAATACATATCATTGAAATACATATAACAAATTTACTGTATCAGTTAAAAAGAATAATAATTATTAGTTAAATAATAAAAATGTCACTGTTTTTTGAGACCATTATAAGCTTGCTTTGCCTTGTTGTGCTGAAGAGACATCAACGTATCCATAGCGCTTTGAAATTTTGTCATGGTTTTATTGTTGATATAGATGTTAAATCGTTGTATGTGTGCATTATGTGTTATGTATTACTTTTACTCTTTATTACTAATTGTGTCAGTATATTGATCATCATAAAATAATAATAATACTAACTGCTTCAAAATGCGTTTCTCGACTTGACTTACAGCTTGAAGCTGTGCAGATCGAAATAGAATTAGATCTAGAAGCAACAGCGGCTATTTTTATGCACGGATGTTTCACCACAGGCTCTGAAGTCTTTTCTTTCGTCTTTGTAAACTCGTGGGCCTCCTACATACGTACGTAGTATAGTATGCCTATGTAATTGAGGCCTACGAAAGACGAGACTTCCCAGCCTGTGGTTTCACGTAGTCCTGCCAGCATTCGTTTGTAAAACATCGGATAGCTTCTCTCGACTCGGAGAGCTTCGTTCGACTTCGGTAATTGCCTTTTTCGGCGAATGACTGGAACTTGGTTGGAAAAAACAAGTTCGCTTCCGGGACAAGACCCCTTATTTGTGTATGAGGTCTGTTGGATCAGCTTGGGAACATTGGACGCTTTCTGCCAGGTGGTCACTAGGGCTTCCTATGATGTTATTATTTAGCAATGTAGGCATTTTATATGTATGTGTTTAGTTGATAATTTATAATGATTGTATTTTATTTTGTTTTTGTAAACGGGGGTTCGATAAATTAGAGTAGACGAATAAAGACGACCACGACACGAAGAAGAAGAAGAAGAAGAAGAAGAAGAAGAAGAAGAAGAAGAAGAAGAAGAAGAAGAAGACAACGAAGAAGAAAAAAGGTGATGATGATGATGATGATGATGATGATTTTTAATTTTTATTCTTATTCTTACTGGTTATTTCTGCGCCAACGCTGCCTTTGTAATCGTATTGCCCAGCTTGAGAGGAATGAAGTTGTGTGGCATTGTTTTGTGCTGTATTGTGTTGTGTTGTATTGTGTTGTATTGTATGGTATTGGATTGTATTGCTGGGATGTACATCTTGTACTGTAGCTTTCTGCGGATAAACTATTATCTGTGATATATCGGGGTAGTTTACCTTTTATGACTTTTTATGACATTCACCTCTAGTTTATTGTATGTATTTAACCGTATGTTTTGTTATTTATTTGTTTTATTTACTATTTTTTGATTGGACTACTTCTCATGTGTATGTAATACTATTTTTAATTCTTTCTGGTAATTGTGCTGATGCTGCCATTGTAATTGCTCAGTTTGAGATGAATAAAGTTGTATTGTATTGTATTGTATTGTATTGATGATGATGATGATGATGATTATGATTATGAAGAAGAAGGAGGAGGAGTAAAAAAGAGTAAGAGGACAGCAAAGACGAAGAAGAGTAAAGGTGATGATGATGAAGATGATGATGAAGGTGAAGACGAAATAGAAAAAAGATGATGATGATGATGATGATGATCAAGAAGAAGAAGAATGAAGAGGAGGGAAATGGAGGAGGAGGAGAGAGACGGCAAAGACGAAGAAGAAAAAAGGCGATGATGATAATGATGATGGTGATGATGATGATGATGATGATGATGATGATGATGATGATAATGATGATGATTATGATGATGATGATGATGATGATGATGATGATGATGATGATGATAATGATGATGATGATGATGATGATGATGATGCTGATGATGATAATGATGATAATGAAGGAGGAGGAGGAGGGAAAGAGGAGGAAGAGAAGGACGGCAAAGACGAAGAAGAAGAAGAATGATGATTGCAATGATGATGATGATGATGATGATGATGATGATGATGATGATGATGAAGATGATGATGAAGGTGAAGATGAAATAGAAAAAAGATGATGATGATGATGATGATCAAGAAGAAGAATGAAGAGGAAGGAAATGTAGGAGGAGGAGAGAGACGGCAAAGACGAAGAAGAAAAAAGGTGATGATGATAATGATGATGATGATGATGATGATGATGATGATGATGATGAAGGAGGAGGAGGAAGGAAAGAGGAGGAGGAGAAGGACGGCAAAGACGAAGAATAAGAAGGAAGATGATTGCGATGATGATGATGATGATGATGATGATGATGATGATGATGATGATGATGATGATGATGATGTGATGATGATGATGATGATGATGATGGTGATGATGATGATGATGATGATGATGATGATGATGATGATGATGATGATGATGATGATGATGATGATGATGCTAAAGATCGAGATTGCGAGAGACACCACACACGTCCTTGCAAAGCATTATACACTTTTACCATCTGCTCGCCGTTTTCGAGTGCCTAAATTTTCCACTGTTAGAACCAAATGCAGCTTTATACCAAAGTCGATCGAACTTCTGAATAAGTATACATAATCTGTGACCGTGTGTGTGGAGGTGTAGGTGGGTGCGTAGGTGTAAGAAAAAGAGAGTGCCTTTATTTATACTATTTCTTTTAATCATTTAATCACTTGTGGTGCTAATTTGTGCAATGACGGCTGTTATGTAGGTGTGTAAAATATACACTTCTTTGCTTGTGTAATTATCTCTGTGATTAGATCGAATTGATTTGTATAATTATATACTTTTTTAAAAAAAGTTCTTTTCCTTTTATGTAACTAACTTTTTAACCTGTTATTTGTACATTAATATAAGCGAGAAGGAAAATGATATATGGATGTCCAGTAAGAATGTGAAGTGCCAACTGTGTAGGGCACATGTGTTATGTTTTCTTTATTATTGATTGATGACGTCCTTTACCTGCCTGCAAAACATGTCTTAATTTCTCAGGGTGAGATAATAAAGTTTTCTTGTATCTTGTATACATAGAGCAGGGAACTATAGTTCGTTGCTCACATCATTGGTGGATACGTGGTTTCATTGTTTTATTATGGGAGGGAAGGAAAAGGGTTAGGCACGAGCCATTCAAAGCTTGAAGGCTGAAAGTAAATCTCGTCTTTTGATTCACACAGCGTGGCTGAGAGTGACCAGAGCTCTTCTCTGTCTTAAGTTACGGAGCATGCCTCGTCTAGTCTCAGCTACACTGTATGTCCCTCCACGTTCTCTACGTACATCAGTGTGGGCTGGATCAGGATACCACAATGTCATGTCCCAGTAGTATCGCATTGGGACTAGCCATTCATCAATTTATATTAGCACTGTGACTGTTAAGGACCGTTGTTCTGACGCCCAACACATCGTCATAATAGGGACAACTACATTGAAAACATGTGCCCAATAATAACGCTACGCTCGATAATTATACAGTGCATGAATAATTCTATAATCGTGTCGTTGACTGTATATAAACCTAAAGTAAACTCGGGTGTTCAGCATGAACAAGACCTCCCCTCTTCATGCATGTTCACTGAACCATTTCGTCACGCAACTGCAAAACGTTGTCTTCTGTGTACTACTCTCTCCCTGTCGGCAATTTTGGACACGCCGAATGGATTTTCTCCCACAAACAAGTTTAGAGGCCTATCTCTGAACAGAGTATTGGAAATTGCTTGGGGCTCGCTTGGCGTTCAGGATAACCTGCGTTCGTTTCTTGATGGTACAGGCGCCCATATCTAGAAGTGAGCGATGCCTCAAACCAACCTAGAATGCCAGCCGCCATTGTTAGCCCTGTGCTGTCCCCTATACGCTACGTGTCCGGGGACGTTAATCTATGCAAGCCAAGCCAAGCCCTGTGCACCGCCAAAAGCACAAGACGAAGGGTCAAACTGGGATAAAAGATGTACAACGATGATGACAGTTAGTAGCAGAATGAGGATTAGACTGTAGTGTTATAGAGGAGGAGGTGGAAGAGGGGGAAGAGGTGGGAGATGGGAATGAGGAGGAGGAGGAGGAGGAGGAAGTTCTCGTTGTTGTTTACAAAGATGGGGATGATAAGAAGTAGACGGCAGTTGCTGTGGTTATGGGCTTAGTTTGTGGTCGCTAATTCCCCCCTCCCTGTGATGCTAGACTTATCAACCCTCAAGCATCAGGCTTCGGGCTTGACTGATCATGATCACTACCACATGTACCCCTATCGGGATGAGTGCCGTCTGCATACTTAGTATTCTAGTTATCAGAGAGACTGACGCTATTTAGAGCGCTATGGGGACCTAATGGCACTACATACATATAATACAGACTATCATCAACGGGGTCAAGCCGGTCTTCACCCAGGCCTAAACCTTTTAACAAATGGCTAACTAACAGAAGAAGACCTAGTGTGTGCTGAGTATTTGTTATATGTAGCTGCCACTCCCCCGTCAAGGACAATATGAGCGTCAGGATCTTTAAAATCCGCGCGAAGGACTTCCTGCGTGCACAGACTAGACCTCGGTTTATACTCTCATCCACAGGATATTGACTGATGTTGATGAGAGTGGCTACGTTATTACTATTTATGATCAATATTATCAATAACTATAAAGCTACCGACGAAGGAGCGGAGTGACCTGATCCTAGGTTAATAAATAAACATTTGCGTCATCGGATCAAGTCTATTTTCATCACAGATTCTGATGACTCAAGCATTCTCTGCCTTCTGAAGGCAGAGAATGCTGGGAGGTATGGCTTTTAACAGCATATTTGTATATGGAAATCCCTCTCGTCTGCTGCTGTCGCGGCTGCTGCTGCTAAAGACGAGGAGGAAGAGGAAAAAGAGGAGGAGGAGAAGTTCGGGTTTAGTGTAGTTGCAGAACACGCCTGTACTTGTTAACTCAGCGGAGCAAAATTTGGAACGCTTCCTGAACAAAGAGAACAGAAGTCCAGCTCAGCTCAACCTAGCACGAGGGACAATAGGCCTTGCCATCTACTTGCTAGTGTAAAGCTACTCCTAATAATAATCCCTAGCATTGTGTAATACCTGAAGACGCCGAAGAAGAGTAGGAGAGTGATGATGATGATGATGATGATGATGATGATGATGATGATGATGATGATGATGATGATGATGATGATGAAAGAAAATAAAAAAAGAAGAAGATGATGATATATTGATGATGATGATGATAAAGGAGGTAATACTCATTGCTGCGATCGGTAGAGAGTATCGCCAAAACTCCCGCTAGCAGTAGGTGAAAGTATTCCCTCCATCCCTTCAAAGTATACTTTGGGCTCGCTGCTAGCCGCGGATGCGAACCGCAGTACTGTTTAAAAGTGACGGAAAGAGCGGAATATTGCTACAAGGGTTCGGGTAAGGGTTAGTTGTAGATCTATCCCTAGCCCTTGCCCTAACCCTTTTATCTACAAAAATGCTCTTTTTCTGTCCCAAAAACCCATTAGCCATCTTGGATTCTTAAATTGTGTGAAACCAAGTGAGGACACTATCCGGCGTCAATAAACGGTTCGAAAAGATTCTCAAACGCTTCGTAAAAGACAGTTGACCTAGAAACAACTACAGCGTGACCTAATTCGTCGCCTAGAGGAGACGAAACTTACTTTTCCGTTTGTAGTCTTTGAGCGACACTGTAACTGAGCAGGCTGCTAACCTCGCCAAAGTATCCCTTCAAGGGACAAGAGACATACTTTGGCCTGCTGCGCAGCGCGTGCCTGGAGTATACTTTCTTTCGATCGTAGCTACGTGCAATGGGTGGATAAAGATGATGATGATGATGATGATGATGATGATGATGATGATGATGATGATGATGATGATGATGATGATGATGATGATGATGATGATGATGATGTCCTAAATGGGTAAGTGCCAGCTACATAAGTATACTCAACAAGCGTTAGGCCCATTCTAACCCATCCCCAGTGGTCCAGGCTTATGCTCAGTTGTCTGAGGCCTTCTAATGATTCCGTAAATGGAACAACAACGACAATATCAACAACAAATTTAAACCTGATGAGCACCGGAAGTTAACTACACGCTGTTTCCGTCTCGTCTAAACGGTGCCCAAATAATTAACACATGTAAATGAACCGTACAGCAGCCTCTATAAATGCATAAAAAGTAACGGCTACAGTAATCTACACATTGCTTGCTGTGAAATCTATTCTTAGTTTTCAAAGACTAGTGTTTTTTACTCTAAAATGGTGGCTTCGTGGACGCGGGGCCTGGATGAGTTGGCCAGTAACATTAATTGTCACCAAAATCAATGAAACGGTCAAGGTTTAGGTATTCGTCGGGGTGGGATGTGTTTGAGACCTTTCATTTAGGTCTATATTTTCTCTAGGTCCAGGCTCAATAAGACCGAAGAAGGGCAGCGCTTATCTTTCATCTCCCTCGCTGTTTTACATTCTCCCCTATCCTATCCTATCCTATCCTATCCTATCCTATCCTATCCCGTAACTCGAAGGTCGTTGGGGCACCACAGATTATCGTTTAACCAGCGTACTCCCTCTTTCTCTGTCCTCAGCAACCCTCATGGCTTCGCTCAGTGTCAAGCCAATCCATTATCGAATGTTGTCCTCGCACCTCTTTTTCGATCTCCCTCTTCTTATGACTCCTTGCATCGAGCCTTGAAGGATGGTCTTTGCAAGACCTGATACTCTGGTGACGTGGCTATACCATCAGAGTTTCCGTTTCTTCATCTGCATGTCATCGTGTTGTCCAAATGCTTGTGTGATGGTCTGTCGGAATAGGTTATAGGTGATGTGCTGGGTATAGGAAATGCCCAGAAGTCTTCTGTAGCATCTCATCTTTATGCTTTGTGTTCGTCGTTGTAGATCTGCTGTGAGGGTCCATCTTTCGCAAGCGTATAGGAAGATGGAGATGACAAGGGAGCGCAGCAACCTTCCCTTGGAATGTAGACTGATGGACCAAAAACACCGATTGTTGTTCTGAACCAGTTTCCGATGGCGCTGTTGTGGAGGACTGCACTGGTAGTCTTGTCATCCAGGCTTTTGATGACTTCAATAATTGTAGGGTTGATGTTGTACACTCTCATATTTGCCCACAGAACTGCATGCCAGACTCGGTCAAACGCCTTTTTGAAGTCTACGAACGCATGATATAGATGTTGGTGCTGTAGGTATTTCTCGCATATTATTCTGAGGTTGAAAATCTGTTCAGTGGTACTTCGCCTTGCCCTGAATCCTGCTTGTTCTTCAGCTATAATTTGTTCAGCTTGGGGTTTCAACCTGTTGAGTAAGTTATTATTTTCAGGAGGACCTTGCTGGGATGGCTAATGAGTCTGGTGGTGCGGTAATTTTCACATTCCTGGCATTGATCTCCTATCCAGTTATTCTTTGCTATGCGCATGCCTTTTCGGATGTCATTGTTGATTTTTCGGTAGGCATCAGCTCCCTGTGAGGTGTTCTCTTTCTTTTTTTTTCTTTTTTTTAATCTCTCTTCGTTTTTCACACAGGTCCAAAGTTCAGGTGTGGTCCACAGCTTCTTCTTTGGCGGTGATTTCCAAGGATCTCTGTGGCGGCATCTGTCACATCTGAGTTGAAGGTGGTGGCCATGGTGTTGACATCTACTTCACCAGCTCCCAAATTAAGTAGTGGTGCAAATTTCCCTCCAATTGTGGCCTGTAATATTTCTGCCACCTCCGGGTCTTGCAGTTTGTCCAGTTCGAACGTCAGTCTAGTGCACTTTGCTGTGTTTACTCTCTTCAAGTGGAGCCGGAAAGACATCATCATGAGATCGTGGTCACTTCGATGTCTGCTCGTGGAAAAGTGCGTGTCCTACCAATTTTGATGCTTTATCTAAAGCGTTTGTTGACCATGATGTAGTCGATATGGTTGTGATGCTCCCCGCCGAGACTGTGCCATGTCCATCGTCTGGATTTTTTGTGGAGACCAAGCGTGTTTGCCAGTATCAGGTTTATTGTATCTGGCAAACTCCAAGAGTCTCAGACCCATATCATTTGTATCGATGTGGCAGTGGGGTCCACATGTGTTTTCCCAGTTGTGGTGCGCATCTTGGCCAACCCTGGTATTCCAGTCGCCTTGCACTATGACTATGTCCTTCTTCGGCACTTGGTCAAGAACAGCCTGTAGATGTTCATAGAAATCTTCGACTTCACTGTCGTCATAGTCTAATGTTGGGGCATAGGCTTGGATGATGGTGATGTTGAAAGGGGCTGTTCTCAGATGGATGGTAATGAGTCTACTGGAGAATGGGTGGCTACCCATGATAGTGGCTAGAATGTCTTTGTGGACCAAGAAACCAATGCCGTGTTCGTGCCTGTCATCTCTACCGCTGAGATAAAAGCTTGTGACCTTTGTCGATCGTTGTTTCACCTAGCGTTTCCAGCGCAGTTCGCTGATTCCTAAAATGTTCCATCGATAGTGATCCAGCTCGTGGGCCAGTTCCTCTAATTTTCCCTCCGCAGTTAGAGTCCTGAAATTCCAGGTTCCTATGACGATGTTGTTTCTCGTGCGGATCCTTTTGAGTGGTTCTTTTTCTTGGGCAAGAAAGACCTGGCAGGGCCCAATCCTCTCCAGGCTGTTGGCCACAGCCAAAATCCACGAGTACAGTGTGGCTCGCCTTAGCCCCGAGCACGTGGTCGTTGAACCTGTAGTAAAATGACATTTCTCCGTCCTGGCCGATGACTTCTGTGTAGAAGACTTTCGCCCAGTTAAGCCGTGCTGACATCACCCCTCTATTCTATTCAGTGCCCGAACCCACAGGGCACAACATTCCCCCATACAATACAAGATTATTGCTTTAGGTCCAGCGGACTCTTCCGAGCCAAATCAGGACCAGAGAGACGTTATCTTAAAATACTAGAAAATGTCTCAATTCCTAAAAAAACAAGCCTCTTACACTTACATACTCAAACAAACTTTCACATCCCGGTTGTAAACAAATCCAAATAAGCTTACACAATGACAGCTGCGTGAAGGTGTAATATGTTCTTTTTTGTGTCGTTTAGTGGTTGCTGCCTGCCAAGTATAGTCACCCATCCAAGGACTAAGCCCGCTCCACGTTGCTTACCATGAAACATTGTTAGCCTGTGCCCAAACCAATGCGCTATTGCGCCACTAAAAATGCAATGAAAGAATCAATAAATTCATGACAATGGTGTTCTGCGTTGACAGTGTCACGTAGACTTGCATTGTTCTGTTTCTTGCTAACGTGAACTGTTTCCTGCTAACGCGAACTGTTTCCTGCTAACGTGAACTGTTTCCTGCTAACAGGCTGTTTTTGTCTGCCTGCCTGCCTGTCGGTCAGTCGGTCTGTCTGTCTGTCTGTCTGTCTGTCTGTCTGTCTGTCTCTCTCTCTCTCTCTCTCTCTCTCTCTCTCTCTCTCTCTCTCTCTCTCTCTCTTCTGTTGTGTTTGGAAGTCGTGTGTTTATAAGTTAACACGCGAGTGTGTGTGTTTGGCAAACGCGGGAGTTCCAATAATTGATAAATAAAGTTTTAAATATTGAGTTTGGATCTGCATAGTTGTCACAATAGGCTATTTAGACCCTGCACTAAGGCTTCACGCCTCAAATAGTTCAGCCTGCTGAAGCCTGTGTAAATTAAAGTCGCTGCATAGCAGACGACAGAAGTCAGGACTGTGCTAAGCATGTGTAAGCTAACTATGGCTAGGGGAGGCAGTGACCTCATCCTGCTGACGCATAACCACCCCCGGTAGGAGGCACTCACGTCTCACGAGATTTTGGCGGGCTTTAGCTTGACCATTACGTTAGGTAGTCATTCTTTGTCTAAATCTCAACCGAGAAGGACGCACGCTCGGAAGAATCTCTCTCACAAAGATTAAGCAGGTGACGGGTAAAATTCACAATTGATCGCAGTATAGCCACAGCCTGACATTGTCAAAAAGACGAGCAGGCTAGTTGGTCCAAGGCAGGGATAGACCACTAAGAGTCAACCCTGAACATTCAGCCTGCAGGGGAACATCGAGCAGTGAGCTACGATAGCCCAATAGTCAGCAACCAAGGAGGAGACACCTCAACGAATCAGCTAAGTGAGCAAGAAGAATTGCACTAACACTGATCTAGAAGAACTGTGCGGTAGTCCACTCTCCTGAAAACGCACATTACGCCAATCAGAAAAAATAGCTCAATGATGAGACATTAGCAAATATCGAGAACAGTAGCAGCATAGACCCATCAAAGAACGAACTTTTCGAAGTGAATTTGGACATTTAAGGTAATAGAGTGTTTAGCGAATTATGTTTAGAGTAGAGGAAATAAATGTGTGATATTTACTGTTAACAAGGGGCTGTACTACCTATGTTTCATATAGCATAGCCGTGTGAGAGCTAATGTCCCAGCGAATCTTTTACCATTTTCTCCCTATCTCTATAACCCTATCCGCACACAGACCGAGCTAAACATATAAATGTATTAAGATAAGTCATAGGGTGATTAAACTAGCCGATCACCGCAGACAAAGACGAATGGGTAATAGCATTCCATTATGCAGAGCCCAGTAACAATAGACCCACCGTCACAATAGTAATGTGAATGGGATATATATCTTAATTATCAGTCTTTATGAAAATCTATTTTCATAATCGGCATGCAAAATAGATGGTTTTATTGGTTTGATTGATCAATTTATTCTTCATATTCCCATTGTATTCCCCCGTTGCCTTGATATGAGCAAACTGCGTTATTCAATAAAACATTCTAAAGTCTAAAGTCTCTCTCCCCCCCCCCCTCCATCATCATCATCTCTCTCTCTCTCTCTCTCTCTCTCTCTCTCTCTCTCTCTCTCTCTCTCTCTCTCTCTCTCTCTCTCTCTCTCTCTCTCTTTCTTTCTTTCTTTCTTTCTTAGAATACATACACAGGCACGAATTAAAAAAAAAAACACATCTATATAGGTGCGTGACTGCCTACAATTACGTTGTCAGCGGCTTAACTGCGGCTGTTTTGTGTGTGTGTGTGTGCGTGTGCGCGCGCGACTTTGTTCTCAGCCTGTGGTAGCGTTTGACGCGCAATGTCTTCATTGTAAGGATCTCGGGAGATGACGTCGCAATAAGGAAAGATCGTATACCTTTATTTCAGCTGCATACACGCTTAGTTTACAGCTTTCACCTCAAGAATGCTGGTTTTATACGGTCGTCTGCGATTATGGTGTGTCTGGTGTGTCCGATTATGGTGTGTCTGCTTATGGTGTGTCTGGTGTGTCTGATTATGGTGTGTCTGGTGTGTCTGCTTATGGTGTGTCTGGTGTGTCTGCTTATGGTGTGTCTGGTGTGTCTGATTATGGTGTGTCTTAGTGGGAAATGATGACCTCACTGCAATATTACTAATGGCCGGTCATAATTGGAACCAGGTTCCTGGAAGGTTCGGGAAGGTTCACAAACTCTTTTTTTTTCTCTCTCGAGGTTCTGAGATCACGAAAACCTAGGTTGCTGAACCTTTGGAACTAAAAATGGTTGAGGAAACATGGTTAAGGATCTGAGCACCTCTAAATAAGTTTGTGAACCTCCCCGAACCATCCCCGAACCTTCCCCGAACCTTCCAAGTAAGACAGGCCATACGACCTGAATTGGCAGTATATTGGAGACTTGATGTTGACCAATTTGGTTTTGTAAGCGAGCAGTTGGCACACACAAACAATGGGAAAAAACAGAGAGCAAATTTAAGGACACTCTTAGACAATATTTACAGAACAATAGCCCGTCCCGACTGTACAAACAATATGAACTGATAAAATTAATCGGAAATTCAATTGCTTTTTTTTGGTTTAAATTAAGGGCCACTTTAACAAGGATTTTCATTCTTTTTTTTTTTTGACCGTGAGTTTACTTGGGAAATATTAGGCCTACATTGTTGGTTGTTAAGCACAAGATGATACAATGGGAAAACGTTTTATTTTCAACCCGACCGCTAAGCTTCGAATTTTAGGAGCCTCTTTTTGGTTAGATGAGGTGGGATGTGTACACAGTGTGAGCTTACTCGAACGTCAGGCGATATCACTGCAGCCTGTACAGTACAGGCAGTGGATCAAAAGCCTGTGGTCGGCATGGAGGTTTTTGTATTAGGCATTGTTTATAATTAATTAATTAATTTAATCGTTCTTATATAGCGCTTTACCAGCTCAAGAGCTGCTCAAGGCGCTGGCCGATATAGGATCTATCTCAAGCCGCCCGAGACGCCCACCCGCAGCCTTTGGGCGCATGGTCTGACGTCCGTACAACTGAGCACAAACCTGGGCAGCCAGGGATGGGGGAGAAGGACCAAGTGCATGCTGGGTGTGTTCTTGTTACCGGCACTCACCCGTCTAGGACATGAGCGTCAGGATCTTTAAAAGTCCGTTATGATGGAATGTATGCGACAAAGACTAGACCTCGGTTTATACTCTCATCCGAAGGAGTAGGAAACGGGAGTAAAGTGTCTTTCCCAAGGACACAACACAATGGCGCGGTCTGGGCTCGAACCCGGGACCTTCAGATCCACAAGCCAAAGCTCTACCATTATAGGCCACCGTGCCAAAGGACTGCAAAGAGCCAAATCAGGATCACTGACGGCCTGAAGTATAAAAATAAACATTTTAAAAAAATATAATAATATTTTTTTTAAATGACCCTGAGACACTGCGCCCCTACTCCTTCAGATGAGAGTATAAACCGAGGTCTAGTCTGCGCACGCACGCATTCCGTCGCATGGACTTTAAATGTCATGTCCTAGACGGGTGAGCGCCGGCTACACAAATACGCCTACCACGCACTAGGTCCCTTTTCCCCATCCCCGGTTGCCCAGAATTGTGCTCAGTCGTCTGGGCGTCAGACTATGCGCCCAAAGGTGACAAGCGGGCGCCACGGGGAGCTTGAAGGGGAGATCCTGTAGCGGCCGGCGCCTTGAGCAACTCTTGAGCTGAAAAAGCGCTATATAAGAACTATTAAATTAAATGTTGTAAACAAGCAGCTGTGCGCGTGCCTACCACGCACACTTTCGCAGCAGTGCTATATTTAGAATCAACCTCGATGCCCTTGTTCCCATAGATACTCGCACACACACACACACCCACACACACACACACACACACACACACGCACGCGCGCGCGCACACACACACACACACACACGGTGTGTGACGGTGGGTTCTATTGTTGCTGGGCTCTGCACAATGGAATGCTATTACATATTCGTCTTTCGTCTGCGGGGATCGGCTAGTTAGATCGCCCTATGACTAATCTTAATACATTTCTATGTTTAATCCGGTCTGTGTGCGGACAGGGTTACAGAGATAGGAGATAGGGAGAAACGTGTAAAACATTCACTGACACACTAGCTCTCGCACGGCTATGAAACATAGGTAGTCCAGCCACTTGTTAATAGTAAATATCACACATTTATTTCCTCTACTCTATATCTAATTATCTAAACACTATTTTAACTTAAATGTCCAAAACGTAATATAACTAGGATTAACTTAACAGTCCAAAGTTCACTTCGAGTGGTTCAGAGAGTGGGTAGATCTTTTATGGGTCTATTCTGCTACTGTTCTTGATATTTTGCAACTGTATCATCACTGGGCTTTTTTCTTGTTTTGCCTAATGTTCTTTTCCCGGAAGAGTGGATTATCGCACAGTCCCTATAGTTCAGTGTTCATGCACTTCTTCTAGAGCATTGAGCTGTATTGTTGAGGTACGGTGCTCTTGTCTCCTCGTCTTGTTTGTTGACTACTGGGCTATCAGAGTTCAGTGCTCGGTGCTCAAGTGCAGGCCGCGTGTCTGGGATGACACTCTGTGGGGTCTATATCCTGCCGCAGACCAAGCCTGCTCGTCTGCAAAAAATAAGACGAATTTCTGCAAACCCTTGTTTACAAAGGGTGTGCAGAGCGTCTCACTGTTGGCAGAAACAGCCCTCAGTGATCGCGTCCACTTATACAGATAAGAGACGAACAATCTTCTAAGTCCATGGTCCACTGGAATATCCAACATAATTTCTCTCTATATATATACATCATGGCTAAATTAAACACAGGGAGAAGTAATTAATAATATACAAATTCTCCGGTACAGCCACTGGTCTGCAATAATGCAAATAGGAGAAACCACAGTTGGACAGTGGGGTTACCTCGTGGTCTCAAAAACCGGTTGCTTGGGTCAGCCACGTGATCAAGCAAAGTTTTACTAGCATTCACAATTATAAAACATGGCAAGACTTCACAAGCATAATCCAACACTATTATCAATAAATCGCGGTGAAACAAAAGATCGATCATTTGCCTTTTTGACAATGTCAGGCTACTGCGATGAATGAATTTCACCCGTCACCTGCGTAGTCTTCTGCTAAATAATAATAACATAGAAACCCGTAGTGACCATTTGGCAGAAAGCGTCCAATATCCCCAAGCTGAACCAACAGACCCCATACACAAATCAGGAGTTTGGGGAGAGCTTTCAAGAAAGAAGAAAATAGTAGATTGATAGAACGGAATAAGAACGAGAACGAACAAATGAGCTAGAATTTAGAAAGTGGTCATTTAAAGCACTAAATTTCCACAAAGTGGGGATACTATTTATACAGAAAACCCTGGCACCCCAACGGGGAAGGGTATGTATGTGTATGTATGTCTGTATGTATGTGTATGTATGTGTGTATGTATGTGTATATATTTGTTTGTTTGTTTGTAGTGTGTGGGTGAGATGGATGGATGATAGTTGAAGCTCTTCTCTGTCTCTCTCTGTCTCTGTCTCTTCCTCTCACTCTCTCTCCCTTGATGTTGCGACATAACACCAGTTAGCCTACGAGGGCTACACTACACTACAGTACAAACCTTATTTTACAAACCAGCAACAGGGTTACTATCCCCAAAATAATCAAATAAATAAATAACACTTTAAAATGTAACAAAAACCACGTCGATAAATGACAAGACAACTACCTGTACCGTGTGTATGTATTTTATGGGAACCGCTCGATAACGGTACTACATAGGTAAAAAAAATCAATCATAACGTCAATATGTCTTTTTCATCTGTTGACAATGAAGTCTTTTAGGGGAACGTTTACGAAAATAATGACTAAGTAACCCTTACCCGTAGTCATAAATGAAAAGTATTTTAAACAAAACAAAAATGTCAGGTACCTAGTAACGTTTGAATATTTCACCATTATTTCCCTTTCACTTTAACTTGTTATCGGAGTACCTCGTTTGCAGTTTGACATGGCTATGTTTTGAACAGTTAATATTTTAATTCCGTTTCAAAAGAACCGCTAGAGTGCATTGGGTAAGGACAGGGCATAATGGGAGAGGGGGGAGGGGAGGGGGCGGATTTTGTTGAGCGAGGTAGGGCAGTACGTTTATTTCAAACAAAGGTACGCCAATGTTGAAAAGGGTAAAGATGGCAGTGCAATGCGAATGTGGAGGTGGGAAGGTTTTGGATTTTACTACGGATGTAGGCCTACATCAGTAGGGTGTGCTGTAGACTGCTTTACATTACTTTACATGGTTATTGCTTTAGGTCCAGTGTAGACTGCTACAGTATTGCTAACAATGTTCTACCGTCTTTGCTATCGTGTAGATGTCAAGTCTACTTCTTTGTTAATTCAAGCCAGCTATAGCTGGTTCTATCCAGTTCAAGCCTGCCGTAAAAATTCTGAGGTCGAGCTGGTTCAAGCTGGAAATACTTTGAAATAGTCGGAGGAGATGAGGAGATGAGGGGAGGGGGAAGGGGGTTGGGACAGGACGAGCAAAATGTCGGTCTGTTCGGATCGTTGGAAGTCATATCTCAAGAACCACTGAACGGATTTTGACCACACTTCATAAGAACATTGCCTAGCTAGGTTAGTGACCTGCCTCCCGTAAAGTCATCTTTGGCTCTACCGCAAACACGTTTTGCTCAATATATCTAAAACCGGCTGAAGCGATTTTGTTGAATTTTGGAATAGGGGTACTTCAGATCGCGGACCATCCTTCAGTGGCAGGCCGGTGGTCGGTCAGTGGGTCCGTACGTCGCTCCGAATTTAACTGTTTGGCACAGAACACATTTTTTGCATTATTTCTACACACACAAAAAATTGTACCGAAATCCATTATTTTTTACTTAGTGCATATTTCAACTACTGCTAATCATGATGGATCAATCGTATTTGTACTTTTTCCAACGGTCAAGGTCATTGTGCATTGCTTCACCATTTTCTGAACATGTTTTGTGCTGTATCTAAACATTGTTCTGTTTTGATAATGTTTTGCTTGCTGCATGAGGACAGAGAATTATGGAGTACGCTGGTTAAACGATCATTTATGGTGTCCCCAACGACCTCCGAGTTATGGGACAGGATAGGATAGGATGCTTGCAGGTGATTCAGATCGAGGCCTTGGTCCATGTTTTTCCTGTTGTTTTCTTTTTCAGGAATAATAATAAAGCCGTGTCGCAACACCGGCCAAGAAAATGAACGCTTTGAAAATGGTTATTTTATATGCTATGTGTGTGTGTGTGTGTGTGTGTGTGTGTGTGTGTGTGTGTGTGTGTGTGTGTGTGTGTGAGTTTCTGGGAATACATTTGACTGGCTTGCCATCTTGTTCTTGAGATATGGATTCCAACGGACCGACCAATCGCCAGACCTATGGCTCTAATATCTAGAACTACACAAATTGGTTTATTTTTCGTGCGTACCTATAGAGCATGCATGCTGCATATCCAGTAAAGCAAAGCATTGTTCTTATGTATCTGTTTAATCCTAGTCTCCTTCACAGCTCAAAGAGCTGGTCTAGGTGCTGTCTGAAGTCAGGATGGAACCCACGCCTCCCAAGACCCACACTTTCTGCAAACATGGGCACAGTTTCCGCACTTCTTGCTATCAATTATGCAGCAGGTAGACCGTAGCGAGCACGCCTAAAGGCCATATATCTTGACGGCTGTTTAATTAATCAGGACGCGCTGGGCAGCGTATTCGCGTGGCGACTGTTTATGTTCTAGGAAAGTGAACACTTCTTCGACTTCCGAAGATCAGGGCGACCCACAGGGTACACTACCTCAACCCACGCCCATCTACTCTATCTCTCTCTTTCTCCTCCCTTCTTTCCTCCTCCCCTCCATCTCCCTTCCTATCCTATCCTATCCTATCCCGTAACTCAGAAGTCGTTAGGGCACCACAGATTAACCAGCGTACTCCATCTTTCTCTGTCGTCAGCAGCCCTCATGGCTTCGCTCAACGTCAAGCAAGTCTATTCTCGAATGTTGTCTTCCCACCTCTTTTTCTATCTCTCTCTTCTTCTGCCTCCTTGCACCGTGCCTTGCAGGATGATCTTTGCAAGGCCTGATGCTCGTACTTCCTCAAAAAGGCTGAAAAATCCTAGCATGTGTTCATTTATACTGGATGTATATCACTGGTGGGTAGGAAGTTGAGAGACCCTAGCATAGGGATGACCTATGTAAACTGCTATCCTATCCTATCCCAACCCCAATCCCAACCACCGACCTTTCCCCTCCAAACTAGTATACTCTTTCAAAATTCCTATTATAAAAAAATCTCTTTCGTGTTGAATGGTCTCAATCTTATTTGTTTCGGGTACCAGAATCTTTAACCTGCAAATGTTGGTTACAACTGTAGGGTGGGCAATATAAATCTATATTTCTATAAAACATTTCCATTAGGGGTAATTTAAAACAAATTAAACTTTAAAACAAAACAAAACAAAACAAAAAACACATTTTGTGTATTTTTAAAAAAAAATGGATTTCTATTCGATCCGATTTCTTTAATAGCGATCTCTTCAGATCGCCGCGTTTTGAGTTTGATTGAAGAAAAAGCGCTTGATAGCATCCTGTATTATTATTATTATTATTATTATTATTATTATTATTATTATTATTATTATTATTATTATTATTGTTATTATTATTATTATTATTATTATTATTATTATTATTATTATTATTATTATTATTATTATTATTATTATTATTATTATTATTATTATTATTATTCTTGTATATTACTATTATTATAATTATTATTGTTATTGTTATTATTATTGTTTATTATTATTATTATTATTATTATTATTATTATTATTATTATTGTTGTTGTTGTTGTTGTTGTTGTTATTACTATTATTATTATTATTATTATTATTATTATTATTATTATTATTATTATTATTGTTATTGTTGTTGTTATTATTATTATTACTATTATTATTACTATTATTATTATTATTATTATTATTATTATTATTATTATTATTATTATTATTATTATTATTGTATTATACTGTTTAGATGTTGGAACATAGAGAGAATCACACATGGATAAGTGACGCGTACAGAATGAACGATCTTTGACTTTTACACCCATCATTGACAAAATGGCAGACGGGAATAACCAACCCAGGAAAGAAGGCTGGAGTGAGATAATAGATAGATAGATAGATAGATAGATAGATAGATAGATAGATAGATAGATAGATAGATAGATAGATAGATAGATAGATAGATAGATAGATAGATAGATAGATAGATAGATAGATAGATAGATAGATAGATAGATAGATAGATAGATAGATAGTCAATGTTTATAGGGTCCAGCGGACTGCTAAGTGCCGAATTAGGACCACACAAAACTATTCAAAAACAGATCAGATCTCTAAAATATGATAACAAGATGTACATTAAACTAGCTTTACTGATGAACGTTAACCAAGCACACACACACACACACACACACACACCTACACACGCACGCACACACACACACACACACCTACACACACACACACAAGATGACAGGACCTATATTCGATAAAACGAACTAACATCACCTACAAATTTAAACAAGTTTTGACCATTGCAGACTTCAAAAATCTCATTAAAAGGTATCGTACCAAAAAATCTATTTCTCTCATCAACCAGATCAGAACATTCAGATATAAAATGGCGGACGGAAAAAAACTTGTCACTTGAAATGCACCATGGTGTTTCGGCAGGAACCTAAATCATCGCTAAATGCATAGCTTCAAATATTTAGGAGCCATTGTTTCAGACAATGGGTCTCGACAGGAAGTCCTCTCCAGGATCGCACAAACAACTGCTGCCCTGGCAAGGTTGAAGCCCATTTGCAAAGACAGGACCATCAGTCTACATTCCAAGGTAAGGCTGCTGCGCTCCCTTGTCATCTCCATCTTCCTATATGCTTGCGAAACATGGACCCTCACAGCAGATCTCCAAAGAAGAATACAAAGCATGGAGATGAGGTGCTACAGAAGACTTCTGGGCATTTCCTATACCCAGCACATCACCAACGACGAAGTCCGACAGACCATCACACAAGCCATTGGACAACACGATGATCTGCTCACTGTAGTGAAAAAACGGAAACTCCGTCACCAGATCATCAGGTCTTGCAAAGACCATCCTGCAAGGCACAGTGCAAGGAGGTAGAAGAAGGGGGAGACCGAAAAAGAGGTGGGAGGACAACATTCGAGAATGGACTGGTTTGACACTGAGCGAAGCCATCAGGGTTGCTGAGGACAGGGAAAGATGGAGTACGCTGGTTAAACGATCATCTGCGGTGCCCCTACGACCTCCGAGTTACGGGATAGGATAGGATAGGATAGGATAGGAACCTTCAGAGCAAGGATACTGCTGAGATGAACAGTGGGAAAATGGCCACTTTTAACGTGCCCACCGCGGAATTCGAACCTGTGTACACGATGTGTCAGGCGAACGCACTACCGCTGAACTACGGCGGTGGGTCGCACATACAGACTACAACACGCGGACACAGGAACATTAACTTTAGGCTATAGTTCCCTAAACAAGAGACGTAAAGGGTGTTTTACCAGGAAAGGGTGAAAAGGGAGCGAATGCATTATGGGACTGTCACTGCATGCTATTAACAGAAGAATCCGGCAAACGTCAGTTCGCAAGAAAACCCGATATCAAACGCATTGACTTTTAGTAGGGAGGGGCCTTCCCAGCATTTAACATTTAAAAATGATTGAAGCAAGCAGTTTTGAGTCAGTTTAAGACACTCTGAATAGAATCACATAGAAACCAATGAACACCGAGCAAACACGTAAAAGCAGGTATTCAGACGCCCTGGCTATTTACAGACCTGTCTAACGTTGTGGTAATGATAATGAAGCGATAACCATCTTAGGTTCCAGACACTCTGTATACAAAACAACACAGAAATCGATTCAACATCGTTGCACGTGCCAGTGGCCCGCTATCCGTTGGTCAGGTGTTGGTAGAGTATGAAAGACTCTCTGAGTTTCCTTTTAGTAGAAATCGGGCAGGCAGCATGCAGCGTCGTTGAGGCTGCGTTGGTGACGCATCCAGGATGGTGCTCAGTTGTCCGGGCGTCAGACTATGCGACCAATGACTGCAAGTGGGCGCCACAGGTGGCTTGAGTTAGATCATGCATTGGCCCAGCGCCTTGAGCAGCTCTTGAGCTAAAAAAAGCGCTCTATAAGAAAAAATAGTTCCATCAGCAATATGCGATTGATAAAAGACATGAGATATAAATAAACGTATTCGTTCAAGGGATCACATTGGATATGTAATTGCCACGATAGCAATGAAATGATAAAAAACTGAAGAGAAAAGTGACTGGTATTAGGCCGAACAGATATATCTCTAAACGATAATAAATAATCCAGCCATCGGAGCGGTTGCGATGATCTGGTATTTCACAGAGAAAATCGGCATCCCAAGTTTCTGTTGAACAAAGCCTGCCTAAATCTAGATGCCAGATTGTTGGATTTCGCTAGAGTAACCCCAGATTTACATGGCCGTTCATTTGCCCTGTGATACATCATCATCATCATCATCATCATCATCATCATCATCATCATCATCATCATCATCATCATCATCATCATCATCATCATCATCATCATCATCATCATCTTCTTCTTCTTCTTCTTCTTCTTCTTCTTCATCATCATCATCATCATCATCATCATCATCATCATCATCATCATCATCATCATCATCATCATCATCATCATCTTCTTCTTCTTCTTCTTCTTCTTCTTCTTCTTCTTCTTCTTCTTCTTCTTCTTCTTCTTCTTCATCATCATCATCATCATCATCATCATCATCATCATCATCATCATCATCATCATCATCATCATCATCTTCTTCTTCTTCTTCTTCTTCTTCTTCTTCTTCTTCTTCTTCTTCTTCTTCTTCTTCATCATCATCATTATTGTCATCATCATCATCATCATTCGAGATTGCCAAGAATTTTGTGATGCCAGGTTTGGGTGACAAATCAACCTCTGCCTTGACTTAAAAGACTGATCAGGTTTGGCTCGGTCGCGGTGCTACTGTGGATCTCTCTCTCTCTCTCTCTCTCTCTCTCTCTCTCTCTCTCTCTCTCTCTCTCTCTCTCTCTCTCTCTCTCTCTCTCTCTCTCTCTCTCTCTCTCTCTCTCTCTCTCTGGGTTACATATGCAGTTGCCGCCGGAAAGTCAAGCTCCGGACTGCAATGGTCGCCAGAGGTGGACAGTCCAATGGCAGAGCTATCAGATGCAGACTGCGCCAGGCCACTCGGTACAGCCCGGGTAGCTTTGATCTTTTACTGTGTTACGTTGAAACGTGAACGAAAGTATGTCGGAAGCGTGTACGATAGATCTAATCGTTTCGATTTGCAAAGTATTCAATAATGGAGCTTATTTACCTTTGATTTGAGTTTGCATTGTTGTTAGGAGAGGCTTTGTATAACGTTGATAATTTGCGTTAGTCGATATTATTTGAGAATCTTCTGGATATGCGTGTTTACTCTTGATGGAAATTTCCCGATACATGTAGAAGCAAGAGGTCGTTCTGGAAGATATAAAAATATGTATTGACGTAAGTCAGTGATGACGATCTTTTATTCGATTGGTGGCAGTGCGTCATTTCTACTGTATTCGAAATCTTTCCGGAAAAGAGAGAGGTTATTTAATCGTGTGCCGAGATTGTTGTTGAGAGTAAAGTTGTTGATAGTGATTTGGAAAGTTGCTGTGAAAGTTGTTGAGTTGAATTGAGAATTGTATGCAGTTGTTGATGTGTGCTGAATAAAAGTGGAAAACTTCATACGTCGACTTTGTGACTTGTATGCTGTTTGAACGGGCTGTGTGAATAAACGAATCTGAGTTACACAACTATCAGGAATTCAAGCATCGGGGCTGAATCAGATACTGATAGAAAACACCAACATCAAACTGAGTGTAACATTTTGGGGGTCAAGCCGCGATTCACGCCATAGCCAAGGGTTCAACTGCTACAACAAGCGAGTCAACGTTACGAGAGGCAGTCATCGAGGGTAGCCGCCAACGAGTTGCGTCGAGAGGGGCCAACATACTGGGACTACATCCGATAGGTTCGGGTTGACTGCAAGGGCGTGTAGTCGCCGAAGAGTTGCTTCGTGAGCGAACAACAGAGCGGGACTACGTGGCTGCCGCAGGACTACGTCGAGGGACAGTCTCGGAGCTACATCGCCAGTATTAGAGAGAGCGACGAGCGGACGTCGCGTCTACTTCAGCACAGGAGCGTGTACATCAACACCAGCGTGGTGCAGCGTCGCATACGACGAGGACAGCGGGGCCTGCGTCAACGAAAGCGACTAGTGACAAGCATCAGCGCTACTGCAGAAAGCGTGCTGTTCTAGAACAGTCTAGAAAGGTACAGCACAGTCAAGAACTTTCCAGAAAAAAAGAACTCTACAGTCAAGAACTTTCTAGAAGAAGAACCTTCCAGAAAAGAACTTTCTTTAAAAGAACTTTCCAGAAGCATCAAGATGGCTGACTTCTGGCAGAAAGGGGTTGAACTAAATCTAAAAGGCAAACAGCTGACGGAGTACGTCAAATGCCAGGAGAGAATATTGCGTGAAGAAAGAGAAGAACAGCGAAGGCGCGAAGAAAGAGAATTGGAAGAGAAGCGTCTAGAAAAAGAAATAGAACTAGAACAGAAGCGTCTAGAAGTAGAAGAGCAGCGTCGCCGTGAAGAACGAGAATTAGAAGAGCAGCGTCGCCGTGAAGACAGAGAATTCGAGCTGAAGCGTCTTGAGTTCCAGCTAGAAATGGCGCGTATCCAAAACAATCAGCATGCGCCACAAGTCACCAACGACCATACGGCTCCTAAATTGCCAGCTTTCGTCGACGGGAAGGACCAGATTGACAGTTATCTGGCGAGATTCGAAAGGTTCGCTGAAAGCTCTAATTGGCAACCTCGAGACTGGGCGATTCGACTGAGTGCACTTCTGACGGGGCAAGCTCTCGAAGTTTACACCAGACTGTCGAACGATGACGCCAAAAACTACGACGTCTTGAAAGAGGCCCTGTTGCAGTGCTACAACTTTACAGAGAAGGGCTACCGTAAACGCTTCCGTGAATGCCGGCCTAAGTCAGACGAGACGCCAAAGCAGTTTGTGGAGCGCCTGTCGTCATATCTACACAAGTGGGTGGAGTTATCAGGCGAAACGAAGTCTTACGACAGTCTCCATGACCTGATCGTGAAGGAACAATTTCTCAATGCCTGTCACAAGGACCTAGCGACCCACTTAGAAGAACAAAAGCTGCAGACGCTTAAAGATGTGACTGAGGCTGCTGAAAGATATCTCATCGCTCATGGGGAAAACCCTGGGGCCACCCAGCGCGACGAAACATTTTCAGAAGACTGGAAACCATGTGAACCAGATCCAGGGAAGCCAGACGAGCCAGAGACAGACAGACTCCACGCCTCCTCCCAGGGAAGGGCATTCAAGGGGCTGTTTCACCTGCAACGCTACAGACCACAGAGCTTCTAACTGTCCTCAAAACAAAAGTAGCGGACAGCGGAGCAGTACGGACAACGCAGCGGCGGGCAACCGGCAGAGGCGGTTTTCCAATCAACGGCAAACCAGTAGATCTGACCATCAGGTGTGCGGCGGGAGCGTCATTCTTCCGAGTGAGACCGAACGCACAGCTACCCCTGCGGACGTGCAAGAGTGCATGACCGATGGCCAACTTCTTCTTGCCAACGGAAAATCCATCCCCGTCGTCGCCAGCGCAGCTGTGACCGTCCAGAACATGCCTGTTTCAAAGGGACGCGTCGGAAATCATGAAGTGACTGTTTTAAGAGACTCTGGCTGCAGTGGGGTCATCGTCAGAGAAGACCTAATCGCTAAAGAACAGTTCACTGGCGATTCAAAATGGACACTTATGGCCGACAGCAAATGTTTGAAAGCGCCAGTTGCGAAAATTCATGTCAACACCCCTTTCTACATAGGCGAAGTCGAAGCGGTTTGCCTGAAGAAGCCGCTATACGATTTGATGATCGGGAATATCGACGGCGCGAGACGACCCGACGACCCCGATCCAGAGTGGAGTCCTGCCTCAACCCAACACGTCGAAGTTGTGGAGGAGGATCCATTGCCATTTCCCGATGGAGACCTTACAGAGCTGCTACGGGACAATGTGGTTACTCCGGCTCAGCCCTGCCGACCAGAGATCGTCGGTGCTGTTACTACCAGGGCCCAGGCCAAGAGAGACAAGATGTCTACGCCACTGAAGGTCGCCGACAACTCCAAAGCTGCCATCGTGGACAGAGATAAGCTGATCCAGCTCCAGGAAGCTGATAGCACTTTAAACAAGTACAGGAACCGCCAAGACCACGTGACCAAGGGCAGTGGCACGGTCTATTTTGAGGTGAAGGCCAAGATCCTGTATCGAATCTTCCAGCACCCGAGGGTCAACGGAGGGAAACCACTACGTCAAGTCTTGGTACCGTTACCCCTAAGGCGCCAGGTGATGGAAGTAGCGCATGACTCAATTATGGGAGGTCACCTAGGCATCAAGAAGACGTCGGACAGAATCCAGGCGGTGTTCTACTGGCCAGGACTTCATGCGGACGTCAGCCGTTTCTGCCGATCATGTGACATTTGCCAGAAGACCATACCTCGAGGAAGGGTCCCGAAAGTGCCTATGCAGAGGATGCCTCTGATCGACCGACCTTTCAAGAGGGTGGCCTTAGACTTAATCGGCGAAATAAGACCTCCGAGTGAAGAAGGTCATCGATGGGTACTGACTTTAGTGGACTATGCGACTCGGTACCCAGAAGCAGTGCCGCTGAAGAAGATTGACACTGAAACTGTAGCAGAGGCACTGGTGGACATGTTCAGTAGACTTGGAGTGCCTGAAGAAATTCTGACAGACCTCGGGACGCAGTTCGTCTCTGACTGTATGAAGGAGGTCAACAGACTGCTGAGCATCCGGCATTTAACTACGACACCCTACCATCCAATGTGCAACGGGCTTGTCGAAAAGTTCAATGCTACGTTGAAGTCCACCTTGAAGAAACTGTGCAGCGAGCAGCCCAGACAATGGCATCGCTACATCAACGCCTTACTTTTCGCCTACAGAGAAGTACCGCAGGAGTCCACCGGCTTTTCTCCGTTCGAGCTGCTGTACGGAAGAACCATCCGAGGGCCGATGCACATCCTAAAAGAACTGTGGACGAAAGAAGTGGACACCCCAGAGGTGAAGAACAGCTACCAGTACGTGTTTGAGCTACGAGAGAAGCTGGAGCAGACTCTCGAGATAGCCAGAGAAAACCTGAAGTCCCAGGACTGTGGAAAGCACTATTATGATCGTAGGGCTGTGAACAGGAAGTTCAAACCTGGCAACAAAGTGCTGGTGCTGCTACCTACCGATCATAATAAGTTGCTGATGCAGTGGAGAGGCCCGTACGAAGTGGAGACCGTGGTGGGGATCAACGACTATAAGGTGAAGGTCGGCCAGCATTCCAAAATATACCACGCCAACCTCCTTAAGCTGTACGTGGAGAGGCCGCCAGAGACTGTACATGCAGCAACAGCAGCTGTGACCGACGACAGCTTTGACAGCGAAGAACTGTTGGAACTTGGAGACTTCCACAGCAAAGAAGGCATCGATGACGTTAAGCTAGGACCAGGCTTGACGGAAGGTCAAAAGTTGGAGCTCAGGGACCTTGTGGGCGAATTTCCCCATGGCTTCAGCGGTGTCCCGGGCTCTGCGACTTTGGTCGAACATGAAGTCTACACCCAGACCTTGAGGGAGCTGTTCCACCGTCCCGCAGAAGCCAACCTGACCGTGAGACCCAGCGAATGCATTCTGGGAGCTGACAACGTCGACTGCGTCGGACATCCGACGGAAGAAAAAGACAACGGAGGACGCAATGATTCCAGGGAAGCCCACGTGATCATCGTCTTTGACCCTGGGCCGATGACGACCGCAACTGACGAGGGCGTCGATTCCTTGCGAACGAAAGAACATTGACTGTGTGGACGAACTAAGAATATTGGTAATGACAGACTTGAAAATGAAAAACGTTAACTGGGTAAATGGTCTGTGAACATTGACAGTATCCAGAAAGATTTGCAGATGAGAAACATTGACTCTGTGTGAATGAACTGTGAACATTGACAATATCCAGATAGACTTGCGGATGGAAGAACATTGACTCTGTGTATATAAACTGAGAACATTGACAGTAAGTGAGACAGTCTGAAGTAAGTTTTAATTCTGTACATTGTTTGTGCATTACGTTTCAACGTTGTTGAAAGAAATTGGGTAAATTTCTTCTTGAGTGGGGGGTTATGTTACGTTGAAACGTGAACGAAAGTATGTCGGAAGCGTGTACGATAGATCTAATCGTTTCGATTTGCAAAGTATTCAATAATGGAGCTTATTTACCTTTGATTTGAGTTTGCATTGTTGTTAGGAGAGGCTTTGTATAACGTTGATAATTTGCGTTAGTCGATATTATTTGAGAATCTTCTGGATATGCGTGTTTACTCTTGATGGAAATTTCCCGATACATGTAGAAGCAAGAGGTCGTTCTGGAAGATATAAAAATATGTATTGACGTAAGTCAGTGATGACGATCTTTTATTCGATTGGTGGCAGTGCGTCATTTCTACTGTATTCGAAATCTTTCCGGAAAAGAGAGAGGTTATTTAATCGTGTGCCGAGATTGTTGTTGAGAGTAAAGTTGTTGATAGTGATTTGGAAAGTTGCTGTGAAAGTTGTTGAGTTGAATTGAGAATTGTATGCAGTTGTTGATGTGTGCTGAATAAAAGTGGAAAACTTCATACGTCGACTTTGTGACTTGTATGCTGTTTGAACGGGCTGTGTGAATAAACGAATCTGAGTTACACAACTATCAGGAATTCAAGCATCGGGGCTGAATCAGATACTGATAGAAAACACCAACATCAAACTGAGTGTAACATACTGACAACCGAAACCTGTCCCAGGAAGCGGATATGACACCGCAGGAACAGGATGGACGTCATTCACGTGACGGGCTGAGCCTTGTTGACACCAAAATCACACGTTGTAAAGTTTGCGATCAGTCAGAAATAGGATTGAGTGTGTGTGTGTGTGTGTGTGTGTGTGTGTGTGTGTGTGTGTGTGTGTGTGTGTGTGTGCGTGCGTGTGTGTGTTTGTGTGTTGTGTGTGTGTGTTCGTGAGTGTGTACACAATAATGCAGTGCCAGCTACACAATAAAGCTACACCCAGCAAGTACTAGTTTCTTTCTCCCACGTCCTCGGTAGCCCAGGACTACACTCCGTTGTCTCCATGCTAGGCGGCTTAAATTAGACCGTGCATCTACCAGCGCCTCTGAGCAGCTCTCGAGCTGGAAAAGCGATGTATAAGACAGAGTTAATGCTAAATACATAAATAATAATGGATTTGGAAGTGGATTTGGAGTACTATTCGTTAATAATACAGGGTGTTCCAAAAGTCTTGGGCACATTTGAAGTCCCCATATCTCAATTACTATGAATGGTAGTAAGATAAAAGTTGTGCCATTTTAAAGCTAATTACATTAAGTTTTTTGTAAAGCTGTTGATTTTTTTTATTTCTTTTCAGACTCATTAATGGCCTTCACTCAATCAGAAAATGCAGGGATGCGTTTGGCAAGAATTTGACTATCGGCTTGATGTGTGTCGTGTGACCAATGGTGCTCACATTGAACATCTTTGAACATTCCATGTAAAAATTGAGATTACAAGCTTTCTGAATTTACCAGAAGCGTTTTTATATCCTTAATAGTTTCGGAAATATTCAATGTCAAAATGTGCCCAAGACTTTTGGAACACCCTGTATATGCGCGCCTGCTATGCTTGCCTTTCTTTCTGCCTAAGTATTGATGTTTTTACGGGTTGGTGTGCTCGTTTGCGTGCCTTTCTCCGCCTCCGTGTTTATCTGTCTGAACAGTGTACCTGCAGCTATTCTATGAGCCAGCTCGGGTTTATCACCGCAGCATTTGCACGTGCCTTGGGCTGGGCGTGATGCATGTGAGTGGGGCAATCTCTGGGTAAACTCCACCACCCGACACCGCTATGACCTGAGTAATGACAAACTAAAAGCCACCCCAAACACCACATTGTTATTGTATTTTACAAAAAAAATTTAATTAATAAAACATTCATTGACTGAAGTGCATTGAATTGAATTGAGCCACGATATTTTTTAAAGTACGTGTAGACCCTTCATCAACGTATTTTTTAATTTTAAAAAAGGAAGAAAGAAAACGCCAATAAAATGTAAATTTGTAGTTACGGATGACTACATGAATCAAATGTTATTAGACGCATTAATATCATTAAGAGACCAAAGGGTGGGGTGGGAGAAAGGTGAGAGAGAAAGAGAGACAGAAAAAGAGAGAGACAGACAGACAGAGACAGAGACCGACATAGAGAAACAGAGACAGAGAATCACAGACAGACAGAAGAGAGAGAGAGGGAGAGTGAGAGGGAGACAGACAGAGACACAGGGAGACAGAGAAAGAAACACACAAAGACAGAGAAAGACGAAGATAGTTACAGACTGGCAAAGGAAAGAGAGACGGAGATAGTGACAGACAGACAGACAGAGGAGAATAAAGGAGAGAGACAGACCGACAGAAGAGACAGAGAGAAATACGGGCAGAGAGAGAGAGAGAGAGAGAGAGAGAGAGAGAGAGAGAGAGAGAGAGAGAGAGAGAGAGAGAGAAGTCAAGTCGAAGTCCAAACATTTAATAGGATAATAGCATTAGGACCTATGTCTTACAGCTAGTCCTTAATAAATTGTAAAATAGAAAAGAAAAATTCAGAACAAACAAAATAATTAACATAAAATTGAGTTGAAACTAACGCAAACCTTAACAATGGTAAGAAGTATATGGTAAGAGAGAGATAGAGAGAGAGAGAGAGAGAGAGAGAGAGAGAGAGAGAGAGAGAGACAGATACAGATACAGACAGAGAGACAGAGAGGAAGAGACAGACAGAGACAACAGAGAGACAGACAGAGAGGAAGAGACAGACAGAGACAACAGCGAGACAGACAGAGAGGAAGTGACAGACAGAGACCACAGAGAGACAGTCAGAGAGGAAGAGACAGACAGAGACAACAAAGAGACAGACAGACAGAGAGGAAGAGACAGACAGAGACAACAGAGAGACAGACAGAGAGAGAGATGAAGAGACAGACAGAGACAACAGAGAGACAGACAGACAGAGAGGAAGAGACAGACAGAGACAACAGAGAGACAGACAGACAGAGAGGAAGAGACAGACAGAGACAACAGAGACAGACAGACAGAGAGGAAGAGACAGACAGAGACAACAGAGACAGACAGACAGAGAGGAAGAGACAGACAGAGACAACAGAGAGACAGACAGACAGAGAGGAAGAGACAGACAGAGAGGATGAGACAGACAGACAGAGAGGAAGAGACAGACAGAGACAACAGAGAGACAGACAGACAGAGAGGAAGAGACAGACAGAGACAACAGAGACAGACAGACAGAGAGGAAGAGACAGACAGAGACAGTGGGTGGGGATTGGTGTGGAACAGTACAAATAATGTCAGACAGTACTGGAATGTTGCCAACTAGATCTAAGCCCCTAAACAACAGTTTAAATGACTAGTAAAATGGACAAGCGATCCTTCACTGAAAGAAACCATCACAAATTAATTTAAAAGTACCAACGCTAAACAAATAAATCAATAAATAAATAAACAGAGATACATTTCTTTCAGAAAAAAACAAGAACGGGTAGATGAGTGAATGAATTAATGAATGAATGAATAGACAGACAGACAGACAGACAGACAGATAGATAGATAGATAGATAGATAGATAGATAGATAGATAGATAGATAGATAGATAGATAGATAGATAGATAGATAGATAGATAGATAGATAGATAGATAGATAGATAGATAGATAGATAGATAGATAGATAGATAGATAGATAGATAGATAGATAGATAGATAGATAGATAGATAGATAAAAATAATAAATAATCAATACAAAACTAACTAGTCAATATTAATGACATAATTAAATAAACTAATTAAATAAACCAATTAAGTTTAGTTTTAAAAAAAATAATTAAAATCAATAACTATATTTTAAACAAGTACAAATACAATTCAGTTATCTTACCTGCACGGTGCACAACAGGTAGCAGATACAGCACGCAGTTGTAGCATAGCTGTACGCCAGCAGTCTCCAGCAGTCTTCTGATCAGGGCATCCATTTTGATGAAGTTCGTTTAAAACTCGAAACTCAAAAATCACCTTTTTCCTTTTTCTACAGACAGACGATGAGATAATCTATAAAGTCTGTATCCTGAAGAAACAAAAACCACTTGATTTTTTTTTCTCCAAAAGTCTGTCTGGATTTTGGTTCAGTCCAGCCTTTTCAAATTTAGTTTTCCCTTTTCACACAGTCATACAGATTATAAGACTGTTCTGAGAGTCACTTGAATTTTTGAAGACGTCCGTCGATATTCCAGTCCAAGTTTTTTTTTCCCAGTTCGATTGCTCTGTTCCGTACAACTCTTTTTATCTTGTTCAGGATTTTTTCCTCTTCAAGTTTTAATCAATTGTTCGGTTCTGAACAATTCTTTAGTCTTGTCCAGCTTTTCCCCCCAAAGTTTTGATCAATTGTTCTGTTCTAAACAATTCTGTAGTCTTGTCCAGGTTTTTTTTCCCCTAACCAAGTCTTGTTGACTGTAACACCGTTCTGACGAATCCTTTATCTGGTCCAGGGTTTTTCAAGTTTCGTTCAATTTATTGTTCTGCGGTGAAGGACGCTGGAGTCGTTTGTCAAGTTTTCTCCGTGTATTCCTGCTGAACCTTTCCAAGTTAACATCGATTGTTATTCCTGGTAAAAGAAAGAAAAGGGAGGTTATAAGAAGAAATCCATGTTTTTTTCCTTCACAGTTAGCTTTCTTTATTGTGTTGTCGGGTTTCATTCACTCTCCCGCAAACCTTTCTGTGGTTTTTTTTTCCTTTTCTTTTGTTGTTGCTTTGTAGTACCGACTGTTCAATGTCCGCCTGCAACTTTAGAAAAAAAGACGAAATAGTCGTTAAACTTGCGTTTGTGTGTGTAATAATGTTTTTGTTTTTTTTTCTTAAAGTGAGTCTGGCTTCATTTTATTTTCAAACCTTTACGCGATATAGTATGATCATAAAAGAGTTTCATTCATCCATATTATTGAGGGGAAAGCTATCAAAAAAGCGTGTACGCAGCTTAAAAAGACATTATGTCCTCTTAAAACGTCACCTCGTGAGCTTCCTATCCTATTCAGATTCAACCTCATTGAGCTGTTGGATATATGTGCTATATTAAATTGCCCTTAATTTTAAAAAAAAAGGAAAACTGTGCAATCATTACACTTCAGCCGATACATCGGGCGCGAGACCGAGTCGCATAGAAACAGCCACAGCAAGGCCCTCAATCAAACACACGCTGCTTTCGTTGAGTCATGCAACGGAAATTCCATGTTTTTGTTTTGTTTTGTTTTGTTTTGTTTTGTCGCGCCTGTTCAGATATTCCATAAAAGATAATAATGAAGTCTCTTTTTTTTAATTATTTAATCGTTCTTATATAGCGCTTT
>CM072513.1:90648267-90668521 GCA_036898135.1 Oncomelania hupensis
TCTCTCTCTCATAGTTTCACAAAAAAAATATTTTGTGAAAAGACATTAAAATGAAAATACTATATTGTGTATTGAGTTTGAACTAATCACGTTTCAAAGAATACAGTGGCAGTTAATTGCCTTATATAAACTGGAAACAATTTCGCGTTAGTCTATATTTAAACGGATCTTTTTTCTTTGTTGCTGTCCGTAATTCCTTGCAACACAGAATAGTCTTCTCTGGGAAACAATAACAAAGTCAATAATTCAGGACCCTCTTTCCTCTCCCTTTTCTCCAATGGGCCTGAAGAGCGGCTGTCAAAGGAAATCGCTGTTATAGAAGAGACAGGGAAAAGATATCAATGTTTATTTGTTAAAAACTTCACTGCATTCAATGACATTATCGAAGAGAGTAAGGAAACCGAAGTACCCAGAGATAACCCTATGTGACCTGAAAAGTCTAATACCTAAGTTAAGTAATAATAATAATAATAATAATAATAATAATAATAATAATAATAATAATAATAATAATAATAATATTAATATTAATATTAATATTAATAATACTAATAATAAGTCACATGAGTTCGCCCTCTGCTAGGTTCGAGCCCGCGTCCTTGGGCATGAGACACCAGCGCCCTACCAACTGCGCTACCAGGCCAAGAACCTATAGGAACAGTAAAAAAAAATCTACACAACCTACAACTAGAAGGACTCTGCATTCCAGCTAAAAGGTTAACAATGTGTGACAGTTGTCAATTCAAATTTTTTTTAATCATATCACCAAATATTAAAAGGCATTGAAAGTAGAAAATAAAAGACACATAACGCCTCAACACGCAAGCACACAATTTCGGTTAGTCAAAATCCGTTTAGTGCTTCTTGAGATACGGGATCGACGGATGGACAGATGGACACTTGGTCCGTTCTGATTCACATCTATTTCAAAGTATTTCAAGACACTGGCCAAAAAAAAGATATCAAACATCAATTTTTATAGCAATGTTGAAAGTCATTAAAATCGAAATAAAATCATAACGAAAGAAGTATGAAAAAAAAAGACGTTGAAAAATAAAACGCTGAACTAAATTCATGAACTTAAACTTCAAACTTCTCCACAACCAAACTATAACATAAGACTTAAAAGTACTTGTCTAGCGCATTTCCAACTCAAGACCTGCTCAAGGCGCTGACTACATGATCTAATTCAAGTCTATTAACAGTCTACACACAGAATTCTTACACCACTGATAACTGTTTACAATAAACAACTGAACTCCACTGCATTGAAAACTCCAAATTTCGGATTTACCTCAAAACAATTCCAGAAACCCAAAACTATCTATATACAGGGTGTTCCAAAAGTCTTGGGCACATTTGAAGTCCCCATATCTCAATAACTATGAATGGTAGTAAGATAAAAGTTGTGCCATTTTAAAGCTAATTACATTAAGTTTTTTGTAAAGCTGTTGATTTTTTTTATTTCTTTTCAGACTCATTAATGGCCTTCACTCAATCAGAAAATGCAGGGACGCGTTTGGCAAGAATTTGACTATCGGCTTGATGTGTGTCGTGTGACCATTGGTGCTCACATTGAACATCTTGGAACATTCCATGTAAAAATTGAGATTACAAGCTTTCTGAATTTACCAGAAGCGTTTTTATATCCTTAATAGTTTCGGAAATATTCAATGTCAAAATGTGCCCAAGACTTTTGGAACACCCTGTATATCAGAAGACTTTCTACCCCAAAAATGTCTAATATTACAAATGTGAACAGAGGTGAAATAAAATAAATATGAAATAAAATAAAATAAAATAAAATAAAAAGAAATAAAATAATAAAATAACATAAATAAATAAATACAATTAAAAAAAGTCTATACACGGAATCGATCCTTACACCACTGAAGCCGCAACGAAATTGAAGAAAGAAAGCAGCAGAAGATATTGGAACCAAGGCCAGTCAAAGGCAAGCGGTGGAACTGAGCGGCACTTTAGTAGACAACTAGACCTGCTTACCCACCCTCATCCAGGAAAAGAACACAGCGGATCACCACAGCAGCGACCGCTGCCAGGAAAAACAATGAATCGGAATAAGAAATTGAAAACGAGTGCATCGTCACCACTCGACGCACAAGCAAACGACGCCGCTGTGCGCGAGTGCAGACACGACAGAGCAAGATTGCATAACAACTGACAACAGTGCGGTCAAACCACAGTGGGTCAAACGGAAGTACAAATACGAAGAAGTACAGAGAGAGAGAGAGAGAGAGAGAGAGAGAGAGAGAGAGAGAGAGAGAGAGAGAGAGAGATGAGAGTGAGACAGAGAGAGAGAGAGAGAGAGAGAGAGAGAGAGAGAGAGAGAGAGAGAGAGAGAGAGAGAGGTGCTTACTTAGCCAATTGGAGATTACGTTACACAGACAGACAGACAGGAAGACACACAGAGGCAGAAAAACTTTTCTATCTATCTGTCTGTCTCTGTCTGTCTCTCTGTCTTTCTCACAAACACACCCCTACGCACACACACAAACACACACCCACACCCACGTACACACAGACTTAACACACGTCACACGCAGCAGTCAATAAAATGAAGAGTATTTCGATCTTCCAGAAACCCCAATTTGCAGAAGACAGCACTGCCGCCACACAAGCAGACAGATGCACGTGAACACTCTCACACAGACAGATAGACAGACAGACAGACGCACACGCACATCCACGCACTTCAGCCTCTCTCTTCTCTCTCTCTCTCTCTCTCTCTCTCTCTCTCTCTCTTTCACTCAGGGTTAACACAATCCACACGCCACAGTCAATTAGTATAACGAAGAACCGGTCGATCGCTCTTTCAACCTGAGTTTGTAGAAAACAGACTATGGGTGCCTATTTGCCGCTCTAAGGTAGAGCAAAATATTTTACCGTAGGTTCGTTTGTCACGCAACCGTGGAATTTGAACCCGCCTTCTTGAAGCTCATGTTCCTTGAAAGGTTTGATCAGGGCAGCACCGCGCAGGAGACTTGAGGGAGCTGGAGGGGGAGGAGAATGTGTGTGTGTGGGGGGGTGGGGGTGGGAAGACGTGAAGGAAGCGGAGAAGAGTTTAGAGGGTGGGATTAAGATTAATTGGACGCATTGGTTGAAGGGGTAGATAGACAGGTTAGGATTGTCAATTAAATGTTCGGTAGTACCCTAAGGAGCGTGGTATACACCTAGTTACCTATTAGATCTACCAACTAACCCTCATTGGGTCTCCGGCTTGAGCTTCGACTTGAACAAGAGAAGTAATCGGTAATAAACACTCTGAGATGGATGGATTGGGGGGGGGGGGGGGCGGGGTGGGGGGTGGGGGTGGGGGGGGGCGAAGAAGGGACCTAAAACTACTACTACTACTAGTACAGGATGCTATCACGCGCTGTTTCTTCAATCAAATTCAAAGCGCGGCGATCTGAAGAGATCGCTATTACAGTCACTCCGGTGTGACATCGTCAAAGTTCCTAGTATCTTATTTCGGTTGGGGGCGACTGGGAGCATTCTGATTGGTCGACGCATTACAAAATTCGACGCATGCGCACAGTGCTATCGTAGTCTTAATAAGGATTAGGGTTAGGGTTAGAGTTAGGGTTTAAAGTTAGGTTACGACGCCTTAGAACATCGTGAAAAAGCCGGCCCGACTGGACCTGGCGCATGCGCAAAGGCGCTCGGCTAATAAAACACCCGAAACTTTAACGATGTTACAGAGAACTCAATATTGTTAGTTTTTAAATGCTTAGTTTGACTGCATCCAATACCAGTATTGGACTAACACAATTAAAACATAGCATTTCATTGTTATGCTTTATGCTAGAATAAATGCTTCCAAAAGTTCACCTGTTAGTCGAGTTCTATACCAATCAAGGTGACCGACCCTCACCCCCCCCTCCCACCCCTCTCACAAAAAATGGCAACAGTGTATGATGACAAAAAAAATTAATAAAATAAAAATAAAATTAAATAAATAAATAAATACAAATACAGCATTGAGTCAATGACTACGCAAAAACTGACCGGGCTTTCATTTGCTCTTTCCCATTCCTGCTCTGTCCTATCACTCTGCTATACTATCTTCTTCTTCGCTAGATCAATGACCTACCTTTTTTCTTGAAAACTCTTCCTGGACAAGACTCCTTGTTTGTGTATGAGGTCTGTTGGATCAGCTTGGGAGTGTTGGACGCTTTCTGCCAGGTGGTCACTTGGGCTTCCTATGATGTTATTATTTAGCACTATAGACATTTTATATGTATGTGTTTTGTTGATGATTTATAATGATGTTTGTATTCTATTTTGTTTTTGTAACCGGGGGTTCGAGTAGTTGGGGTAAAGCCTCAGCCGTCCCCTGCGTGGGATGTCTTTATTGTAAAGTGACTGGCCGGTGGAGGGCATTCAATTTTCCCACTAGGGTTGTTTCGGCAGATCTTTTATGCGGATTGGGGGTTGTCCGGTCCTGATTTGGCTCGGAAGAGTCCGCTGGCCTTTTATTGCAATTTATGGCTGTTTTATGAGCTTTTTAAAAAGTGCTCCAAAGCACTCTGGGAATCCGCAATTTGCTAAATATAATATATATTCGTATATCTTGCGTCTTTGGTCTCCCCATCAACTCCAAAACTTAGCCAGTTAATTAGTTATTTGTCAAAACTTATTTCAAAACTTAGAAATAAAACTTAGAAAAAATACTCTACTTAGAAAGTAGAAAACTTAGAAAACTTACAGAAAACCGGTGGTAGCACTTCCCGCTTGGACTCTCTCCCTAACTTGGTGGAGTGGGACAGACCCCTCGACCTTTTGCACGCATCTCCCACTCCACCAAGTGAGCCCAAGCGTTGTGGCATGTGTTGTCTGTCATCAAACCCCAAATGGGGAATCTCTACGAGACGAAATTAGAGAAACCCACGGAGGTGTACTGACTGAACTTTGGCTGCGAGTCGGACAGTTGGATTAAGTAGGAGGTTCACAATGAATATAAATATATTCAATGTTATTTTATAGTGGTTGTTTCCCCTCTCCCACTCTCCCCCTCTCCTCCCAGACAGTAGGAGGTTCCCAGGATACAGCGCGCAGCCTCCTGTCTTACCCAATGTCATGCAACCATTCGTTCTTGCGTTCAATATCTGTTTACTTGTTGCCTGAGGACTGACAATTGGATTAAGTAGGAAGGGATCGAGAGTTAGCGTGCACCTTCCAGTCTTATCCATTGTCATGGCAATTTTCAACATGTATCCAAGCCACTTGCCACTTTGTACACTGTGTCTATTATTGCAATAGGACAGACATTTGGCCTTAATGCCTTAGCAAATTCAACACATGCCACAGAAGTGACTAACCACACCGAAAATCTATACTTCCTTTTTTCTTTATATCCCCATCCAGATCGCTCATAAAAGAAGATTGGGCTTGAGAAATTACATACAACAAACCAGCATTAATATTCGTTATTCTAAATGTACAATTCTAAATAATACACCATTAAGTGCAGCAATCTTTATTACATATTGTTCATATTAATTTAAAAAAGTGTAACAAATAGATATATAAATAAAAATTTATATTAAAGCATGTGTTTCCCATTTACTAGCTGTAAGTTAAACCAAGGGAAATAATTTGTGTGTATTTTAAACATGCATTAAGCATGTGATCCAGTTGAAAAACAGAATCGGAAATTCCCATTTACTAGACCAGAGGAAATAATTTGTGTACAGGAATATTTGTGTGGTGTGCTTTCTCTGTGTGAATGTAAAATCCTTAGTAAGTTTTTTGCCTTTGCTTAGATATATAAAAAGAAATTTATATTAAACATGTGATCCAGTTGAAAACAGCAAATAGAAATTTATATTAATCATGTGATCCAGTTAAAAACAGAACCTGGAATTCCCTTTGCTATTATTTACCAGGACTTCCTGCAGACATTAACGTGTAACAATCGGGAATTCCCGCAAACATTAATGTGTCTTTGCTTATTTACCGGGACTTCCCGCAGATATTAACGTGTAACAATCAAGAATTCCTGCAAACATTAATGTTACAACCTTATTTTTTTAGCAAATGACGGATTTACAAAAAATGTAATTTAGTTATAGTCAGCCTTCTCAGTTGTGCCTTTGCTGTGTATTTTGTTTTAAGAATGTTAAGGGAAGTAATATAAACATTACTACGCATTCATAAGTAAAGTTGCGGTTGCTTCCCTTTGACTGTATTTGGTGGTTTGAAGCCTAAAAATCAATTTTTTTAAATAATTATTTTTAATTTAAAGTTTTGTTATCAGTATAAAAATGACGGACACAAAAAGTCTTTCACAATCTCCTTTGTTTAAAGACATCTTTCAAACTTTACAACTCCCTATTTTTGACAGTCAAAATGTTATTAAATCTGTTTATAATAATTACGAATTTGTACTTAACAATTTTACTTACAAATCCCCTGTTAAAATACGAATCCACGCGCAGATAACTTTTATTAAACCAGGCAGTATTGATGAAACGATGACTGTGTGGATTTCTTCAAGTCAAATTGAAGTGTTAAAATCTTCAGACCTAGACAATGCTTATAACAACATCTTAATCAATCAGTTACAAGACAGTATTGAGCGTGCAACTTTGAAAGGGTCCGGGTGGGCCGAAGGAACTCTTGAATCATTAGAACTGAACATTGCAAAGTATAATCCAATCAAAGGAAAATCTTATATCCCTCTTCCCAAAGAAATTCTTGACAAAAAGGCTGTATTGAATATTAAGAACACCGATGACAAATGTTTTATGTGGTGTGTTCTGGCTAAGTTATATCCTATACAGTCGAAAGAACATCCCGAAAGGGTGGCGCTCTACAAAGATAAAGTAACGAACTTAAATCTCAAAGACATTAATTTCCCTGTTAGCCTTGATGCCATTGACAAATTTGAATCACAAAACTCTCCTATAACAGTCAATGTATATGTTTGGGACCCTGAATCAAAACTTATGCCTTTACGAATTTCTCCTAATGCCCCATCGTTTTCAGACCTCAATCACCACGTTGATCTTTTACTAATAACAGACCCGCAAGATCCTAGCATGCAACATTATACACTGATACGAAACATATCTAGATTATTAGGACACACTTCAAAACATCATGGCAAACAATATTTGTGCAGACGCTGTTTAACCAGAGTATCTAATCTCCAAGTAGCTGACAAGCATAGTAAAATATGCAAAAGCATGACAGATATTCAAACCTGCCTTGTGTTACCGAAGCCAGGTTCTCAAGTACACTTCAAAAACATCAACAAACAATTCAAACAACCTTATATAGTTTATGCCGACTTCGAATCATTGATTTTAAAATACCAAGGCCCACAAGGATTTTGTACGCCTAATTCATTCCTTACGCACCTTCACGAAGTCTGCAGTTTCGGGTATGTAGTTGTTAGAGCCGACGGACAACATACAGAGCCGGTAATTTACAGAGGGCCTGACGCAGCTCGGAAGTTCTTAGATGAGATGAACAAAATATACAAATTGTGTTTATTGCAGCTAGATAATCCGGTGCCCATGATATTTACTGAATCTGACTCCCATAATTTTAAAGCAGCTACACATTGCCACATTTGTAATAAAGAGTTTGACCCGAAGGACGCAAAGACCCAAAGAGTGAGAGATCATTGTCACATAACAGGGGCATTTAGAGGTGCAGCTCATCAGAAATGCAACTTGGAATATGGAATCAAACATTTCTCTCTCCCTATTTTCATTCACAATCTTCGAAATTACGACTCCCATTTAATCATGCAGGCAGTGACGAAAGCATACAAAGTGTCATGTATTGCCGAGACAGAAGAAAAATATAAAACTTTCACTCTGAATAAATTAAAGTTTTACGACAGCTTTCAACATTTGTCTTCCAGTTTAGAAACACTAGCTAAGAACTTACCCAGCTATCCTATCACTAGCAAATATTTTCCAGACGTTACACTTATTCGGAAAGGCGTGTATCCTTATGAATACATGGATTCTTGGGAAGTGTTTGAAGAACTAGAATTACCCCTAAAGAGAACTTCTATTCTTCACTCAATAAAAGTTTCATAACTGTTACCGATTATGAACACGCCCAGAATGTCTGGAATGCACTCGGATGTAAAAACCTTGGTGACTACCACGACATATATTTAAAAGCCGACGTCTGTTTGTTGGCTGATGTGTTTGAAAAATACAGAGAAACGAGTTTACATCATTACTCCCTCGACCCTTCTCATTATATTTCTTCGCCAGGAATGAGTTGGGATGCTTTCTTAAAACTTAGTGGTTCTAAAATCGATCTCATAACTGACCAGGTAATGATGACAATGATTGAGTCGGGCATTCGTGGAGGAATAAGCGTGGCAGCTCATAATTATTGCAAAGCCAACAATAAATACCTGAAGCACTATGACCCCTCGCAGAAATCTAATTATATAATGTACTTTGACGCCAACAATTTATACGGTTGGGCAATGAGTGAGCTTTTACCGGTTTCAGATTTCAAATTACTTGTTAATCCAAACCCCGCAAACTTGACTTGGTTAAACAGTATTTTAAATCACCCTAAAGATCATACTATAGGGTTTATTGTCGAAGTTGACCTAGAGTATCCCAATGCTTTACACGACCTACATAATGATTACCCATTAGCACCAGAAAGATTGCATGGTACAGACAAGCAACTTAAACTTATTCCCAACCTCTATAATAAATCTAATTACGTCTGCCACTACAGAAACCTGCAGTTCTACATCAGACACGGCATGAAGTGCACAGCGATTCACAAGCTTTTATTCTTTAAACAAACGAATGTCTTGGCCGGGTACATCAATAAAAACACAGAGCTTAGAGAAAACAAGCGCAATCTACGTTTGAAAAAGATTTCTTTAAGCTGCTGAATAACAGCTGTTTTGGTAAAACTATGGAGAACCCATACAAGCGAAAAGACGTCAGGCTAATTACATCACCCAATCAAGCGATTAAATTAACATCTAAACCTCAATACCTTGGTTACAAAGAGTTTCATGACTCCCTGTATGCAGTTACCATGAAAACCACGCAAGTTAATCTAGACAAACCAGTGTTTATGGGGATGACTATTCTCGACCTTTCTAAATTATTAATGTTCGAATTTTACTACGATTACTTTAAACCTAAATACCCGGAGGCCAGAGTTTTATACACAGACACAGACTCCCTTATACTAGACATCCCTACTGAAGACATTTATAAAGACTTAGAATCGGAACTACAACATTACGATACTAGTGACTACCCTGAAACTCACCCTTTGTACAGCAAAGCAAACCAAAAGAAAATAGGTTTGATGAAAGATGAAATGAACGGGAAACTATTGAAGAATACGCAGGACTGCGATCTAAGCAGTACAGTATTAAACACGAATCGGGAGAATCTTCAAAAGCGAAAGGCACCCAAAAAGCTGCAATAAAAAACAGAGATATCAGGCATGAAAACTACCTGGAAGCCTTAGATGGAAAAGAAGTTAAACCATACCCTAACACAACTATAAAGTCTAAAAACCATATAGTGTCCACTGCTGTGACGACCAAAAAAACATTATGCGCTAATGACACAAAGAGAATAAGAGTAACTAAGGAGTTCGCATACGCTCTAGGCCACTATAAATTACAGGTAGAAACAGCGACTGCGACTGCGACTACGACTATGACTGCGACTATGAGTAAGGAGGAGGGCCTGGAAGGCTTGAGTAAATGTTAACTGTATTTATTCTGAAGCGCCAAGCTTTTTCTTCAAAGCATCTAGCTGCTCTTTCCGTCCCAGTAGTCTCCCTTCCTCTATTAATTTTTTTTTAATTTCTTCAACATTAACAGGTGCAGACCTAGATTTAGATTGTATGTCGTGCTTCAACTTTTTATATTCTTCAAAATCTCGCTGGATAATTACAAACTCTTGGTCCTGAATCTGAGTGTCTTCTAGAGCTTTTGAAATTATTAAGTTCATGCTAGTAAGTTTAGCTATCGCCAGGCTAGAAATGAGGTCGTGTTTTTCTAATTTCTTAGATACTTTAGTATTAATTACACCAAGTAGAACTGACATCACTGAAGATAATCCGGCAGCAACCCCTAATCCAATACTAATTGGTATACCAATTCCAGTCACCAATAATCCCACGCTGAGCAGCTTCCGCTGCATTAATAACATTTAGACCAGTAGACACGTAATTTATTGTGCTATAAGCGCCGGAATACCTTCGTCTGCATCTAGAGTACTTTTGGATATCTGATTCAATTTGAGTCCTAACTTTTCTTATTTCTTCCAGCCTGAACGTTTGAACATTACTTAAGTCTAACGTTGGAGCACTGGGCTGCATTGGTTGTTCATCCACTACTGCTTCTACTATAGCAGGATACAATTTTGTCGTCATATTTTTAGTGTGAAAAAAAGGGTTAACAATAATTAACTTGATTTTAGTTTATTAGCAAAATATTCTATTTGACTATCAGAAAATATCTGATCGCTGAAATAAAATGCTAACAGATCTACGTTGTCTAGGCTAATTTGCGCTATTCTGTCAATAGGATTTGGAACAGGGACAAAAGTTATCTTGGGTGATGAAGTAAATACGGAAAACTGATTTTCATTTTCTCTTTTCTTCATAAATACTGTAACTCGTCTGGGATCCTCATCTAAATCAACCCAACTTAGAGACACTTGCGGAATTACATTAAAATTTCTCTGCGTAGGCCTGTGAGCAATTATGTCCAGTACTATCATAGCTGTGCTACCTAGCTGTAAAGGAGGCTGCAGAATAACTCTGACATTTTTCCCTGCGGTTTCACGCTTATGTAAAACATAGCTGCTTTTTTTGTAGGCTTTGACTTCTATGGTTTCCCGATTGTTTTCATCCGGCACTAGACTAACTAACATAGGCCCGGCGTTAATAATTTTCTTAAATTTATTGTCTGGTCCCATAAAAGTGTAAGGGCTTTCGCACTTGAATTTAATAAGCCAATCTAATTCTGTGTCTACAGGTGTTAAAGACCAGATATTTTCTCGTTTAGTAATAGCATACTTAAAATCGGGATCTACTTTACCGGCATTAAAATCCTTTAGCTGATCGATAGATGGTTTTTCTGGCAATACTGACGGCGGCACTTGCTACTTCAGGCACTGCCGGCACTAGCGCTCGTTTATAATATCCATTTTGTGTAAATTCGAAACCGTAAATAGACCCAACAATAGCATTCGCATCAAAGTCGAATTGTGTCTGCTAAGTCTTTCAGTTCAATGGTAGGACAGGTTACTGGAATTTGAGGGCCGATTGACATTGTATTTTAAAATTAAACTTTATTTTATCTCAAGAATAATTGTAAGATCTTCAAAGTCTACAATTTCGTTGTTTTGGTTAGTTATTTTGAAGCAGAAACTAGTATGATAGTCCTGACTTAAGTGGCGTTTTTGAGGCAGAAATTTCAATGAAACTGGATCGCAGTAAGATTCTCTCTGAGTTGAGATTATCCTTAGCAATGTACTAGGAGTTCCGTTTACTAAGTTTTCCGATGTCTTCAGTTGATGAAGGTACACAAACAATCTATTATTAATTAACAAATTCATAGGGTTTGATCCAATAAATCTTATAGAACTGCCGACAGTGCTGGAGCTGTCAGATAAAGATAATTCATTGCCACGGAAACCTAATATTTCTGCCAGCTTTGGCGCAAGTGTAACGCTGGTAATGTCTTTATGCAGGGTTTTATGGAAAGTTAAAGTTACTATCAAGTTTGCAGGGTTCATTTTTGCTTCAATCGAATGAGGTTTAAACAATTCTTCAGTAAGTCTGCAGAAGTCATAATAGCCGGCATGAATAAAGTGCCTTTTTTTATTAATCATTATCCAGTTGTTGTTTAGATCATGACTAATATTTAACCATTTAACCGTGTAGAATATTTCGTGAAGGATTACGTTAAGGTCCCTGTTTTTGTTGTCAATAGGATGCTGAAGTTCAATGGGCACACCTGATTTTACAGATTCGAAAGTTACAAACATATTTTTTTAATATAATAAAAATGTACGCGCCTTATAAATATAACAAAGCTGCAAAGTATACTACAGGGCCTTATTATTACGAAAAAGCAGTCGACCTAACCAAGCTGACAATAGCTGTGGCAGCCAACGTCCATTTCGAAACTATCCCCCATAATATTTTTGATCATTACCTCAACCCAGACATTACGAGCGACTTTTTAGCTAACCAATGGCTAAACAACGGGGGTATGCAGTTCTTTCAGAATCAAATTAATTTTGCCGTGTCATGCGCTACAACTGGTTGCGGAGTTTCTTACGTTCATCACCTTAATCACCCAGATCCCATGTTGAAGTCTATTTATCTGTTCCATTTGTATTATCAAGTGAGACGGGTGTTGTCTGAACTTCAGGCTCCGTTACCTACTGACAAAAACTTTAATCCCTTTAACAACGGCTTTGACAAGAAAGCGTATCAAAGGTTGTGCAATGAATTCGGAATTGATACTAAAACAGACTTCAGACAAAAACTAGACCTCAATCACGGATGGGAACTTTATTTAGATACGCTGTAGGTAATTTATACACGGGGCCTTACGTACCTGGATTTACATCATTTAACCACAACAGCCAGGTTCCTTTACTGTATATCAGACAAAAACAAAGTACAGCATACAGCACTTTTATATTGGACACATCAAACGGATTTACTCAAAGTGGGGTGGAAAGGCTGAATGAATCTATTCGTACGTATGCGTGGTGCATTCTGGGGTCTCAAGCAGAAACACGAAGTAATATCATTGGGGAAGGAACTAGCTTCGATGCACAAAAGCAGTTTCTAGCCAAACATGAAGATTCTATTAATTCGGCAGTAGATTTGCCCGCGAGTATTAAAAGATATCAGGACACTTTAAAGTATGCTAGATCGAAAGTAGATTACGTAATAGGTTTAGGACTGTATATGTTGCCTTCAGACCTTCAGCTTAGGATAGGAACTATATCAAACTACAACAACAATATAGTGATTGCCGACCCTCAGTTTCATATAGGCTACAATCCTACAATAAATATACAGTGAATACAGTGAATACAGCAAATACGGTATTTACTGCTAGGCCCTAATAATGAACCTTTAAGTTCGCCACCACTTCCAAGCCTACCAAGCCTACCAAGCTTGCCGGAACTGCAAATGCCGGTAATTGATCATGGGGTTTCACGTCTAGCGCTTACAGGGGGTTTATTGTTTGCTGGGTTAATTGGGATTTACTATTTTAAGTAACCAGAGTAATATTATTATAAACAAAGACCACAGATGCTCAGACGCCCAAACCACAACTTTAGAAGCAGTATTAAATATCCATGAAAATACAGAACCTAATATTCCTGGAAGTGCGTCTACAAGTTTGTCACCTAAGCGTTTCAATAAGTTAGCTATGCTTTGTAACGTCTTTTTAATCCAGTCTTTAACCGGACTACCGCCAGGTCCACCACCGCCAGGTCCACCGGCACTGATGCCTACGGTTCTAGTCAGTGCTAAGACTAGTGTGCTTATTGTCATCCCAACAGCTGTAAGAATGCTAAATATTGTAACACCTTGCTCTCTGAACAGTGTTTGAATTCTTTCTGCAAGTGTAGTGTCTTCGTGTAAAATTTTATGCACCGTTTCTTTTATTCTGGCGAAATTAGTTATTAATTTTTCTCTGTTTATGGATAAGGCTTCTAGCCTTGCCGCGCGTTCTGTGTAAAGGTCTGCGAGCCGCTTTTGAATCATCTGTTTTACCTCAATGCTTAAGTTCGCGTCATCAGCTTCTGCTAGTTTATTTTTTTTGTTTTTCTATATGTTTGTCGAGCTCACCGAGCTTGGCCAAATTCATCATTGTCTCCCCTCTCACAGATTGTAAAGCTTTATCTAAGCCCTGAAGTTCACGCAGTGGCACAATAATGGCGTGTCATTGATAGTTTCCATAACCTGATCAATATTGGTGTCCTCATTTGTTTGTAAGGTTGTTAACTCTTTATTTACTTCTAATGCAGAACTAGTTAAGTTAGTTAAGTCTTGTAGTTCTATTTCTGAACTTAACGATGCATCTATTCGTTGAAGTGAAGCTACTGCTTGGCGATGCAACGCTGGCACTCTATTATCGGAAAGCCCCAATGATCGTATTACAGTCACTGGGAGTTTAGTTTTCAAAGTAGACCACGCATAAAATTTATCAGGATTCTTTAACATAGTTAACTGTACTCTCACTTTTTTACCGGATACATAGTGTTTATAAACAAGTGATTATTTTTGTCTAGTTCGAAGTCGCTGGGACTAACATAATCAGGTAACTCGCGCCCGATGTAATTGTAAAATTTATTGATTTTTCTGGCTTTTTGGGTTTCAGTTACTTGACGTAATTCTTCTCCTATACTTAGCCTTGTTTGGCTCATGTCGTCTCCTACCATAGATAGAAAGAAGTCTGCTGGTTGTGTCAACGTTGAGGTCTTCATTAGGCTCATTTGGTTTAAACACTTCATCAAGAGCTTCACCACCTGTTGCCATTTTTAAATATAATTTTTTTTTATCGCATTAAAAATGCAAAGCTACGGAAACTTGTTAGACCCTACACGTCGATTGAGGACGCCTTTAGGCATCAAAGGTGAGAAAAGCACAATAATTATTACAAACAATCCAAGCAGCATAGAGCCTAATCAGCTACTAACCATAAGATTTCCAAATTTAGGTCCTGATGATGTAATAGTTCCGGGCAGTCCTAAATTGGGATTTAAAATTAGTCTGAATTCTGACGACGATCCTAACAGAACCGTAGTCAACAATCTAGGCAGAGCTATAATTAAAAGAATGGTTATTAAACTTGATGGGCGAGAAATCCAAAGTATCGATGACGCCGGTGTTTTGTTTTGTTACACAGATCTGTGGCTGAGTAAATATGAAAGGGAAGATTTAGTTGGTCAGGGGATTCAAGCCGCCAATGTGGCAAAACTTCGAATCAAAGCTGGCGATGCTGTCGTTCTAACAAAGGTGAAAAATGCATTAGCTGCTGTATACAAAAACAGGTTTTATTTTCCACTCGATTTTGAACTGCTACACAGTCATCTGCCATTTCATCAAGGTTCATTTAACGACAGGCTTTCTTACGAAATTATTTTCAATGATTATTCTCAAGTAGTAATTAGCTCTGACAATGATGCTAGGTATACAATTACAGACATCACGCTTGAATACGAAGTGGTCACTCACGCTGAACTCAGTAGGATGATCAGGGGCCAATATGACAAACTAGCAATTTATTATGATAGGATCGTTCGCTACAGACAATTTAATAAAGATTTATTAGATGCACTCTGGACCATCAACATAAATTCACCTGCTCGAAGTTTTAAAGGTGTACTGTTGTTGTTTGTGAAAGAATCTAATTACAATCGTGACAGCGAAAATTTTATCAATCCTAATATTTCAAAAGCGTCTGTCGTGATTGAAGGTAAGCCTAATCAATTATTCGCTAATGGAATGATGGGGTTTCAACAGTTTGATGAGATTAGGAAAATCTTGGGTGGAGGTAGATTACGGACTGACACTGTGGATTTGATTTCTAAGGATCTTCATTTGCATGACACACGACTGCAAGATTATCTGGTGAATAAATTTGCGTTGTGGTTAGAGACTTTCGAACCATACCCACCAATGAACTTCATGGATCTGGAAGAAGAATTGAAAACGGAACAGATGGTATAACAATTGAATTGCATAGGGAAGCAAGTGCTAAGTCAGAATCAGTTACAGTATACATGTATATAATTATGGATGCTCAGCTAAACATTGAAAATGGAAGATTAAAAGATTTAGTATATTAAAAATGACCTCTTTGTTACCTCGTGATCCTCATTGTGGAATGATCGTTGGCATGACGTCATGCGGAAAGACCGTCTTTGTTCTGGATTTGTTAGAAAAATATTACGCAGGACACTTTGATTATATAGTAATTTTTTGCCCAACTATTCAATATAATAAAACCTACTTAGATCGTAAGTATGTCTGGACAGATGAAAATATCTTTGTTGTAAATACCAATGGCAAGCTCAATGAGTATTTAACGTATTTTTATAACCTGTTTGAGAATGAGGGTAATACGTTATTCTTAATCGATGATTGCAGTGCAGAAAAAGATATTGTATTAAAACGGAACATTGAGCAAGCTGGCTTTCAGTGGACGCCATGTGAAAATTAGTGTCTGGTTAATCACGCAGAAATTTAATTCCATATTAAAGGATTTTAGAGAACAAGTTAAATTCGTGTGCCTGTTTTATTGCAAAGATCGAGACAGCTTTGATAACTGTTTAAAAGAAAATGACGTAATTGAATCAAAAGAGGAAAGAACTAAATTAAAAGAACAGCTAAAAAAAGGCAAGCACTTAAAATTATTATTAAAAACTGACCAACCAACTGGCTATACAATACTTATGTAAGTAAGTAAGTTCTTTTATAATTTAATTATTGTAAGTTATAAGTTTTTTTTAAAAGTCGACTTAATTAAGTTAGATGTAAGTAAGTAAGTTCTTTTATAATTTAATTATTGTAAGTTATAAGTTTTTTTAAAAGTCGACTTAATTAAGTTAGATGTAAGTCACTAAGTCAAAAAAAAGGTTGAAGGTAAGTAATAGTGGTGATGATTATAGTTCATTTATCTTAATGGCTCTGTGTCTGGTGGAACAATCTGAAGTTCTTCTTTTACAAAGTTTCTTTGTGGTGTTCTACGATCGCTTCTCGGTCTTAAATAATATACGGGCGGATCAGTAGATAATGCTCTGTCAACTTCATAAACGCTTAATGACCAAATTGGGTCTGTAGCTCGTCTTCTAGTGTCATTAGCAACTTCTCCAGGCTGATAAAGGTATCTAACAGTTTTGTTCATCAAAGTTAGATCCGGCTGACCAGGCTTTGAAACGGTAACAACAATCTGTTTCTTTTTAATAGCCTCAACTGGTTTTAATCCTGTAACTCTGGTTGGTTCTGAATTCATTTCCCTTAAAACTCGAGGCAGCCTAACAACCCATTCTGTATTAGTGGTTTCAGTAAAGAGTCCTTTGAATACTGATAAGTGAATAATCTTTCTGCCAGTTGCCGATTAAAGTTTTCTACAATACCCTGTGATCTGTGCAATCCAACAACTCCTCTTCTAACAGTTACATTATGTTTTAACAAAAGCTGGTTAACAGCTCCTTTGAATTCAGACCCTTCATCGCATTGAATAAGTCTAGGGAACCTTAGAGGCCCTCTTGAATAAATTGCATTTAAGGCTTGAGCGACCTCAGCAGAATTTTTAGTCCTAAGAGCATGAGCGTCTTTAAACCTGGTAGCTATATCAATAACAGTAAGGGCATACCTGTATTTCTTTCTATATATTTTGTCATGGGGAAGATATAACAAATCTATTTGATGCGTGTCATTTGGTCTGGAGTTTTCAAATTTTGGTCTTATTATTTTCTTCGGGGGTGGAAGATAGATTTGCCATACAGCTTGCTTCGATAACCATTGTTTAACTGTGTTTGCTGACAAGCCAGTCTTTTCTACTAGTTTATTAACTGCCGTCATCCCTTTCCAATATCCGGATTGAGAATAATATAATCTAGACAAACGCGAAGTCATATTTTATTTAGATTTATATTTTTGTTTAACGAGGTAATAAACTACTGTTATTCCAAACACAATTAAAATTAATTCTCCGGTCTCTGACATTGTAGGTGCAATGTTAGGTGTGTAGTAATCGATAACACTGGTTGCTTTAATGAAGGTAGTGTCGTGCCAGTTAAATAAATAATATTGGTGCAAAGCTTCATCAACGTCTTCGAATGTTTTATCAGCATGGCCTTCTTCTTTCAATCTTTTATTAACAAAATCAAGCTGCATTAGTCTGTTTTTCTCGTATTCGGCCTGATCTTGTTGTAATTTTTCCATTGCTAAGTTATGCCGTTTTGATTCTTCTTTACTGTCCAGTTTTGAAAACAAATAATTTGATCCTGAAAAGGCTAAGGCATTTACAGCAGCAGAACCAAGCACCATTGCAGCACCAGCCATTTTTTAATTTAGTTTTTTATTTTATTTGTATTTAAAATGAATTGTGATGACTTGTTAATGCAAGAAGCTATTAATGTTACAGTTACAGGTGTTGACAACGAGAAAAAAGACAGGCTGGTTGCATTAGTAGCTTCCGGAAAGTCAAAGTATTATCTCGGTGTTGACTTAACACCTGAACAAGTACAAAGACTGAGGCCTGAAGAGATCATTATATTACATAATAAATATGATAAAGTTCTCGGCGCTTTAATGGTTAAAAGTTTAGGGCGTTCGATTGTGAAAGTTATATACCAAAGCTGTGTCGACCTTTGTTACTTTAGATTGTGAGAATGATTTATTTGATGATTTGATTAAAGATCCAGTTATTGTTAATGGGATTAGTGAGGCATCAAGAAATTTGTATTATAAGTTTGGAAGCTTGTTGACCCCATTTTCAGCCGGGCTAATTACTTTTCAACACATAAATTTCTCTGCTATTAAAAATGGACTCTTCCAATCCGGAGATGGAGAAGGAGACGGAGGTGAAGAATTCAGAGAATCAACAGAACCCAGTGACAGTCACTAAACAAAAGAGCCCAGGAAGAATTGCAGCTGGAAAGAAGTTAGCAGAATTTAACAAGTTACATAGATGGAACAGACAAACAAAAGCAAACATATTAGGAAAAAAGGAATCACCAAAAGAAGAAACAATAATGCAACAAACATTAACAACAAATAAAGAAGAACCAATACAACCAATACAACCAGTACAATCTTCAAATAACATATATTATTTATGTATAGCCGGTGTAGTGGGTGCAAGTGGGTACATAATATATAAATACCGCCAAGGAAAAAAGAAACAGAAACCCCCAAAACCACTTGTAGAAAAAGAAATTGAATTATCTCCATCATTGAAGCCATCATTAGATGTGTTTTCAATGCAGTAATAATTTATTATTATTTTTTTTATTATATATAAAAAATGAGTGTACCATATGAACAAACAATTGTAAATCTTGGATACCATAGTGTTGTCTTAGTGGGCTTAAATACAGCTTATGCCATGATTGCAAAATCTCTTTTAAAAATGAAACCTATTGAATTGGGGAAAAATGGATCTTTCAGATGCTGGTAAACTGGTTGGTATCTTTTCATTATCGTTATTTACTCGGGACTATCTTGTTAAACAAAAGATCATTCCAGCAGATATTAATGTGTAATGTTATACAACCATAATGTAGAAGGGTTGTAATTTTTTTTTGTTTTAACCAAAAAGACGCAAGATATACGAATATGTATTTATTTAGCAAATGCCGGATTCCCAGAGTGCTTTGGCACGCCTTTTAAAAAGCTCATAAAACAGCCATAAATTGCAGTAAAAGGGTGTCAGAAGAACAAGGGCGGTCTAAGCCCATTATTACAATCTCTGAAAAGGTCTATAATCGTTCTCATTGCAACTCAGTTTTAGTTCAGTTCAATCCAATGTTGTTTTTTTACATTCAAGTTAAGTTCCTTTCAGTTCAAAATTTAATTGAAAAAAAAATAATTGTAATTCATTTTACTGTACAATTTTAGTTCAGGTCAATAAAATGCTTAGTCCAGTTCAATATTTTATTTTTGATGTTTATTCACGCGCATGAAGTGCTGGAACAGTTTAGGATACCTACATTGATATATATCTCATGGTATATAGACTCCCATGCAATTCAGTTTCAGTCCAGTAATATGATAGTGTTATCTAAAGTCTATTCACGTAGGCTACATGCGCACAAACAATGCTATAAATGACAAAGGAATGAAAAAGAATTACGCTCTCTGCAAACTGGGGAGGGAGGCACTGTGGTCTAATGGTAGTGCTTCGGCTTGCGGATCTGAAGGTCCCGGGTTCGAGCCCTGTCCGGGCCATTGTGTTGTGTCCCTGGGAAAGACACTTTACTCCTGTTTCCTACTCCTTCGGATGAAAGTATAAACCGAGGTCTAGTCTGTGTCGCATACATTCCATCATAACGGACTTTAAAGATCCTGACGCTCATGTCCTTGACGGGTGAGTGCCGGTGACAAGAACACACCCAGCATGCACCTAGGTCCTTCTCCCCATCCCTGGCTGCCCAGGATTGTGCTCAGTTGTCCGGGCGTCAGACCATGCGCCCAAAGGCTGCGGGTGGGCGTCTCGGGCGGCTTG
>CM072513.1:90669021-90736521 GCA_036898135.1 Oncomelania hupensis
ATGGGAAACAGTGTGACTGTTTTTCTTCACAGTTCGTCCACTGAATTCGAAGTCGAAAAGCGTGCGCTTTTTCGAAGCCATTCTGATTGTAAACCAGTTCCAACCGGTCAGGTTCATCGATGCCACACTCAGAAGAAAGGTGATTGGTCAAAAAGAATAGCATCGGCCAATGAAAATTTGAGACACATCGCATATACAAGAGAGCAACTTCCGTTTAACTCCAGTTTCCGCTACACCCTAGCAGACGACAGAAACGTCACAGTAAAGCCCGCTTCGATCAAGACATGTAGCGGGATATTTCCAATCTCCGCGGGATCGCGAACGCGTCCATCGTATTTCTTTGCGGGAAAAAAAACTTTTTGTGCGTGATCCCGCGCATCCCGCGCCTTAGAATAAGCTCTGAAAATTACAGAATTGTTATGCTTGAATAGTGACGAGGAAATGCCATTTTAGAGGTGTTTACTCTATAAACTCGGCTTGATTGGTAATTCTTTCAGCCGATTAGCAAAAATTTTAATCTGCTGGAAATAAGGGACACAAACCCCACGGGCAGAGAACTTCAATATTCAAAGATTATATAGGATTGTATGAGTATGAAATTCCATGGGGTGATCCAGAACGAGAGTTTATGAAGTGACGTCCTAGTTTGATGTGACATAGATTTGTGATGCATAGTATGCATCATTTACTCCACTTGTCCTGGGTGAAACAAACAGTCAATGGTTTTCACTTTTATACAGATCGGGACTTTTTGTTTGTTTTGTTTAATTAAAACAAAAATTGACAGAAACATTTTTAAACCCAGGAACTGGTAGCAAGAATTGGCAGATTTTCTGCCAAAAAGATTAAGTTTTCATGCCTGACACTCTCTCTCTCTCTCTCTCTCTCTCTCTCTCTCTCTCTCTCTCTCTCTCTCTCTCTCTCTCTCTCTCATACATTAGTCCATGGCTATGCTTGAAAAAAATTTTTTAATAAATAAAAAATGCATAGCTTCTAACACAGGCGTTTGTTGGTTTTACCTCTTCGTCTCTTGCATACATTCTCCGGCACTCGCATAATAAACTGAACTTGAAGCTCAAAGACAAATCCAAGCATATAAGCAGATTTTAAAAAAATCAAATATTTCCCTGTCAAGTTGTATGTCTTTCTTCTGTGTACTCTTTTATCTCTGGTCATTACTTCAAAAATCAGTGGTCATCTTTTCACTCATCTATGTTGCAACTTGTTATAATTTAAAGAGCAAGTATTATTATAGATTGATACTATTTTTATTGTAATTGCTTTTGTTTTGCATGGCCAGTAAAACGTTTCCAATGTGATCTTTTCGAAGTATAAATATCTTTAGTCATATGTCTTAAATCCAACTTAGACCTCTGATGCTCAAGACACTCAAGTATAAGAAAAGAGATCAATGCTAATGCAAACTACGAATCAAATATGGAGCTATTCCACTTTACAATGCATAATGACATTTTCTTTATGTTTGTGTGTTTTTAAGTTCTGATTAAATCTTGATTGGTGTGCTTCAAGGATGCCTACTCTCTCCAACACTCTTTAACATCTTCCTGGAGCACACCATGTCAGATGCCCTTACAGATCACAAAGGCACCATCAGCATAGAGGTAGAGCGATCGCCAACCTCCATTTTGTAGTTGACATTGATGGATTGGCTGGAGAGGAACAAGAACTTGAACAGCTGGTACAGAGGCTTGACACCATCTCCAGAGCCGTTGGAATGGAAATAAGTGCAGAGAAGACCAAAATGATAACCAACAACACCAATGGCATCAACTGGGACATCAAAGGCCAATCCTTCAACACTGTGCATAGCTTCAAATATTTAGGAGCCATTGTATCAGACAATGGGTCCTGACAGGAAGTCCTCTCCAGGATCGCACAAACAACTACTGCCCTAATAAGATTGAAGTCTATTTGGAAAGACAGGACCATCAGTCTACACCCCAAGGTAAGGCTGCTACGCTCCCTTGCCATCTCCATCTTCCTATATGCTTGTGAAACATGGACCCTCACAGCAGACCTACAACGAAGAATACAAAGCATGGAGATGAGGTACTACAGAAGACTTCTGGGCATTTACTACACCTAGCACATCACCAACAACGAAGTCCGACAGACCATAACACAAGCCCTTAGACAACACGGTGACATGCTCACAGTAGTGAAGAAACAGAAACTCCGATGGTATGGCCAGTCACCAGAGCATCAGGTCTTGCAAACACCATTCTGCAAGGCACAGTCCAAGGAGGCCGAAGAAGAGGGAGATAGAAATAGAAGTGGGAGGACAACATTCGAGAATGGACTGGCTTGACACTGAGCGAAGCCAAGAGGGCTGCTGAGGACAGAGAAAGATGAAATACGCTGGTTAAACGATCATCTGTAGTGCCCCAACCACCTTCGAGTTACGGGATAGGATAGGATAGGATAGGATAGGATAGGATAGGATAGGTGTTTTTAAGGATACAATAACCTTGACCTTTGTCACGGACCGGTTTTATAGTTATTTGGGCTCTGTGAGCAAAAATGATAGTGTACAACATCAGCCCTAAAATGATTGAATCATCAAAAGCCCGTATGACAAGGCTACCAGTGCAGTCTTCCATAACAGCACCATCGGAAACTGGTTCAAAACAACAATTAGTGTGCCCCAAGGATGCCTACTCTCTCCAACATACTTCAACATCTTCCTAGAACGCATCATGTCAGATGCCCTTACAGATCACTAAGGCACAGTCAGCATAAGGGGTAGAGCAATCTCCAACCTTCGTTTTGTGGATGACATTGATGGATTGGCTGGAGAGGAAAAGAACTTAACATCTGTTACAGAGGCTTGACACCACCTCCAGAGCCGTTGGAATGGACATAAGTGCAAAGAAGACCAAAATGATGACCAACAACACCAATGGCATCAACACGGACATCAAAGTCCAAGGCCAATCCCTTAACACAGTGCATAGCTTCAAATATTTAGGAGCCATTGTATAAGACAATGGGTCCTGACAAGAAGTCCTCTCCAGGATCGCACAAACAACTGCTGCCCTGGCAAGGTTAAATTAAGCCCATTTGGAAAGACAAGACCATTAGTCTACATTCCAAGGTAAAGCTGCGCTCCCTTGTCATCTCCATCTTCCTATACACTTGCAAAACATGGACCCTCACAGCAGATCTACAATGAAGAATACAAAGCATGGAGATGAGGTGCTGCAGAAGACTTCTGGGCACTTCCTATACCCAGCACATCACCAACAACAAAGTCCGACAGACCTTCACACAAGCCATTGGACAACACGATGACCTGCTCACAGTGGTGAAGAAACGGAAACTCCGATGGTAAGGCCACGTCACCAGATCATCAGGCCTTGCAAAGACCATCCTCCAAGGCACAGTGCAAGGAGGTAGAAGAAGAGGGAGACCAAAACAGAGATGGGAGGACAACATTCGACAATGGACTGGCTTGACACTGAGCGAAGCCATCAGGGTTGCTGAGGACAGAGAAAGATGGAGTACGCTGGTTAAACGATTATCTGTGGTGCCCCAACGACCTCCGAGTTACGGGATAGGATAGGATAGGATAGGGTCCGATGACCTTATATTGTTGTTAGTCTGTTTCTTGTAAGAAAATAATGGTAATATTTTATGAGAGCTAAATTTTGATTGGTTGGGCTGGTCACATGACAGTTCACTAATGTAAATTCAAAAAAATCTAGTAATTCTTTTCTTTACTATACTAGAGATAGTTTGGTCTGGACTTTCGCCGCTGTGTCAGCAGAAGTCTCTAGCTGCCTGGGCCTCAAGAAGAGACGTAGAAGAAGACGAGGAGGCCGAAGGAGAAGAAAGATATGGTAGAGTGTATTTTTAATGGATTTTATAGGCCTACTTATTTTTTTATAATCGTTATTCATTTTTTCTGGTTAGAAGATAAGTTTATTCTTATTTGGTATTCTCAATTGGTTATTCTCATATGGTTAGGTAATTATTCCTAATCAGTTATCCCTAGTTGGAGTGTTCAAAGTTTAAACTACTGAGTTCACTACAATTCTTTCATTCTTACCCTGGCTTTTTGTTGAGGAAAGAGGACAGTTTGTTCATTTGCGATTTGGTATTCATGTTCTGGACTCACAAACTGTTTGGTGAGTTGAAAATCTTTTGAACATTTATTGTATTCTGTGAGTATTGTTTTCTAGGCTAAAGTAAAATAATAACTTTGCAGTTTCCAAGAAATAATAGTAAATATTTAGGTGTCATCATTTTGTCTAAAATATTTTGTTTTAATTTTGTAACTTTGACTTTGTGGAATTGTAATTCTAATTTTGTCATTTCATTTATTTTTTGTTACATAGAAGCAAAACATAAAAGTGAAGAGAAAACATTATTCAGCAATTGACTGTTGAATGCAGAGATTTTCTGGTTTATGTTTGTATCATTGTTTTAAAAGAATTAAGTTTCTATAATTCTTTAACTGGACAGTACCTTGGTCATTTGAAATATTTTGATGACTATTTGTCAAGTCATTTGTAGAACAAAGTGCTTAGTAGTATTTTATTGTTCCCTTTTAGTATACCGAGTCACGGAGAGTGTGCTGAATGCAGTTGAGTCAGTGTTGTCTATTACCCTTGCTCAATGCGTGGGGTAGGTTTTATTATTTTTTGGCTTATGCGTTGTCACTTTGTACATGAAGCAGTTTCATTGGTATTTTGTATTTTCAATTGTGCATAACTATGATTCAGTTATGTTATCTTTGGACAAATATGTTTTTCTGTATAAGAATAACTCTGAGCGTTTTGGAGGTTATTGTTATTTTCTAATTCATAGTGTTATCGAAGACTTGTCATTTGTCAGTATATGTAACCAATAACGTTGCAACTATTTTCATTAACTTTTTCTATGGATGCATGGCATTTCTCATCATGGAAGAGTATTGTTTTATGTTGTCCTTCCATGATGGTTTCTTAGTATTGTTATTATTGTATGTTTCAGGGTTTGCTTCTTGCATACATCATTCTTCATACTACTTATCCATTCATCATTCGTTCATCATTCCTTCTTATTGGCTTGAGACAAGAATAAACGCGCTCCGAACCCCAACCAACTGCTTAGCGCCTCAGTGTGTATAAGAGTGCGACAGACATTCTAAGTAATTTCAAAGCAAGCATAAGCAGACGGTCACAAAGAGAAGAGGGAAGAAGAATCAAGAAGATAAGAATAAAGAGGAAATTTGGACGTAGAGGAAGAAGAAGAGAAGAAGAAGAAAGAAGAAGAAGAGAAGAAGAAAAAAAAAGAAGAAGAGGGAACAGAAGAAGGAGCAGAAGAAGAGGACGCAGAAGAAGAAAACGAAGAAGAAAAGGGAGCAGAAGAAGACAAAGAAGGAGGCAGAGAAAGAGGTGAGAGGAAGGAGAATGAGGATGAGAGAAGGAGACAGAGGAGAGGCGGAGAGACAGCAAATGCAGAAGGAGCGTACAGTGAGAGGCTGGAACATTCTAGATGATAGCATAGTGTACGGCCACATCCACAGAAACTTTTAAAAGTAGACTAACGGCCAGCCTCCACCAGTGAGCCGCTGCACAACCCCCAACCCGCTGCAATTTATGCCAGTCACTTGGATGTGTAGCAGCGTAACACAACAGACATAGATACAGGAGAACTGGGAGTGATATTGAAGAGCAAAAGACGACGACGCTGACAGAGAAGAGACTAAAGATCAAGTTAATGCCGTGACTATAACTGCAGTGTGATAATATTCATTTATACAACTTTTGTTTCTTTCCTCTGGCGATGGTGACTGGGAGTTGTGAGTTATTTGTGAGTTGAATATATATATTATTCTTTCAATGGATTTATTCTGCGACATGACGTGAGTAGAAGCAATTGTACTTATTCCATTTGATTTTTGTAAAATTTGTATTTGTGCTATTGTGTTGATTTATGTTTATTGTTTAACGGACAACTTAGTTTATTGTTACTAGTTAGAGGAGTTGTGAGACGGGAGAACACACAGATTGATGCATGGCAACTCGAAAATACCTCTTTTAGTTACAATCTTCAAGACTGATGCAATAATGTCACACATATGACACACCATTGAATGATCTCTAAATACAAGTTTTGTCTTTGTAGATTTCCAAGTTCAAAGTATCATTATGAACTGACTTTTCAGATGGCTCCAGTGAACTTTACCTTGAGAAAAGGTTAAACAATCTTGCTAAGTGGATCTCACTGATACAGTGGAACCTCTCTACAACGACCTTGAAAATGTTGACAAAAATCGGTCTTTATAGAGAGGGGTCTTTATAGAGAGGGGTCTTTACAGAGAGCATAATGGCCTTTTCTTGAATCAATTTGCCAGTGATCGGAATATTCTTTCTTCTAGCATCCAGAAACCAATCCCAAACTTTCTCATTTACTTCCGAGTATGTTGTCTTCCTCCGTTTTGATCGCGTACGATCGGCATTATCACCACTTTCCCACCTTTTAAGAATGTCATCTTTGTCTCGGATAATTCCTTGAATTTGTGTTTTTCCAACTTTAAGACTCTTTGCGATCGCAATGGCAGTCTCTCCTTTTTTGTGTCTGTTTACAACATTAACTCGATCTTCCAGAGATAAAAATTTTCTTTTCTTTGTAGACTCCATCATCCCATCACGCTTTCTTTGCTTCTTCTCAGTGCCGCGCTCGTGATGTGAATAAAGTGAAATGCAAACCCCAAACGAGTAGAATTTAGAATGTGACGTTACAAGATGACGTCAAACTTATAGAAGATTACTTTATCGGCTGGCGTGTCACATATAGGTACCTGTCTGACTGTGCTGAACAAAATTGTAGACAGTTTTTATTGTGCAGTCATGCCGAGAAAGTCGCTATACGGTCTGCAAAGATCGGTCGTTAGACGTTATAGCGAGGGAGTCGCTATACTGATGACAGCAATATAAGGAAATACATCGGTTAAAATAAAATGGGTCGTTGTAGCGGGGGAGTCGTTATAGAGGGGGGTCATTGTGAGAGGTTCCACTGCACCATGACTCACCAATCACAAGTCAATTATCCATAACTTAGACACACAAACACCTACCCACACACACAAATGAAATGAAATTAATTTTTAGAAAATAGTCATTATTTGACAAACACTTGGTTGACCTTGTGGCCTTGACCTTGAAACGACTCACACGCTGCATGCATTTGAGTAAAAAGTGAAATGTGCTACTCACGCCTTGTGCATCAATGGCGCAGTTCATGATGTCAATCCAGCCCTTGTAGGTAGCCTGGAAGTAGACACAGAACCCTTACAAACATGTACCTTGGCAGTGTGTCAGTGTTATAGGCACAAAAGTTATACATTGAGGATCTCTACCAGGGGCTTGCTACTATTACCATACTTTATGGACTACAAGGACAGAATTTAGCCACACATTAGGCTCAGTGTATTATAAGTCGAAGTCTAGGACAAAAAGTATCGCCTTACGTAGTCCCTAAAATACAGTACAGTGCTTAAAGGTCAGCTCTTTCTTTATACAGTCAACAGTCAGCTCTTTCTTTATACAGTCAACAGTCAGCTCTTTCTTTATACAGTCAACAGTCAGCTCTTTCTTTATACAGTCAACAGTCAGCTCTTTCTTTATACAGCCAACAGTCAGCTCTTTCTTTATACAGTCAACAGTCAGCTCTTTCTTTATACAGTCAACAGTCAGCTCTTTCTTTATACAGTCAACTCTTTCTTTATACAGTCAACAGTCAACTCTTTCTTTATACAGTCAACAGTCAGCTCTTTCTTTATACAGTCAACAGTCAGCTCTTTCTTTATACAGTCAACAGTCAGCTCTTTCTTTATACAGTCAACTCTTTCTTTATGCAGTCAACAGTCAACTCTTTCTTTATACAGTCAACAGTCAACTCTTTCTTTATACAGTCAACTGTCAGCTCTTTCTTTATACAGTCAACAGTCAGCTCTTTCTTTATACAGTCAACTCTTTCTTTATACAGTCAACAGTCAGCTCTTTCTTTATACAGTCAACAGTCAACTCTTTCTGTATGCAGTCAACAGTCAGCTCTTTCTTTATACAGTCAACAGTCAACTCTTTCTTTATACAGTCAACAGTCAGCTCTTTCTTTATACAGTCAACTCTTTCTTTATGCAGTCAACAGTCAACTCTTTCTTTATGCAGTCAACAGTCAACTCTTTCTTTATACAGTCAACTGTCAACTCTTTCTTTATACAGTCAACTGTCAGCTCTTCTTTATACAGTCAACTCTTTCTTTATACAGTCAACTCTTTCTTTATACAGTCAACTCTTTCTTTATATAGTCAACTGTCAACTCTTTCTTTATACAGTCAACTCTTTCTTTATACAGTCAACTGTCAGCTCTTCTTTATACAGTCAACAGTCATCTCTTTCTTTATACAGTCAACTGTCAGCTCTTTCTTTATACAGTCAACAGTCAGCTCTTCTTTATACAGTCAACAGTCAACTCTTTCTTTATACAGTCAACTGTCAGCTCTTCTTTATACAGTCAACAGTCAACTCTTTCTTTACACAGTCAACAGTCAGCTCTTTCTTTATACAGTCAACAGTCAGCTCTTTCTTTATACAGTCAACAGTCAGCTCTTTCTTCATACAGTCAACTCTTTCTTTATACAGTCAACAGTCAACTCTTTCTTTATACAGTCAACAGTCAACTCTTTCTTTATACAGTCAACTGTCAGCTCTTCTTTATACAGTCAACTCTTTCTTTATACAGTCAACTCTTTCTTTATACAGTCAACTCTTTCTTTATATAGTCAACTGTCAACTCTTTCTTTATACAGTCAACTGTCAACTCTTTCTTTATACAGTCAACTGTCAACTCTTTCTTTATACAGTCAACTGTCAGCTCTTCTTTATACAGTCAACTCTTTCTTTATACAGTCAACAGTCAACTATTTCTTTATACAGTCAACTGTCAACTCTTTCTTTATATAGTCAACTGTCAGCTCTTTCTTTATACAGTCAACTGTCAACTCTTTCTTTATATAGTCAACAGTCAACTCTTTCTTTATACAGTCAACTGTCAACTCTTTCTTTATACAGTCAACTGTCAGACCTATGATTGTATTATTTCGCACTATAGGCATTTTATATGTATGTGTTTCGTTGATGATTTATAATGATGGTTGTATTCTATTTTGTTTTTGTAACCGGGGTGTTTCGCGTAGTTGAGGTCAACCCTCAGCCATCCCCCGCGTGGGATGTCTTTATTGTAAAGTGACTGGCCGGCGGAGGGCGTTCAATTTTCCCACTAGGGTTGTTTCGGCAGATCTTTTATGCGGATCGGGGGTTGTCCGGTCCTGATTTGGCTCGGAAGAGTCCGCTGGACCTAAAGCAACAATAAATCAATCAATCAATCAATCATACAGTCAACTCTTTCTTTATATAGTCAACTGTCAGCTCTTTCTTTATACAGTCAACTCTTTCTTTATACAGTCAACTCTTTCTTTATACAGTCAGCTCTTTCTTTATACAGTCAACAGTCAGCTCTTTCTTTATACAGTCAACAGTCAGCTCTTTCTTTATACAGTCAACAGTCAGCTCTTTCTTTATACAGTCAACAGTCAGCTCTTTCTTTATACAGTCAACAGTCAGCTCTTTCTTTATACAGTCAACTCTTTCTTTATACAGTCAACAGTCATCTCTTTCTTTATACAGTCAACTGTCAACTCTTTCTTTATACAGTCAACTGTCAGCTCTTTCTTTATACAGTCAACAGTCGGCTCTTTCTTTCTACAGTCAACAGTCAGCTCTTTCTTTCTACAGTCAACAGTCAGCTCTTTCTTTCTACAGTCAACAGTCAACTCTTTCTTTATACAGTCAACAGTCATCTCTTTCTTTATACAGTCAACTGTCAACTCTTTCTTTATACAGTCAACTGTCAGCTCTTTCTTTATACAGTCAACTCTTTCTTTATACAGTCAACTTTTTCTTTATATAGTCAACTGTCAGCCCTTTCTTTATACAGTCAACTCTTTCTTTATACAGTCAACTGTAAACTCTTTCTTTCTGCAGTCAACTCTTTCTTTATACAGTCAACTCTTTCTTTATACAGTCAACTCTTTCTTTAAACAGTCAACTGTAAACTCTTTCTTTCTGCAGTCAACTCTTTCTTTATACAGTCAACTCTTTCTTTATACAGTCAACTCTTTCTTTATACAGTCAACTGTAACCTCTTTCTTTCTGCAGTCAACTCTTTCTTTATACAGTCAACTGTAAACTCTTTCTTTCTGCAGTCAACTCTTTCTTTATACAGTCAACTCTTTCTTTATACAGTCAACTCTTTCTTTATACAGTCAACTCTTTCGTTATACAGTCAACTCTTTCTTTATACAGTCAACTCTTTCTTTAAACAGTCAACAGTCAACTCTTTCTTTAAACTCACTTTAAATTCTAGGACTTCCAACATTTCGCTTGCTCTAACCAAGGTTGTGTTGATATAGACAATCATTTCACCCACATTAGTTTCTGTCGACATTTACACCTATCAAGACCAAGCCACATGCAGAGGTACGTAAACTTATTACACCCACAAGCCAAGGATGTTATTAACACTCTGAAATCAAAGACAAAATCATCTGTGCTGATACAGGAGTATTATTTCCCAAACATGCCCCATGTATTACAGGCAGCAGAGAATGCAGTCAGCTTGTATATTCCACAACTCTGCCAATAAGACATGCTCAAGGTGCTCGACAATGAACACATTACCCGTTACGTTACAGTCTTTCAAAACTAAAATGCGACAAATATTGTTACGTTTACCAAGCCAAAAAGACACGGTGAACAGGGAGTTGTAGGGGTAAAGGCAGTGTGGAGGTGGGGGGAGGGGGTTGGCATGAGAGGTAGAGGTGGGGAGGGTGGAAGGTGCTAGAAGGAATTATGGAAGAAAACCAAAAAGGGTAGAAGATTAAAGCCAAGTATCACGCAGATTTGCATTAAAAAAAAAATCTGGAAAATTTTTATTTTGGGTCAAGTACATCTTACATTGCTACAACATGCATGTGTAGTGAAAAAGCTACAGAGAGGGAGAGTGAGGTAAAGAAGATAGACTGACGAACCACTTGAAACAGAGCCAGGTAGGCCTGTATGACGTTGTCAAAATTCACTTTGGAGTTGTTCCAGTGTAATCCCATTTCTTTACACACTGTCTTGTTGGGTACGACGCTGACGTCCACCCGCGTTGCGTTGTCATAGTAGCAGGCATAGAACTGGCCGCTGCGGTCAAAATGTACCAATTATTCTCTAGTGAAACAATCAACCCGTCCACCACTGGACAAAACATTCCACTACATGTCAGTACCTTGATTGAAGAATTATATTACGTAAGAGTGTGTAATAATAATAATAATAATAATAATAATAATAATAACAATATAACACTAATAATTATTATTAACATTACTGTTATTATTATATTATTATTATTATTATTATTATTATTAACATTATTAAATTACTACTAGAACAAACTCCCTAACACACCTAGCCAATTATTTTGATATCATCATCTGCATTTGTGAGCAGTGTCTGTGTTTAAAACTCCAATGGCTTTCTTCTTCTTCCCTTTTAAAAAAAAAATCTTCTTCCTCTTCTTTCTTCTTCATCTTATCCTCTCCATATTTCTGTTCCGTCATCAGACCTGCCTACCCTAGTTTTTAAAAAAGAGTAGCAGCCAGTACGTAAAACCATAGTTTTAGTGTAAAAACCATAGCATGGTAACTTTTCATAAATTGACAAAATTTTTAACATCACTTATAGTATTATAAGTAACTGATTTGTGCCAGAATAAAAATGTATTAATACTTTGTTTTCTCAATCTGTAATTTGTTTAATAATAAATTAAGTGTCATCATTTATCTTAGTATTCTTTTTAAAATATCCACTATCTGATAATGCAATATGCTAAAGTGTTCAAAAAGTACACTACATGCATTACACTACAGATTAAATCTGTACAGTGTATAAATTTATTGACAAAAACAAATTAGATAATACATAGCATGCATGTTATGAACCAAATCTTCATCATCCCTTTATTGATCATTTGTTAACTGGTGGCATATGCAGGTTTAACAGCAAGTTTACAAGTACTCAGCCTTGGGAAATGCCTTGATTTTATTATGCAATATGTTTAATTGTTAAAAATGTAGCCTAGCTACATGTACCATGAAATGAATTAAAAGGATTAAAATATACTAATGCAGTGTACAACTTATTTGAATTTTATCAACTACAAGTATTATTCAGTATGCTTTTTTTGTTCATTTCCAAGCTTAACCGAAAATTCTTTATTACATACCCTACAGTAGGCCTGAGTAGGCCTATCCTATCCTATCCTGTCCGTAACTGGAGGTCGTAGGGGCACCACAGATGATCGTTTAACCAAATCAAAGCAGCCTCAAAAACGAAAGCTTCATGAAACAGACAGTTCTGGAAGTGACGATGAAGAAAATTCTGTGAAAGCTTCAACATTTTTGACTGAGTTTCGTTGACATTAGGCATGATGAACATTTTTTTTTGAAGGTAGCAAAGTGGGCCAACGTGTTGTGTAATCTGAAATAAATCTCTGTTGCATTGGTCGTGCACATTTTGAAGCTTAAACAGAATTTTCTTCATCGTCACTTCCCGAACTGTCTGTTTCATGAAGCTTTCGTTTTTGAGGCTGCTTTGACTTAGGCATTTTGACGAGAACAGCATGAGCAAATGAAAACAAAAAGAGACAAAATGGCGCTAGATGAATCTCGCAAAGTCTCACTCGCGATATTTTAAGCGAGATTACCAGGATCGACAACTCGCAACTCACGCACTACACCTGTGTGTTGATGGCTTTAAAAAAAAAAAAAAAAAATCACCAAATTTTTAAAAAGCGTAGTTTTTTTTAAGCAAACCGTAGCAGCGTAGCATGACGTGAAAAACCATAGTATGCTACGCTTTTTCGTAGCGGTAGGCAGGTCTGCGTCATTCACTGCTGTTTACCTCAGTAATTCGTTCCAATGTGTTGGGGGTTTTCATAAGTTCAAGTGAAACGTGCCGCGCTCAATTTTTCTTGTAATGCTTAACAACACGCGCCTGCTTCTGTATCCAGGTGTGGATCATTCCAGCACCCAAAAACGGGGGTGCGGGATATGAAGAAAGGTTTGTATAGACCTTTTTGCCGCTATTGGGATATTACTATACTAAGGTTATAGAAGCAGTCAGCCTGAAAGCGATGCTGACCCCAACTTGAGGTCAGAGGTTGTTGAGGGCATAGACCTACACACAGCCTATGCTTGATAGATCTCTGACACTTGGCTAGCTTCAAGGTTGCCTGTTTCGTAGAAACTGGCCTATTTTCCTTGTAATACAGAATAATATCTGGATCATTCTAGCACCCCAAAACTAGGGCGGTGGGTTTAAGGAAAGCTTTGTACAAATTGAAAGTCCGACTGGTGAAGGAGATGCATGAGGTACCTGAAGAGCTGCACACCCATGATGCCGAAGATAAGCCAGAAAACCAGGCACACTACCAATACGTTGCAGATACTGGGTATGGCCTTGATCAGCGCGTTCACCACAACCTGCACAAGTCATCACAACCACTCTATGTAATAAATCACAATACAACAAAGTAATCCAGTGTTACAAATTATATGAAACTGCTCATTTTAATGTTGTTTTTTAATTGCTTTAAAAATCACTGAATGCATTGCTTTAATGCACTGAAACAATCAATTGTTGAAGCTGAAACCGTCAACCAGTTCAAGAACCGCCATGATAAAGAGACAGTTAAGGGGGTTAAAATAAGTTCTCAAACTTCCTACCCCGTCGGCCGCGCTCAGTGACACTCAGGTAAATTCAGGTAAATTCACAATGTTTACAAACCTTAAGTTACATTAAATAAATAAATTAAATGTTATTTTTTATTATGATGATGATGATGATGATGATGATGATAATGATGAAATGAATAATACAACAATTTATAATACATATGCCTTTCACAAAATGTTGTGATTTAATGCCTTTTGACTCTTCGTAGACCCGAGTACGATCTATTAGATATATTTTGGGTAATGCTTTATTTTACCAATTTAGATTTTTTTCCTTCCGATATAGCTTGATAAATGGAGGCAACCAATGTATTGCTTGAACGATCAAACATATAAGAAATCTAACAACAGTTGTGCCTCTTCTTTACATAAGGATTTTTTTGTGGTTCTCTGGTTTTTACCTTTAGTTGTGCTTTGTGTTTAAAACAAAATTTGTTCTTTCTCAGATCAAAATGACTTTTTTCCCTGGCTAATTTGCTGTTGGACAGCTATTTAACAAAAAAATGGTTATAAACAAACAGGTCAAAGCCAGTGTTTTTCAAATTATAGAATCCCAGGATCATACATTTTAGAGTTACAGAGCCTTAAAATAAAATAAAAACAAACAACAACCCCAAAACACCCTTCCTTTTCACAAAGTACAGTTTTGAGATAAATCTCTAAATTTGCCGGTTTATGTGTCAAAATGTCTTAAGTTCATTTGATTATGTGCATCAAGATTGATTGAGAAGTAACCCCAACTGCAAAAGGGCGCACAGTAGACCTTGTTTGTTTACTCAACTAGGGAGAGACACCTGCAATGCAAAGCTTGAGCAACAATTACATGTTATATCATGTTTTCTGTCACAACTCTGCAACTTCCCCAGCGAACCCATTGTCACAAAAAACAAGTACACAAGCATCCTCGATGCTGCGGCTCTAATGTGACAGTGAAACATCTGCTCAAGAAACGTTCAAAGACTTTCTTTTGGGCTTTCACCTACCCTCATTCCCTCCCATCGCGAGACAGCTCGTAGAGGTCGGAGGGCACGCAGTGTTCGCATTGCTCTGATAGAACTCATGTTGCCAAGATCCAACCCCTCCATCACCATCATGAAAAGGGACAGCTGCAACATACAACGTGACATTCATAAGTACTAACTAGAAAACAAAACAGCACAGACAAGGTGACAATAATAACAACAGTAACAAATCTTTTACGTAGCGATATTCTCCAAAATGATACTGAACTTCAAAAGCATGCATCTGGAACCCTGAAAACAATATTACAATTTTATGACAGTAAAACTGTAAAAAAGACTACTTAAGTTTAAAAAAAAAAAAGAAAAAAGACAGACTCCAGAATTCAAAGGATTACCTGCATGCCCATCTGAAATAAGAAATATTATATTGCATATTATTGTCAACAAGTCTGCCTCTCACAGACATTGATAATTACTACTGATTATTATTTGCTACCAAAATTACAAAGCAATATATATATAAAAGGTCTACGCATATAAAATGGTGCATAAAATATAATTGCTCAACAAACAAACTTGTATTTATTACTTACACTGACTATAACAAAGTCCAACCAGCACCAAGCGTCACTGAAGTAGTATTTGAAGCCAAACGCCATCCACTTGACCACCATTTCAGCAACGAAGATGTAGGTGAACACCTTGTCCAAGTAATGCAAGACCATCTTCATCACTTCACGTTCATTTAAGTAAGCATCCTCAAACGCCTGTCAAACAAAAATCTTGTGAAACTTTCACCCTATATTAGTTGGCCTTTGAACTTTCACCAAATATCAGTTGGTTTTTAAACTTTCTCCATATAACAGTTGGCCTTTGAACTTTCTCCATATATTAGTTGATCTTTGAACTGTTACCATATATTAGTTGATCTTTGAACTGTTACCATATATCAGTTGGCCTTTGAACTTTCACCATACATTAGTTGGCCTTTGAACTTTCACCATACATTAGTTGGCCTTTGAACTTTCACCATATATCAGTTGACCTTTGAACTTTCTCCATATATCAGTTGGCCTTTGAACTTTCACCCTATATCAGTTAGCCTTTGAAGAGTCTAAATGGGAAGTCAGACTAGCAACTTTTCTGCAGCAACTGTTTTCAAAAACAACCTGAAACTGCGTTGCATCTGTCAGGGATAATCGCATGTAAACACACACTGTAGCCTGGAACGGCACATTTAAGAAAATTAAGTCCCTTGATGGCTTGCAGTCAAGTGGCTGTGTTTTGGGCTTGCTGACACAATATCCATCAGGCAAAGAATAGTAATAGTAGGTATCATAGAAAAACATAAGATTTTATAAACCTATGTGTGATTTTATTTGCCTTGTCAGATTCCAATTGAGCCGGACTTTATCAATGCTATGTTGATGCTAGGCTATGTGATTTGCGCATGCGCTAGAAATGTATGCAATCTGATAACCCCGAAGTTTTAGAGCAAGTTCTAAAATAGGAAACGTTTTTACATTTTTCAGGTCACATGTGAAACCCAGTGAAATCATGAAGAACTGGTGTGTTTCACAAATGTTTGTTTTTTTGTTTGTTTTGTGTTGCTCATCTGTTGCACAAGTGACTTCACCGTAAGACTCCCCCACATGCTGCCAAGTTTTGTTCCATCGGACTCCATTTTACCACCTCAACCATTTAACTTCAAACTCCAGCAGTCACCCTAAATTTGACTTTCCCCCCCCCCCCCCCCCCCCCCCCCAATAAAAGTGGAAAACATGGTTAGTTCTAAGAAACACAACAATTACAAAAGAAATTAAAAAGCCATATATAACTACATAACAAAAGGAGCAAATTGACCACTGACCTTTACCCGAACACACACATACACAGCACAAGTCTAGCATAAGCTCTGTATATTTCATTGACTGATATTTAATTAGTTCCATCAAGTGTCACTGGCTGATCAAGCCTGACAAAAACTATTATCAAAACTGATAACCCAAATGAAACATAAATCATATAATAAATCACTTAAAAAATAAAAAAAACAATTCTACTCAATAAAAATAAGATAATTAAGGGAGGTCACTGACCAGAGCCACTGCTCATGAATAAAAAAAATAAATGATACATAAATAAATAACTTTAAAACAATAAATAAAATCTAATTTGTAAAAGTAAAATGATAAAGGGAGAGAACTGACCAGAGCCAAACTACTCATGATGATCATAGCGATGATGAAGGTCTCGAAGTACTTGTGCTCGGTCATACGAAACATTATGCATCGAGCTTGCCACCACCTCTTGCCAATGTCCGTCTCGCTTATGCTGATGAAGAATTGTTGCTTCATGCAGATCTGAAGGACAGAGAAACATAACCAAGTGTGTGTTTTAAGGAGACTGGCCTGAGTGGCATTGGGTTCATTAACGAAACAAAATTAGAATGATAAGACACTACCTGAATTATCTGCAAGCAAAACATTATCCAGCCAATGTTTAGATACAGCGCACAATGTGTTTAGAAAATGGTGAAGCCCAATGACCTTGACCTTTGAGAAAGCACAACTAGGAAAGATCCAACTTGCTTACAGTATCCACAATGTACAAATGATGAGTTTCGGTTCAGGTACTCTGGAGATAAGGCAAAAAGTGTGTCTTCAACCAAAAACAGTGAACATTGAGAGTGAAGGTTGTAAAGACTGACTGATAACCAACAACTGCAAGCCATGAATTTGAAGTACCTGTATACCAAAACTCAGAATCACTAGCCATTTTTTTGAGAAATCGGTCAAAACCTGTTTAGCAACAAAATAACACCAGTGACCTTGACCTGGACCTTTGGGGTGAAGAAAACCTGATGACTAGGTAATATTCCTAGATGTCACAGGGCAGCCTGTGAAGAAAGCCATGTAGTCTGTGTGTGAAGAGTATAAGGGCGGGGATGGTACTGCGTGTTGCTGTATGCGTGATTATTGTTGTCTCGGGAGCGTGAAAAACGTGATAAACAGCGTATGCCGTTTAGGCCAGTTTAGGAATTTGCTCACTATGGTCAGAACATGTTTGTCAGCAGTACAGTGTAGACGGTGTTTGTCTAGCGCTCTGTGGTTTTTGCTGTGTTCTGGAATTAGGGTGGGACGGGTATTAACGAATAATAATATCTGGTCCAGAGAAGTATACTAGTTTAAAGATTGCCGATTTCTGAAGTGATACGCTCAGGTGGAGTGCAGCTGTAGGAAAGCAAGTCTGTGGTAGTGTGGTAGGTAGTATCGAGGTATTGTCTACTACGGGAACTACACACTACTGGATTACCCTAATTGGATGTACTTTCGTAGACGAGCAGTGGAGAAGGGGCTACGGGGTGCGGTTACATCGAACCGTGTGGGTTAGTGCAATGGTGGTTTTTCTTTACTGTGCTAATAACCGAGGGCCGGCTGTTGGGGTGTTGAATGATAGCTGTGTGTGAGACAGGAGGAGGATGAGATGGTTGCACTAAGGAGAGGCAGAAGAAAGGATGTGTGCGACTGAAGGAGGGAGAATGATGAAGGTAGGATGGAAGTGGTTGCTGTTGTTGTTGTTGGGGATGCTTGATATGAATAATGTGTTGATGGTTACATGTATTCATTTGCAGCATCGTTCATTCCATGCATTCATGATTTCATTGAATTGTATGATATGTAATTGTTTCAAGTGACGATAACAGTAGAAAGCGAGAGAGAGTCAAGGACGGGGGAAATAGACTGCAGTTGGACCCCTCAAGTGTCAGAAGTTTAGTGGAGTAGCGTAGTGAGAGTGGGGGGGGGGGGGGTTAAGTGTGATGGAGGGAGGGGGACAAAATCGAGTGAACATGACATTTACGATGCGACAAGCATGTTACAGGTTCTTCAAGGATTGTCGTTGAGGATTGAATCCAGGGCTTGAGTACGAAGATCGAGTTCGAAGTTCGCAGCTCAACGTTCGTCAATCCGCCGGTCGTCGCTGGATAACGTGAAGCAGCAACGACGACGACACTTGGTCAAGTGGACCAAACATCATCAACATCGCCATTCGTTTGTCTACACGTCCTTGTTATCAGCGCCATCATCATCGTCAGTGGCGACTGCGGGTGGCAACGCTCCTTCGGTTGGACGTCAACGGAAGGGGGTGGATACTCTTGAGGAGACTTTACCAGGGACTGCATTTCTCCAGGTGGGCCCGTTTTGTGTTGTCCCTCTCCTACACTCGACCCCCCCTGTCTGTTTGTGAACGCGTGCCTCGGACTTTGGCTGTGCACGTTCGATACGAGGACGTTGGTCGATTAGCGACCCCGATCACCCCACGAACCATTGCATCGTTTCATTGACCCATTGATTGTTTCATTACCATTTCTTCGTTTCATGTGTAAATGTTGTATGTGCATGAGTGTGTGGTATGAATGAATAAATAGCTTGAAAGTTGTATATATATTTGTTGTGTTATCATCACTTCGCGTCTGCGGGAAACTGTCATTCTTTCTGGGTTGTCTGCGTGAATAAGTTGTTTGTGGCGTTTGCCCGGAGGGAGTCGTGGCGGTGACACTAGACCTATGAAGTTTGGTCAAAATCTGTTCGGTGGTAAATAAGATGTGGCTTCGGACCGAACTGGCCAACCAGCAGACATACAGTTTGGCTCATTCTGACTTCAGACTATTTATGAGTATTTCCAGATAAGTCTGGATAGACCAAAATATCGGGGTGAGAAACTACATAGACCAACACTGCTGCGTACTAGAGTAAAACTATTCTTACTTTGCACAGGCAGTCGTCAGGTTCTTTCTTATAAACAATTTCCACTTCGTTGATCTCCGGTTCCCCGTCACAGGACACCTTGCCTAGACCAGGGTCAGACGACAGCGACGATGAGGAGCAACTGATGTTGGACCCTGTGGGACTCTTCAGTGCCTTCTTCTGCGATCCAAGGCTTGATGCACGAGACAGCTTGGCACCATCAGGGATGTCCTCTGGAGTTTTCTCCAATCCTGGAAAAACAGCACACTTGCAATGTAACCCTGAATATATAACAGCCTGCTGTAAGACCCTGGTTCTATAACACACTGTTATTCTGTAACAATCTCAAACAAAATCATGGCAAACAAAATATGATGTATCCATGTCTTAATGAAGATGATGACAGGCATTATGCAGACTGATAGTTAGTCACTGTTTATAGAATCCAGCGGACTGCAAAGAGCCGAATCAGGACCATGCAAACTGATGGTCGCATCTTAACTACAGTTATCACACACCATCCTTATACAGCACGCGTTTGGCAAGAAGGGCCAGCAACATCATTGGTGACCCATCCCACCCAGCCAACCATCTGTTCGAGCTCCTCCCGTCAGGCAAACGCTTCACAGCACTAAAAGTTAGAACTAGCCGGTTTAGACACAGCTTCTTCCCCGAGTCTGCCCTCTCAGTACCAGTGTCCTCAGTTATCCACAGAGCATGAGGTGTTATACTTAAACGCCAATTTATTATTTGCGATAATGTGTTAGTGGTGCAATTCTGATTCTTTAATGTATTTTATTTCATTATGTTTTAATTTAGATACCCACGCGGGTATGCGCGAGTATGCGTGTGCGTGAGGGGGTTGCGAGTGGGCGTGCGCCTGTGCTTTACTCCTTAAATAACTTTTTCTATAAGAGTATTTTAATGTTTTAATGTCCAGTGGAAGGTTGTTTGTTGTTGCAGAGGGACTGAATGTTTTACCGCATCACCAAAACAAAATCCTATGTATTTTGAATTCACTGGGTAATAAAGTGTCTTGAATCCTTGAATCCATGATGCTTGCTACAATAGTGACGTACTTTCACAGAACTGTCTCTCGTCAAACTACTCCTCAGTATCGGTCAACTTAGTGACGCTCAGTACTTTTAGTGTCACATTTTTACAGGGTTATCTCCCAGCCAAATGCTGCTCATCCCATGTTCACTTTAAGTGTGGTAACTCAAAACTTGAGCAGGCATTCATTCGTCAGGACTAAACTTCACATTACAATTCATCCAACAGCATTTCAAATAACAGTTAACACGGGTGTCTTACATCCAGATTCGGATTTTGTTTTCTTCTAGCAAAAAGACGTTCTTTCGATAGTTTGTTGAAGAGTGACTTCCCTTTTTTGCCCTTGCTGGTCTTCATGTTTGCCCCAAACATGTCTGGGTGCTCTACGCATAAATCCTGTTACTGCGTTAGCATTTAAAGTTAGAATGAGAAGGCTCCACACGTTGTAAGTACTTTAATTAATTATCTAAAGAATAGTTATTGATGCATTGTTCGTTTTATAGAATGCACAAGCAGTAATTTGGAGCACAACGATTATTTTGCTTAGGCCAGAACCTGGACATATTTTGTAGCCGCCACATAGATGGCTTCTAATTGTGCAAGCTTGTTGAGAGTATCGGAGGTTTTTCTTCATGTCATAAAGTTACTTTGATTGTATGAATCTGATGTAAAGCATTATTTTGCTAAAGTTTGGAGGCCGGAGACCAACAACTTTGCTAACTTTGGTTCCTTATAGTTTAAACATGTTTTATGTACTCCGACAGTAATGCAGTAGCACATCCGGTGTTAGTTGTTTGCGGTGTGGTATAGTGGTACAGACTAAGTTACACTTTTATGTTACATTTTATTTCTTTAGCTTGTGCTTTGTGTTCTTTTAGATTTCACCGTTCCATGCACGTCTATCTCCACGGTTAATTCTATGGTGAAATAAAGTGCGTTGGTGACACTATTTGCCAGTTTGTTCTTCTGCTTTTTGAACACGAAGCAGAATATTGGGTCTTGGAATAAGGGAAACGGCTAGGAATAGGTTGGTTATTGAACAGTGGATAATGATGTTGGCAAAGGAACTAATAATAACTCGGTGTTCCCAATTAAGATTTCTCATTAAAATTGATGGTAGCCCCACACTGCCCTTTTATACCTTGATGGTAAGGCGAGTTGTCTTTCTACAATATTTTCCTCCACACCACAAGTGGAAACTTCCATTCCAAGCCCCCTTGTGCCCACTAACCAAGTACAGTGATTTAGTTGCGATACTGTGAACGTTCTTTTGAATAATTTCAACAAGCTAAGCAGAGCGTCAAGTCGCATGGCAGCAGCAGGAAAAATATAGCTTAGTTGAACACAGATCCATACCAAGAACTCTCATATCATACCAGTGATGTGACAAAGCAAGATTTGTAATTTATTGTCCGATGGGAAGTTTTCTGTAAAATTTAGAAACAAAACACTCTATACAAAGGGTTGATGTCTACGCAGCGGTTAATATTATTTTCAAAGGGCTTTTTTCAAATTTGTTTATTTATTAATTATTTTATATTCTTGGCAGTTCAACAGTTAAATAGGTCACATATTCTCAGATTAACCCACACCCCCACATAGCCTAAAATCACTTTGGTAAAAAAAAGATTGAATAAAACAAACACTGATTAAGACCAATTAACAAAGTACGCATAGTCCCTTTAGTAGGAAGCAGGTCAGTTTAGAGAAGACAAAACATACCATTGCCAACACCCACGCCGTCTACCAGGGCCTCCTTGCCTTCCTTGCCGTTCAGTTCCGGTGACACCTGCAAGTTACTAACTGCTGCGGGCTTAGGCTTTGACCCCTTCAGCCTGACCTTGAGGCACACAATGACGCTGACCTTGACCCATGCCCCGAAGCGCCGGAAACGATCGAAAGCTTCGGCAAGTTTGTTCGGTTCTTCCTCTGTCTCCGACTTCTGCAAACTCTCTGCTCCGAAGGAGGACAGCAACAAGGCAAGGAAAAGATTGAGCACCTGCAGATGAAATAACATTGCATCATATTGATGCATCACCTGCTTATAAAAGAACGTTGCATCATGTCCATGTGCCTTGTATTATTATTATGTCATCATTATCATCCAACATCTCCTATTAAAACCCACTCCTCCACTGAGATTGAAATGTGGCTATTATTATTATTATTATTATCATTATTATTATTATCATCATCATTATTATTATTATCATCATCATCATCATCATCATCATCATCATCATCATCATCATCATCATCATCATCATCATCATCATCATCATCATCATCATCATTATTATTATTATTATTATTATTATTATTAATTATTGAGGGTACTTACAACAAGGTTTCCAATGATCATGGTCAGGAGGAAGAACGGTATGCAGGGCCAGCCTGAAACTCTCATGCAGTTCCACATGGACTCAATCCACTCTCCACACAGAACTCGGAACACGATCATGAATGAGTGCATGAAGTCACTGTATACACAAAACCAAGGTTTGGTTATTGTGTAGATCAAACAGCCTTTTTTTTTTTTAAACTAGAAGGGCAAAACACATTTATGACTCACACGCTCCTTATAAACCTGCAATATTTAACATGAAAATAAGTGCCCAGAAAAAAAAGAAAAGAAATGGTGGCATTACAATGCAAATTAATACAGATTTCAATATTTCTATTCTCTTGACCTTGAGATGACACTGACCTCCAGCTCCCAATACACTCATGTACTATCAAATAAAGTACAGCAAAAGTTGTATGTTGCCCCCAAAAAAAGGTGACCTTGGTATGCCCTTGACCTTCAGTGACCTTGACCTTGGAAAAACTTTGACACTCAGGTGATCTCTCATGCATGTCTGATCAAATAACCCAATGTTGTTGCATACTATGGGTTAAATAAACAGCCATTCCATTGTCAGATGGCCTATTTTTTGTATGATTTTGCAACGCCTACCTTGACCTTCAAGATCAACGCAAAAACAGAACATATATTGAAAGATCAATCTATTATCTCTAAATACAACAAGTTGGGACTTTATATCTCTCATAGTTCAGGGTCAAGGTCACTTGAAAGTATACAAACCGACTTTGAACAGCTCCAGTGACCCTGACGTGAGGTTGACCATATTTGCGTAGCATGTGTGTCTCATTGATATCTATCAAGCTTCAAAGAATCATAAGTTCAATATTAATAACATAGGGGGAAAAAAAGTGACATTTTGTGAAAAATTGTCATTTTTTTGACTAACATTTGATGAACCTGTGACCTTGACCTTGAAGTGAAGTCATTCACTCACTGATAATTTATGAGGTCTTATGGTATACTCCATTTTACTAAGTGTGGTTGTGATAGTTGAAATAGGTTTTGAATACTTAGCCACTTTAAAGTTTTGCACAGACAGGCAGACGGAGGGAGAAACTTTTTTTTTCTATATTATTTTGGACTATTTATGACTCATCTCGCAAAGATTTGCAAAAATCTGGAAACTTTTTTTGGGGTGTGAGTGGGGAGCGGGAGGCGGGGTGAGGGGGGGGGGGTGAGTACATAGATTCACATTGCTATGCATGCGAGTCAAAAATCACCCTCCCTCTGCACACACTCTTCCCCTCCACCACCTCACTTCCACTCTACAGACACACTCCTTTCAAATATATATTTGCCCTATCCTATCCTATCCTATCCTGTCCCATAACCCGAAGGTCGTAGGGGCACCACAGATGATCGCTTAACCAGCATACTCCATCTTTCTCTGTCCTCAGCAGCCCTCATGGCTTCGCTCAGTGTCAAACCAGTCCATTCTCGGATGTTGTCCTCCCACCTCTTTTTCGGTCTCCCCCTTCTTCTACCTCCTTGCACTGTGCCTTGCAGAATGGTCTTTGCAAGGCCTGATGATCTGGTGACGTGGCCATACCATCGGAGTTTCCGTTTCTTCACCACTGTGAGCAGGTCATCGTGTTGTCCAATGGCTTGTGTGATGGTCTGTCGGACTTCAATGTTGGTGATGTGTTGGGTATAGGAAATGCACAGAAGTCTTCTGTAGCACCTCATCTCCATGCTTTGTATTCTTCGTTGGAGATCTGCTGTGAGGGTCCATGCTTCGCAAGCATATAGGAAGATGGAGATGACCAGAGAGCGCAGCAGTCTTACTTTGGAATGTAGACTGATGGTTCTGTCTTTCCAAATGGGCTTCAACCTTGTCAGGGCAGCAGTTGTTTGTGCGATCCTGGAGAGGACTTCCTGTCGAGACCCATTGTCTGACACAATGGCTCCTAAATATTTGAAGCTGTGCACTGTGTTGAGGGATTGGCCTTGTACTTTGATGTCCGTGTTGATGCCATTGGTGTTGTTGGTCATCATTTTGGTCTTCTCTGCACTTATTTCCATTCCATAAGCTCTGGAGGTGGTGTCAAGCCTCTGTACAAGCTGTTCAAGTTCTTGTTCCTCTCCAGCCAATCCATCAATATCATCCGCAAAACGAAGATTGGAGATTGCTCTGCCCCCTATGCTGACTGTGCCTTCGTGATCTGCAAGAGCATCTGACATTATGCGCTCTAGGAAGATGTTGAAGAGTGTTGGAGAGAGTAGGCATCCTTGACGCACACCGATTGTTGTTCTGAACCAGTTCCCGATGACGCTGTTATGGAGGACTGCACTGGTAGCCTTGTCATACAGGCTTTTGATGACTTCTATAATTTTAGGGCTGATGTTGTAAACTTTCATGGTTGCCCATAGAGCTGCATGCCAGACTCGGTCAAATGCCTTCTTGAAGTCTATGAACACATAATATAGATGTTGTTGGTGCTGTAGGTATTTCTCACAGATTATTCTGAGGTTGAAAATCTGTTCAGTGGTACTTCGCCCTGCCATGAATCCTGCTTGTTCTTCAGCTATGATTTGTTCAGCTTGTGGTTTCAACCTGTTGAGTATTATTTTCAGGAGGACCTTGCTGGGATGGCTGATGAGGCTGATGGTGCGGTAATTTTCACACTCCTGAAGGTTACCTTTTTTGGGAAGAGTGATGACAAGCGACTGGGTCCATGGTGTAGGCCATTCCCCACTCTGCCAGATCTTGTTACAGATAATGGTGAGAGCATCAGTCATCGCTTCTACTCCTGCTTGTAGCAGTTCCGCTGGTATGTTGTCCACTCCCGCTGACTTCCCTTTCTTCAGCGATTGCACTGCTGCCTCAACTTCTTCCTGGAGAATTGGGAGGATTTCTTCTTCTTCTCTGCTCTCGGGACATGCTAGAACTGATGGGTCTCCATTTGGTGTATGGTTGTAAAGGTCAGAGCAGTACTCTGTCCATCTGTCCAAGACTTCTTGTTCTTCTGTAAGGCAAATGTCAGACTTGCTTTGGATAGTGGAGACTTTGGGCTGTTTAACACTTGTATATATTGTTATATATTTGCCCCATTCAGCTATATCCAGTTTTTTTCCCATCCTTCGATTTATTATTTTGCATTCCTCTTATATTCATGGCCTTTGTTTTTGGATAGATACACAGGAACAATGCACATGGACATCACAATCGTAACCTTAATAATAATTATACTAGAGGCTAACTTTAGTGTCATCATAAGAGTTTGGCACACCCATGTTTCCTGGTAGTTTAAGGGGACAATTTAAAAAAAAATCTAATTTGTAATCAATTTGTCTTTTTATATCAATTTTGTGTCCTAGAGTGGTTTCACAAACTGCAAGTCGTTGACCCATGGGTTACAGAGGGAAGTCACAAACAAGCATTTCCATGGCACCACAGACATTCTTATTTCAGACAGACAGCAGACAATTTCTCTTTCCTGTAAAATGAAACACTGCAGAATACAAATGGACAATTGCTTGAACCATAATAATCTTTCCTTAGCCTGAACTCACTTAGGCAAAAAGATGTTTAATGAACTAAAACAAACAAAACAGGATGGCATGGTACCATGTGAAGAAGAATTATCGAGTTTGTGAGTGGGAGAGTATTACCTTTATTTATCAACGACCAGTATTGTCTTATTTCTACTTTAGAAATGTGCAATATTCATCAGTATGCGATAGACTTGTTTGGTATTTTTTACCTTGTTGTCATAATTATTTATGATATATTCTGTATGAATGAATGCACAGCTGTAACGATGAATGAGCTAATGTAGTACGTGCATGTGTTGTGACTGCGCGAGGCTTTTATGACTGAAATTTTAGTGCCTATTCTTTTAGTCTTACTTCTTACCTGTAATATTTTTACCTGCACGAGGCGTTCGCTCAATCAATGCATAGTTAATTTATGTACGGATGATGTGCGTACGGATCTTATGTTGTCTGAACCTTTTATATCAGTCTGTGTCTTATTATTGTTCATTATAACTTGTCTTGATGTGTGATACTTTTTTTTTTATATGGAGCCATAATATGATGTGATGAGACTTGTACAATATTTCCATTCCTGTGGTAATAAAGATGTGTTGAATTGAATTGAATTGAAGAAGAATGACAAAGCGTCATACCAGAAGTTCCATCCTGGGATGGATCCTCCTTCTGCAGGGAACTTGGTGATGTTGGCAAACTCCTTGTAGTTTTCACCGAAGAGCTGCTGGCCCATGACGGCAAAGATGAAGACCACGATCCACAGGACGATCACCAGGTTGCCGATGGCGCTCACAGTTCTCGCCACAATGGAGATCAGCATGTTCAGTGTGGGCCAGGACTTGGCTAGCTTGAACACTCGCAGCTGTTGGGAGAGAATGATGACATTACCATAGCAATCTCCCTGCCTTCTGCCCCACACATGTGAGTGATAGATGTGTGTTTGTCATGCATGTAACAGTGCGAGTCACATGTGAGCATGTATGTTGATACAGATCGCTGCACTTTGAGCCTGAATGGTAATTGGGGGTAAAAAAATGTGTATGTAATACCCATTATTATTATTATTATTATTATTATTATTTTTATTATTATTATTGATAGATCAACAGATAATTGATATTTTGATACCTTGCACTAAGGAAAACATTTAGCCATGCGGTACAACACCTGCCCAACAAGCTCCATCACAGCCAGCAGCAGTTGTTAAGGAGCACTCCATCGTTGGACTATACAAGAAACCTGGTCAAAATCTTGCATGAACAATCGTAGGGCTTTGTGAAATGTAGTTTTCTAAATAATAGGCCAACTTTGAATGTTATCATCTCCCAAAAAAATATCCATTTGTAAACACACACACACACACTATTTTTTACACGAAGAAAACTCACCAAACGGAAAGCCCTGAGCACTGACAATCCTGGCAGACCACTGAAGCCCAGCTCAGCCAGGGAAAGGACCACGATAATGAAGTCAAAGATGTTCCATCCGTCCTTGAAATAGCGCACTGGTGACAATGCCAGCAGTTTGAAAAAAGCCTCCACTGCAAAGATGCCTGTGAACACCTGTCAATAAAAAAATTTAAAAAAACATGCTAGGTTACTAACAGGTCATTGCTGTTAAATAACCAAAACAGAAAAAAAAATACAAATAGTACAAATAAAATTTGGATAATACAGAATATAATACAGAATATAATACAGATGATAGAAATGATATAGAGCATAATAGAGATAATACAAAACATAATACAAATAGTATGAAAACGAAATACAAACACTACATAACATACTACAGATAATACAGAACAATATACACATTAATACAAAATATACAAATAATACAACACTGTGCAAGTAATACAAAACATAATATGCATAATACAGAACATTATATACATAATGCGATAACAATACTGAACATAATATACATGATACCAAGCATAATACAAATAACAAAACAAATAAAACAGAACATAATACACAGAATATAGTACAACTAATACTGAACATCGTACAAATACAGAATAAAATACATAGAACATAGTACAACTAATACTGAACAGCATACAAATACTGAACAGCATAAAAATACTAAACATTATACAAATACTGAACATCATACAAATAACACAGAGCCATAACACCGTGTGACCATGTCTGGAACATCTATCGTTTAACTGTTATAAAAATGTTTCATGATTTAGAACCCACTGTAACTTTATGTTGCAACGACATTGTTGTAGCCAATCGGAATGCACACATCTCGTCATGCCGCAGCTCCATGTTTTGCTCACATTTCCAGCCAAGGTCTCACCCAATACTGTTTCATTTCTTCGGCTTTTCATTTTGCAGTATTTCATACAGCGCAATGGTGATAATCTCATCATAGCTCTATTGGTTGAGTCGGCCATGTTTTTACAACCAAAAATGGCCGCGCAAAAGAAGATGCCCATCTCTAAAGATGGCAAGAGCGTGCTTTGTTTTCACGCAGATGTTGCAGATATAAGTTTACTTTACCGTGTGACTACGTGCATTGTTAACTCTTTCCCTGCCAATCGACGATATATCGTCGATCTGAGCCGCCATGTTTGTGCCAATCGACGATATATCGTCGATTTCAGTATTCCGTTTCGTTCCGGTTTTTTGCGCAGTCCAATCCAAGTTTTATTTTAACCAAAGAGAGATAACTCTTTCTACTTTCGTTCTCGATCGACAGGCGCGTTTTTTCTTCAAATTGATTCGTTTTTAGAGTGTTTATTGTGCATTTTACTAAGCATAGTGATGGGCACAATCGACAGTGTGTCAAACTCTGTGCTAATAATCAATATAATTTCAAACTGTAAAGTGTATTTTGATCCTAAATAAATTTTCTTTCTGGTGTGTGAAGCTGATTCAGTGATTGGAATTATTCCTCCCGATTTGTTTTATCACTGTGGTATGTAGAAATATTTTTATTTTATTTTATCATTTCAAAAAGAGCAACATGCTTTCAAAACACATATTTCAATAACATAATCAAATTAACATTTTTGTGGGTTTTTTTCTTATTCTTCACTCTTTTACCTTTAATTTGATATGAAATATGTCTATTTAACAACTATTATTGAAAGAACAGTAGCTTAAATGCCTAAGGTACTGAACTTTCTTTCCGGTGCCAGAGAAATGTCTGGCACAAACGTGGAAACATGCCTGGCAGGGAAAGAGTTAAAACACTTTTAAATCAAAAGTTTGTAAACAATGTTGTCAGGACACTGTTGTATCAGAAATGTTGCTTGTGCAGCTTTGGCTTTAGAGAGAACAAGGACTACTGTACTGAGCTGCAGGAGCATTAAGGGTGACTTGAACTATGAAACCTTATTGTGTTTGTATGTTGCATGTGGGCCTTTGTGTGGTGGGGAGAGTATGAGAGAGTATGTAAACCTTGGTACAGAGCCCTACGCTTTAAGCTCTCACATGGGAAAATATGTGTAAATAATTCACTATCATAATTATTATTATTATTATCATCATCATCATCATTATTATTATCATCATTATTATTATTGTTGTTATTATTGGTATTGTTTATATCATTATTATTATCATCATCATAATCATTATTAATATCATTAATATTAACATTATTATTATGATTAATATCATAATTATAATATTATCACCATAGTCAATGTATTATCATCATCATATTATTATTATTATTCTTGCTATAATATAGTGGTGTCGGATAGCGCAGTGGTTGGAGCACTCGCTACTGTGTCGCAAGTTAAGCACCGTCCAGTGCGGTTAGCACTTGGATGAGTGACCGCAAAACATGAAGCTACAAATAACAACGCCCCCAGTTGACTCAACTGTGACTGAGTACCTACTCTCTTGAGGGTGGGGAAGGTAAAGCAGCGAGGGAGAGAGATGGGCATCACCCTCATTACGCTGGCCCAAGATAAGTGTGATCTCCAACATCACGCTCCCCTACGGCCACAGGCTATGGGACTACCTTTACCTTTTTACCTTTACCTTTATTGCTATTATCAAGAACAATGATACAGTAAACGTTCAAAATGACATGGTTACACCGACAATAAACGAAACAAATATTTGCACAATGCACTTGTCTGGGTTGGGGAGTGGGGTGGGGTGGGGGGGGGGGGTGTCAGAGAAAGGATTAAATACCACCCTCTCCCTCCCCTCTCCCTCCCCTCTTCCTCCTGTTTCAGTATTTTAGTTATGGAAGTCTTTTTTGGTGTGGTGGTGTTGTGATATCTGGGACACTATTTGTACTCATTGAGCATGACTTTATGGCATGAGACGTGGGATCCCTACTAGTCCGCACAATGGCCATCATCTCTTCTCACCTCATTGGCGACTTTGGAGACCATTTGCAGCGTTAGGTTCATGTTGTGCATTTCCAGAGCCATGAAGACGGTGTTGACGACGATACACAGCGTGATGAACAACTCCACAAAAGCATCCAGGATGAACAGCCCTGCCAGATGCTGCAAAAACAGGTAAACCATCTTTAACGTAGCAGCAATGACTGACAAATGACCGACACCGGAACATCGCCTGACGCTTGGCCTAATGTCTTGTCATGTCTTATGACAGCTGGGTTTTGCTTATGCAGTGTCAGGTGACTGTGGCCATGAAGAGCTGCCTTAGTCACTGAGAGATACAATCAGAGATCAGCTATTAAATCCTACTGCTGTGAGGATCACACTGAGTTTTGTTTGATACACACGAAGTACTCTTTACTAAAGTTATAAGCTATTTCCAATAGAGAGATACTTTGCAATCACCCTGTACAAGTCTTCTCTACATTTAAAAAGGTCAATGGTATTTATCAAGTGTAAAAAGGTCAATGGTATTCACCAAGTGTGAAAATGTCAATAATATTTATCAAGTGTAAAAAGGTCAATGGTATTTATCAAGTGTAAAAAGGTCAATGGTATTTACCAAGTGTGAAAATGTCAATAGTATTTATCAAGTGTAAAAAGGTCAATGGTATTTATCAAGTGTAAAAATGTCAATGGCATTTACCAAGTGTAAAAAGTTCAATGGTTTTTATCAAGTGTAAAAAGGTCAATGGTATTTATTAAGTGTAAAAAGGTCAATGGTATTTATTAAGTGTAAAAAGGTCAATGGTATTTATCAAGTGTAAAAAGGTCAATGGTATTTACCAAGTTTGAAAAAGTGAATGGTATTTATCAAATATAGAAATATTAATGTGTTTTTTTTCAAGTGTAAAAAGGTGAATGACATATCCTATCCTATCCCGTAAATCGGAGGTCGTTTGGGGCACCATAGATGATCGTTTAACCAGCATACTCCATCTTTGTCTGTCCTCAGCAACTCTCATGGCTTCGATCATTGTCAAGCCAGTCCAATCTTGAATGTTGTCTTCCCACCTCTTTTTCAGTCTCCCTCTTCTTCTACCTCCTTGCACTGTGCCTTGCAGGATGGTCTTTGCAAGGTCTGATGATCTAGTGACGTGGCCATACCATCAGAGTTTTCAGTTTCTTCACCACTGTGAGCAGGTCATCGTGTTGCCCAATGGCTTGCATGATGATCTGTCGGACTTTGTCGTTGGTGATGTGCTGGGTATAGGAAATGCCCAGAAGTCTTCTGTAGCACCTCATCTCCATGCGTTGTATTCTTTGTTGTAGATCTGCTGTGAGGGTCCATGTTTCACAAGCGTATAGGGAGATGGAGATAACAAGGGAGCGCAGCAGCCTTACCTTGGAATGTAGACTGATGGTCCTGTCCTTCCAAATGGGCTTCAACCTTGTCAGGGCAATTGAATGACATTTATCAAGTGCAAAAAGGTTAATGGCATTATCAAGTGTAAAAAGGTGAATAGTATTTTTCTAACTATTGCTCCCACCTGAACTTTGAGAAAGAGGGGAGAACAGTCCCAGACACAGCAGAAATGGAATAGTTTGGTCTTCATGGTCTCAGGTTCTCCACTCATGTAGCTGATGAAACTCTGGCGGTGCTCTGAAGTGGCCTGCTCAAAGATGTCCTTTAGGACCATCACATCTGCCAAAGAAATCGACATCATAAGACCATTTCAGTTCGTCTTTTAATTTTATGTTTGTTCACTAAAAAAGTGATATAAGAGCATTAACATATTACAGGGTGGAGAACAACTGAATCAAGAAATCTCTGAAATCCGGCCGGGGCCCAGGGGCCAAGCCCCGGTATTTGCCCCCTGGAAGAAAATAAATGTATGCAACTTTGAAAGTAATTTAGGGCCTCTCCTGAAAGCAAAAAGCACAAAGTAAACATGAATAGAAACAACAACAAAAAGAATGTTTTAATTATGCACATGTCTTTCAAAAAAGTTAAGAATCTTGATTTGTAGGCCTAACAAAGTTTGAGGTCCACCACTGTTACACACAAACTCCACATTTCCAATTTTACTGGGCACACGGTTGTCTATTTTCTAGCTGTAAACAGGCAAGAATTTGTATAATTTTAGAGATATTTAGGGGTACGTTAGTAAAAACACCATATCTTAGGTATTAGTGACTAGTGAGTGTATAGATTTAAATGAAATAAAATGCAAAATGAACAGAAATACATTCTCTTTTGATTATCTACCTTTTTCTAATTCTTTTGTCATGTCTTGTTTTTTATTACTCCATGTGCATTAAAAAAAAAAAGTTTTAAAAAGTCCAAACAAGCCCCCTTCTCTTCTTCACTTTCATGCCAGTCTGAAAGATCGTACGCATTCACACTACTGACACTAATTGTCTAATGTCAGTACCGATCTCTTCCTCCGACTTTAAGTCCATTTCTCTCACTTTAATGTCTGATAAATGGAAGCCTGTAAACTCCCCTTCATCAGTTGAAGAATCCAAACCATCCATTTTAGACACACACACAATAAAATTTGCGATGTTTTCACAACAGAATAAATTAGAAGTCAATTGCCGGAAGTCTCGCAATCTTTCAAACAACGTGAGAATATAACCACATGGTTGATACGGCCGCTTTTGGGCGTTTTGCCTGTTTAGACCTTCGGCCGCTTTTGGCCGCTATGCCCAGTAAAATGTAGCCCCTCAGCTTCTCACACTCGGAACTCAATATTTTTTTCTCGGAAATGCAAATGCCTTCCGCGGAAATCCGCGGATAATTCTCCACCCTGATATTAAATAAATAAATATTGCCATTTGTATAACACAGTTTAAAAAAAGTAAGAAAAGAAATACTGACAATGTAAATACAACAGGACTTACAAAATGTTTTTAACCCATATGACTGCTTATGATGACTTATCTCGTCATACAATAGTGTGATGAAATATCACAATGACCTGTTGTCTCTTCATCATCGTAACGTTTGTTTTCTTATGTATAGTTAGTTAGATGGTCAGCAAGACAAATACACAACATTGGAAAGCTGTTCCACATTCATAAGTTAGGTATGCCAACCCTTTTTATTGGCGGTTGGCCCCCTGCCCTACCCTCCCTCCCCAACCCCACACACATGCCCGCTGATATAGGCTCCAAACTGGGACACAGATCAAAGGGGCGCAATATCACGCACCCATACATAAAATAATACGTCACAGACTAGACTAAAAATAAATAAATTAATAATGTAATTATTTTTAATAAACAACCAATATATATATATATATATATATATATATATATATATATATATATATACTAACTCTTAGCATCTCGTAATCCTGAAGCGCGGTCATGCGCGCCTCGTTAGTGCACCTCTTAGTCATGAAATCACAGGAAATAGGAAATCTCCAGTGCGTGAGAGAAGGTTTAGGTTTAGTCAACTTCTGGAAAGGTTCCCGTGTGTTTTCCGCTATCGTTTTCGCAAGTTTGACGTGGTTTTGTGTACTTTTTAAACGATTTTGTTTGAGGTTTGAGTTTGCGACATTTTCGGCCATGATGGCAGGGGATAGCTCCGACAGTAATAGTGAGTTTGGTAACCTTATTGATGAGCTTATTGCTGAAAGAGCACAAGGACTTGGTGTAGACAACCAGAGTGAGTTTTCTTATCTGTGTTGACTGTCTGTGCACACATTCACATGCAATCCACACTGTCTTGTTGTTGTTTTATTAACATAGTCCATAAAATACCTGTAATTATGAATTAATTACAAGATTCCAACAGGTAAAAATAGTACTAAAGTCAAAATGGTTCTTTGGGTACATAGAATAACCATTTTGTAAACATATCCTAAAATATGAAGTTAATGTGACAATAAATAAATTTTTTGCAATTTTTTCAAATTCATAACCCAATTTATTGCAATAAACTTGAAATCCTTACAGGATATAGGCGCAAATGTACAGAAAACCCTTTAGGACGCTAAGAGTTAAATAGCATAATTGTGTAGACAATTAAATGACCTTTCAGAAATGTATAAATGTTACCCAGTTATTGATGATCCTGTTCAAGCTAGTAAATGTTTACAGTCTCTAGCCAGATCTGCCTGGCAAATGGTTGTAATTCAGTACAATTCCCCCTTGGCAGCGAAAAGGGTCAAGGTCATCATCTTCTGATAATGATAATTCCATTGTGGTTATAAATTCATGTCAAAATATAACAACAGGAAAGTATGTGATGGACATAAACAATTTCTGAACATACACAACTGACGTGGGGTGGGGTTGGAGTAAGAGGGGGAGGGGAAAGGGAGAGTAACTGAAAAGGGACATAATGAGGCCCGTTTGGTCCCCCCCTACAATTCACCTTTCATCTCAACTCCTTGTCCTGTGGGTGAACAGTTGAGGAAAGGATTGCTGGAGGACATCTTCTTCTTCTCTGCTGCCTGGCTGGCCACACTGTGCAGGGAGGCCTGCCCACCAAACACCAAAGACATTTCAAAATACACATACGGGTGTATGATACACATTATGCTGCCAAAACATGTTGTGTTGTTTTTTTAAAAATGAAATTTTGAATGTTTATTGCAGTTTATTATCCCTTTCTATTGGGAAACTCTGGGGAAGGTGTAGTCGCAGCCAGTGGCGCGGCCAAACCCAACTTATCTAACATTATTTTGTGATTTTTGAAATTTTGCTGGGGGAGCAAACCGGAAAAAAAAAACCGAGACGTTGCCCGAGTCAAAAGTAAATAATATTTGGAGAAACATAACGCCCAGATGCTGGATCGAACCCACACCTGTCAGGCGCCATTGGTTTTAGCTTGTGGATAACACAAGTTAGTCCCGCCTTAGCCTACTTGGCCACAACGCTCGAAAGTCTTTTCACAAAAAGACAATCAACATCTGTTCAGAATGCACAAAAAAAAAAAAGGAAATAAAATTAAAGAGACATAATTTCCAAACTAGTCTGCGCGCTAGAATTTTTTGGTGGCTTCATGAACGAGTCTTTAGGGCCTTCACCATTGTAGAGAACAAAGTACCAAGTAGTATGTATGAGTGTAGTGACTGTCAATGCTTTGTGTGCGATGCTGCTTTGCTTCTTCTCTCCCTTGGCTGCAAACAATCATCAGCCGTCCTGTAACTCTGTCACAAAGTGACATTTACGTCTGAAGCAAAGATGATGCTGTACACTGAAGCCAACAGCTGCTCAATACTGAAGCATAGATGATACTCAATACTGAAGCACACAGCTGTTGAACACAGACTCAAAGGTGATACTCAATACTGAAGCACACAGCTGTTGAACACAGAAGCAAAGATGATGCTCAATACAGAAGCAAAGCTAATACTCACTACTAAAGCAAAGATGATAATACTGAAGCAAAGATGATGTTCAATACAACATATCTGAATAACTAGGTATAATGCATTATAACTATGTGACTCAGGATTATATCTGCGTAATTCAGTATTGTATCTGTGTAATTCAGTATTGTATCTGTGTAATTCAGTATTGTATCTGTGTAATTCAGTATTGTATCTGTGTAATTCAGTAATTCAGTATTGTATCTGTGTAATTCAGTATTGTATCTGTGTAATTCAGAATTAAATCTGTGTAGCTCAGTATTAGATCTGTGTAACTCAGTATTAGATCTGTGTGACTCAGAATTAGACCTGTATAACTCAGTATGATGTAGCTCAGTATTAGATCTGTGTAACTCAATATTAGATCTGTGTGACTCAGAATTAGACCTGTATAACTCAGAATGATATCTATAAAACAAAGTATTTGATATGTGTAATTCAGCATTAAATCTGTATAACTAAGTATTATATCTGTCTAACTCAGTAAAAGACCTGTGTAACTCAGACCTGTGTAATTCAGTATAATATCTGTGTAACTCAGTATTATATCTGTGTAACACAGTACTATATTTGTGTAATTCAGTATTATATCTGTGTAACTCAGTATTATATATGTGTAACTCAGTATTATATATGTGTAACTCAGTATTATATTTGTGTAATTCAGTATTATGTTATGTGTAACTCAGTAATCTATATTTGTAACTCAGCATTATATCTGTGTAACTCAGTATTAAATCTGTGTAACTCATTATATGTGTAACTCAGTATTATTTATGTGTAATTCAGTATTATATTTGTGTAATTTAGTATTATATATGTGTAACTCAGTATTATATATTTGTACCTCAGAATTATATCTGTCTAACTCAGTATTATAATTGTGTAATTCAGTATTATATATGTGTAACTCAGTATTATATTTGTATAATTCAGTATTATATCTGTGTAACTCAGTATATCTGTGTAACTCAATATTATATTTGTGTAATTCAGTAGTATATATGTGTAACCCGGTATTATATCAGTGTAACCCAGTATTATATTTGTGCAATTCAGTATTATATATGTGTAACTCAGTATTATATCTGTGTAACACAGTATTTAATTTGCGTAACTCAGTATTATATATGTGTAATTCAGTATTATATATGTGTAACTCAGTATTATATCTGTGTAACTCAGTATTATATCTGTGCAACTCAGTATTCTATCTGTGTAACTCGGTATTATATATGTGTAACTCAGTATTATATATGTGTAACTCAGTATTATATTTGTGTAACTCAGTATTATATCTACGTAACTCAGTATTATATCTGTATAATTCAGTATTATATCTGTGTAACTCGGGATTATATTTGTGTAACTCAGTATTATATATGTGTAACTCAGTATTATATTTGTGTAATTCAGTATTATGTTATGTGTAACTCAGTAATCTATATTTGTAACTCAGCATTATATCTGTGTAACTCAGTATTAAATCTGTGTAACTCATTATATGTGTAACTCAGTATTATTTATGTGTAATTCAGTATTATATTTGTGTAATTTAGTATTATATATGTGTAACTCAGTATTATATTTGTATAATTCAGTATTATATCTGTGTAACTCAGTATATCTGTGTAACTCAATATTATATTTGTGTAATTCAGTAGTATATATGTGTAACCCGGTATTATATCAGTGTAACCCAGTATTATATTTGTGCAATTCAGTATTATATATGTGTAACTCAGTATTATATCTGTGTAACACAGTATTTAATTTGCGTAACTCAGTATTATATATGTGTAATTCAGTATTATATATGTGTAACTCAGTATTATATCTGTGTAACTCAGTATTATATCTGTGCAACTCAGTATTCTATCTGTGTAACTCGGTATTATATATGTGTAAGTCAGTATTATATATGTGTAACTCAGTATTATATTTGTGTAACTCAGTATTATATCTATGTAACTCAGTATTATATCTGTATAATTCAGTATTATATCTGTGTAACTCGGGATTATATTTGTGTAACTCAGTATTATATATGCATAACTCAGTATTATATCTGCGTGACTCACCATTATCTGTATAAGTCAGTATTATATATGTATAACTGAACATTATATTTGTGTAACTCGGTACTATATCTATGTAACTCCATATTATATCTGTACAACTCCATATTATATCTGTGTAACTCAATATTATATTGTAAATCAAACTTATATATGTGTAACACAGTATTTTATCTGTGTGACTCTGTATTATGTCTGTATAACTCAGTATTATATCTGTGTGAATCTGATTCAATGTTATATCTGTGTGACTCAGTATTATATTTATGCATTATATATGAGTAACATTATTATAGTTGTATAACTCAGTATTATATCTGTATAACTCTGTATATTTGTGAAGCATTTTATGTTTGAATTGCGCTATACAAAATAAATTATTATTATTATTATATGTCTGCATGACTCAGTATTATATTTGTGTAAATCTGCGTAACTCTGTATTATAGCTGTGTAACTCAGTACTATATCTGGTAACTCTATATTGTCTGTATATTTCAGTATTATACCTGTGTAACTTGTGTTATCTGTTTATCTCAGTATTATATTTGTGTAACATGGTAATATCTGTGCAACTCAGTACTATATCAAATCCATGTTAGAATTTCTCCTTGGAGATAATAAAGTTTTCTGAATCTGAATCTGAATCTGAATATCAAGTATTATAACAACAAAGCAACAAAGACTGATTGCTGAAACATCCCTTGAACAGCAAGAATACCAAACCAGCTGTGCACAGCAGGCATAAATAGCTTGCAGGCGCACACCACAAGCATTTCTACACATGCAGCCAACTACAGGTGACAAATACATCCTTATAACATCTGCATAATAATAATTTAAAAAATAATAATAATAATAAAAAAATTTAAAACAAAAAATTAAAAATTTAAAAATTTAAAAAAAAATAAAAAAAAATAATAATAAAAAAATAATAATAATATTTTACATTTATCAACACTTGGGATTTTGAATTCCTTTTCCATGAAATTTTTATTTTTTTAAGATCTTAAGAAAGCAATAAAGAGTTGTTGCTTTTTGCCACACACTCACACCTCTCCAAATCCCCAACCTTTCTCTATTCCCAGCGTTTGATTTAACGGCAAGCGATAGCTATGATGCTGGAGAAAATTGCACCTTGTACCCCAAAGCCCCCACTCACATTGTCATCCAGTTTTGAGGTGTCCAGCACCACGTCAGGAGCTTTGGACTTTTTGCGGTTGAACATGAGTAGCGTCTCCATCTTGCTCCGTCCATCGCCGTTCATGTGGTGTGAGCGCGTGGATTTGCGGCTGCTGCGACTGGTATGGCTCTGCTGCGAAGCCACGCTGCTCCGCCGTGAGCCTGACCGGCGGATCGCCAGGGGGTGGTGGTACAGACTGAGGTTGGCAAAGCTGAAGCGGCGCCCGTTGGACACGGCAGACTTGGGCAGGAACGGGGAGTTGCATAGATCTTCGGAGGACGGGGTTACGGCTGCAGAGTCGTCGGCAAAGGGCAGCGGGAGGGCCTCGATGTTGTGGTGGTTGACCAGCGGCTGTCGGTCGTTTATCCCATGCAGCAAGTGCCGCTTGTCCTTCTTCCAGCTGAACTGGGCCGCTGATCCCCGCGACCCCTGCCGCCGAGGGATGTAGGGTGAAGCCGGCAGCGACAGGCTGTCCTGTAAGAGAAGGTGCAGAGACACAAAGGCCAGTGTAAGCAAACATGGCAAGCACATGCAGCCAGCTTTACTAAGTACATTAACATTTACGTCAGACAACCTGTCTCCTTAATGTCACTTCCCTCCCTTGCTCTCCATAATGCCCATAGTACCTACCTCCTAGGCAATCCCAAACAATTTTTTTTAAATTGTTCAGTTTTATTATTTTAAACAAACAAATATTTATTTATTTTTCTAAACTTTCACAATATAGTTTGTCCGTCAGTCAGGTTGCTTTTGCAACTGAGAACGGAACTGAGAATCTACAGCACTCAAATCAGAACTTTCAACTCCGCCCCTTTCTACCCCGCCTCTCAGTCTCTGTCAAGAACACTGGTGTCCTGGATAACAAAACTGCCTAATATACCCACAATTGTGCAGTAAGCTCAATCCCAAGTCAAAGTCAACGAGGTAGCTCTCCCAAAAGCAGCTAAAACAAAGAAAGCTTGTTTCTTTATAGTGCCAGGGGTGGTCAAAGTGCATGGACTACTGACATTAAGGGAGGATGTTGCACATTTACATTACAACTCTTACACAACACCCTACAAGCACACATTGCCAGGACACCAGTAGTAAGCAGGATCTAAGCCTAAGTACACGTTCCTACTCATCAAAACATTTACCTGCATTTTACGGACTACAAGGAGACACACAATATAATATGCACAACCCCTCCATACCCTCCTTTCCCCCCTTCCACTGCAGATAAATTTTAAAAAATCCAATTTTAATTATATACGTGAGGTTTAGCATTTTATAATATTATAAGATGCACAAGAAAATGGCACACACATTGAAATACGCGATCTATTCCTGTACCATCAAATGCGAGTTGTTTGGAAGTTTGTTTTGTGATAATGCGTGCCTTGAATGTGAATTATTTGTTGTTTAAACTAGTATGAATCATGACGTCGTTCGGACAAAAGTTTAGCCACAAATTAGGCCCAAGGTATTATAAAACACACGGGACAAAAGTGTCACCTTCTAGTCCCCAAAGTACAACAGCTATATGCTGGCATTCTTAACTGTTCAACTGAGTTCAAGTACGTTAACTTGGACATTAAAATCGTTAAACGGCTAACCATTACTGTTGCTCCCAGCTCATGTATGCGTGTTTAACTTAGATACTAGACCATGAAACAACTAAAGGCTGTTGCTTCACATCTGTTACAATAACTTGCATCATTCCCACAGAATACAAATACAAGTCTACTGACTAAGAACTGGGGACCCTTTTATCTGTCAATACTTTGGGTTTTTTATTCACATTCTTTACTAAGACCATTCCACCTTCACCACAGAGGTGCTGCAACTTTACCTACGCTAAGAATTTATCATACAGTGATATCACTGCTTCTTTTCAAACTCAAGCCACTACTATTTGTTATTTAAAATGTAAAAAAAACAACAACACCATTTTATAAATGTTACTAACAGTGCACAATACTAGAATACAGTCACCTTGCCCACTCTATTTAGAATTAATTATATTTCATTATTAATTTCACAGCCTTATTCACACTATATAACTTAATCTTAGCCATGCTGTTTAACAGTAGTATAGTTACTACCAATAACCTTAACCATGCTATTTAACAAAGAATGAACATTGAGGTTTAACGTCTACACCCACCATTGGCGATATGGCAGACGCATCCCAGGCAAAGAGGGGTAGGGACCTGAATCAACTCTGAACCACCAAAGCAATCATACTGCTAAAATGGACAGTAGAAATGGCCACATTATATATTGCCCACCACGGGATTCGAACCTGGGTCATCGGTGTGCCAGGCGAAGGCTCTACCAATTGAGCTACGGCGGTGGGCCAATTTAACAATATTATCATCAATACCAATAACCTTTGTCATGCTATTTAACAGAAGTGTAATTACAACCAATAACCTATTTAGCGCTTGCTGTTTACTTACCCGCTTGTTCATGTTAGGTTTGAGTCCGGAGCCTGCACTTCCAATGGAGTCTTTCTCTTCTGCTACTGACGGGCTGTGACTTCGCGTCATCATGCTCAGCTTTTCTTCCTCTTGTTGCTGAAAATGGGGAACAAAAAAAAGAAGAAGAAATCAATGTTCAAATGAACAAAGCAACCCTTTCCATCTGCATGGAGATAATTCTGGAATCCATCAAGTCTTCTTATCCTCATCTGGCTTAATGCTCGTTTTCTGGTTCCTGAAACTGAATGCGTTAATGAAAAAAAGATAAACTAAAACACACACGTCAACTAACTAATACATGCACATGCATAACTTTTTTTTGTTTAAAGAAAGAAGAAGTATAAATGAAAATAAATAATGTGAAAGGAATGAATAAAATAACATAAAATGACAGACTGCTTACAGTTAATTCTCTTTCTTCTAGGTTGGGGTCATATTCAGATGCCAGTGACAGACTGTGACTTCTCATCATCATTTCAATCTTCTCCTCTTCTTGTTGCTGCAAATGAGAACAACAAGGGTCACCACACACGAAGGCAACATCTCAATACACTACAGCCACTGGGAATCTGGGCTTGCTACCTCTGTCAAAACCACACACGAAGGCAACATCCCCATACACTACAGCAACTGGCCTTGCTATCTCTGTCAAACCACACACCACAGGCAACATCCCAATATACTACAGCCACTAGGGACCTATCTCTGTCAGTATCCTCATTGTCTATGCAGGACATACGTGTTAACCCCATTGACAGCACTGTTGATGTTCACCGTGTATGTTCACAAATCTGTCGCCTGAACTTATGCCAAACATCCATACACAACCTACCGTCCTCTGTGCCTAGAATATCAGCTCCTACTTTTCTGTGCCTAAAATTCAATTCAATTCAACACATCTTTATTACCAAAGGAATGGAAATATTGTACAAATGCCAGCACCTACTGTCGTCCGGTACTTAGAATCTCAGCGCCTACTGTCCTCTGTGCCTAGAATCTCAGCACTTACTGTCCTCTGTGCCAAACGTATCAGAAAGACTGAATTTAAAAATAAAATCTTCTTCAGGCTGAGGAAACAAACTTAGTCACAAACTTTTTTTCTTCTGTTTGTGTGCATTTGAGTTGCATTTCGTTGCAATTACAGTTAACAATATTGTTTAAACTGTTGTGCGTGTTTTAACAACATCCCCACTATTTCTCTCTCACTCTCTTTCTCTCTCTCTCACTCTCTTCCTCTCACTCTCTTTCTCTCTCTCACTCTCTTTTTTCTCTCTCTCACTCTCTCTTTCACTCTCTTTCTCTCTCAATCTCTCTTTCTCTCTCTTCACTCTCTTTCTCTCTCTCACTCTCTCTTTCTCTCGCTCTTTGTTTCTCTCTCTCACACTCTCATTCTTTCTCTCTCACTCTCTCTTTCTCTCTCTCACTCTCTTTCTCTATCCTCCCCCCACGCTAAAAATCCCACACAACCAATTAATTAATAAAGGAAGAAGACCTAAAATATTTCACCATAATGTGCTCTCCATTTATGGAATGATCATTTTATCAAACGAATTCACACTGACTTTATATCTGCATAAAACAATGTTAAAATATTTAAAATGTTAACATCCTTTGTTCATTTTCCTTTTTTTTTAAAAATATATATTGTTTTATGATATTATTTCTTTCACTATGCCTACAACCCAAGACAGAAGAAAACATAGGTACCATAAAAAAAAAAAAAATCCTTTAGCATGTGCTGATGGGTAGCAAAAACATCAGCAGTGAAGAGGTTAATTTACTGTGCCAGGTATTTATATAAAAGGGAACTTTAACCATTTCACAGCCAAGAGGGGATATTGCACTGTTACAACCTTTTGCCAGTCAAATCTTGCTCGTTAGTGCACATTAATAAATTGGGTACTACTTAAACATTTCCAAAAGGTAATTAAATTTTCTACACCAGTGTCCTACTTGGAAAAAGAAAATTAAAATGGTGAGTCCTATCTATCCTATCCTATCCCGTAACTCAAAAGTCATTGGGGCACCACAGATGTTCGTTTCACCAGCGTACTCCATCTTTATCTGTCCTCCTGGCTTTGATCAGTGTCAAGCCAGTCCATTCTCGAATGTTGTCATCCCTCCTCTTTTTCTGTCTCCCTCTCTTTCTACCTCAATGCACCGTGCCTTGCAGGATGGTCTTTGCAAGGCCTGATGCTCTGGTGATGTGGCAATACCATCGGAGTTTCCGTTTCTTCACCACTATGAGCATGTCATCATGTTGTCCAATGGCTTGTGTGATGGTCTGTCAGACTTCGTCATTGGTGATATGCTGGGTATTGAAAATGACCAGAAGTCTTCTGTAGCACCTCTATGCTTTTATTCTTCGTTGTAGGTCTGCTGTGAGGGTCCATGTTTCGCAAGCGAATAGGAAGATGGAGACGACGATGGAGCGCAGCAGCCTTACCTTGGAATGTAGACTGATGGTCTTGTCTTTCCAAATGGGCTTCAACCTTGTCAGTGCAGCAGTTGTTTGTGCGATCCTGGAGAGGACTTCCTGTCTGGACCCATTTGTTTGATACAATGGCTCATAAATATTTGAAGCTATGCACTGTGTTGAGGGATTGGCCTTGGACTTGGATGTTCGTGTTGATGCTATTGGTGTTGTTGGTCATCATTTTGGTCTTTTCTATGATAAGATGAGTCCTAAATAGTCCAAAACTGACATAAAAAAGTTGTCCATCCGTCCAGGCAAAACTTGCAAATGAATTAATATCTCAGAACCTATTTAAACTATCACAACCAAACTTGCTAAGATGGTGTATATCCATGAAATCTCGTAGATTATCAGTGAATTGATGACTTGACTGCAAGGTCAAGATCACAGGGTCAGCAAATGTTAATCCAAAAAGTACCTTTTTTTTTTTTTTACATAAGTTCACTTTTTTTTAAAGTTATTAATATTGAACTTATGATTCTTTGAGGCATGATAGATATCAATGAGACACACATACTTTGCACATTTGGTCAACCTCACTCGAAGGTCAAGGTAACTGGAGCTGTCCAAAGTTGGTTAGTATAGGTACTTTTAAGTGACCTTGACCCTAAACTATGAGAAATATAAAGTCCATACTAAAGATGATTGATTGATCTTTCATATATATTTAGTTTTTGCGTTGATCTTGAAGGTCAAGGTCATTTTAGACCTTGCAAAACATAAAAAAGTAGGTCTTTATTTAACCCACAGTATGCAACAACATTGGGCAATTTGATCATACAAGAGCATGAGAGGTCATGTGAAGGTCAAGGTCATCTAAAGTCAAGGTAACTGAAGTCAAGGTCATCCAATGGTAGATTTTTTGGAATAATACAACTTTTGCTAAAGTTGATTTGATCGTACATGGGTATTTGGAGCAGGAGGTCAAAGTCATCTCAAGGTCAAGAGCACAGAAATATCAAAATCTATATTACTTTGCATTTTAATGCTATTGTTTTTTTTTTCTTCTTCTGGGCTCTCATTTTCATGTTAAATATTTCAAGTTACATAAGGAGCATGTGAGTCATATGGCCTTTGCCCTTCTAGTTCATTTTATATTGTTCTTTTTGTTTTTCATTTTAGTCCAAATAACTATAATGAGAGATACAGAGAGAGAGATGATGAGAAAGAGAGGGAGGTAACTGCATAATCTTTGCCGTATTTTGATGTATGGGTGCTCCTCCGTATTGCGTCCCTTTCATCTATGCCCCAGTTTTGCACATAAATCAGCTTTGCTACATGTGGGTCTGATCGGGGTAGGGTCAGGGAACAGGCAGCCACTAGCTAATGAAAAGGGATGTCATAGCTAACTTATGAATGTTAGACAGCTAATGTTCTGAGCTTTCCAATTGCTGTGCACTTGCGCTGCTGACCGTTTAACTATTCTGAAAAAAAAAATCGTCCAGTGACGATGACGAGACAATATTGGCATATTTGGTCACATATGTATTATTAATATGTATAACGAGATAAGTCGTCATAAGTAGTAAAGGGGTTAATATAAGGGTTCTATGGTTGCCCTCAGTATCTGCTGAAGATACAAAACAATGTTGCTTGCCTTATTTTGCATTTTCCAAAATCAGACCATGTCACACAACGACTCAACCAAAGCTTTTAGGTTTTGAAGCTAGTTCAGCCAGGCTAGCTATAAATAGCTTTGCCAGTGCTCTTCTTTCCTGTCCTTTCACTGAAAGGGAGGGTGTAGGCAAGCTATAAATAGCCCGCAGCCAGCAAAATGTGGGATAACCTAAGAGTGCTGCTCACATAGGCATTGAGCTGCTGTGGTCAATTCTCATTTAAAATCATTGGATTGGCCTCCAGTGGAGAACAGAATACGGTATAAACTGGCAAGCCTTTGCTTCAAAGCTGTTACTTTGTCTGATCCATTGTATCTCTCAGAGTTAGTCCATTTCTATACACCATCAAGATCTCTCCATTCATCTTCCGACTGTCGCCAGCTTCGCATTCCCCACAGGAAAACAAAAACTTTCAGCGAACACTCATTCTGCTTTTCAGCCTTTACAGTTTGGACATCTTCCTTTAACTCAGCGCTCTGCAGAATCATCTCTTTCCTTTAGCTCTGGACTGAAAACACACACACGTTTTCAACACCATCTTTCCTTGATCCTGAACTTTCCTTCGTCAAAGTCATAGTCGCTGTGTGTGTGTGTGTGCGTGCGTGTATGGGTGTGTGTGTGTTTGTGTGTTCTGATTTAGTATTTCATGCTTTGCTTTAATTAATGAATGTATTTATTTATTCTTCTCCTGTAAAGCGCTGTGAGCTCTAAAGAGGAAGGGTGCTGTACAAATGTTTATTATTATTATTATTATTATTATTATTATTATTATTATTATTATATCCACTGTTATAAACTACATGGAGCACTAATTTTAAGTGATAAATGTGCATTTTATTTGCTAACTAGGCATTTTACTTGTCTGAAAAAACGATGTTATATATTGCTTGTGTGGTAACAATAGTAAAGATAACCAATTACAAATTGTGCCCACACACATACACACACACCAGTGTCTTAAATCGTGCACGTTCCGGATTAAAACAAATTGTCAAGGCAGGTGGTCACACACAGTAGCATGCTTAAGAATGAGTGTGCTGAATGTGTACACCAAACTCAGAGGTATGCTGTCACACACCGAACCAAATCATGTGCGGTCTCACTCCCAACATGCACATAGCCACACACTGAGTACTTCATCTGAGAACAATCACATCATATGCACCTCACAATAGCCACACACTGAGTACTTCATCTGAGAACAATGACATCATATGCACCTCACAACAGCCACACACTTAGTACTTCATCTGAGAACAATCACATCTTATGCACCTCACAATAGCCACACACTGAGTACTTCATCTGAGAACAAACACATCATATGCACCTCACAATAGCCACACACTGAGTACTTCATCTGAGAACAATCACATCATATGCACCTCACAATAGCCACACACTGAGTACTTCATCTGAGAACAATCACATCATGTGCACCTCACAATAGCCACACACTTAGTACTTCATCTGAGAACAATCACATCATATGCACCTCACAATAGCCACACACTTAGTACTTCATCTGAGAACAATCACATCATGTGCACCTCACAATAGCCACACACTTAGTACTTCATCTGAGAACAATCACATCATGTGCACCTCACAATAGCCACACACTTAGTACTTCATCTGAGAACAATCACATCATGTGCACCTCACAATAGCCACACACTTAGTACTTCATCTGAGAACAATCACATCATGTGCACCTCACAATAGCCACACACTTAGTACTTCATCTGAGAACAATGACATCATATGCACCTCACAATAGCCACACACTTAGTACTTCATATGAGAACAATGACATCATATGCACCTCACAATAGCCACACACTGAGTACTTCATCTGAGAACAATGACATCATATGCACCTCACAATAGCCACACACTGAGTACTTCATCTGAGAACAATCACATCATATGCACCTCACAATAGCCACACACTGAGTACTTCATCTGAGAACAATCACATCATGTGCACCTCACAATAGCCACACACTTAGTACTTCATCTGAGAACAATCACATCATATGCACCTCACAATAGCCACACACTTAGTACTTCATCTGAGAACAATCACATCATGTGCACCTCACAATAGCCACACACTTAGTACTTCATCTGAGAACAATCACATCATGTGCACCTCACAATAGCCACACACTTAGTACTTCATCTGAGAACAATCACATCATGTGCACCTCACAATAGCCACACACTTAGTACTTCATCTGAGAACAATCACATCATGTGCACCTCACAATAGCCACACACTTAGTACTTCATCTGAGAACAATGACATCATATGCACCTCACAATAGCCACACACTTAGTACTTCATATGAGAACAATGACATCATATGCACCTCACAATAGCCACACACTGAGTACTTCATCTGAGAACAATCACATCATATGCACCTCACAATAGCCACACACTTAGTACTTCATCTGAGAACAATGACATCATATGCACCTCACAATAGCCACAACACACACACATTCACTGCTCCTCACTACTAGCCAGCCCCAAGACATGACACATACAACATAGAGCCACATTCTCTACTTCAGCCCCCCCAAACATTCATCTACACCCCTCGCCCCCACCCCTGCACAAACACACACATATCACACAGCCAAGAAACACACACACACACCAGGCAGCATCAACATTCTGTTGTCAATAACCGTGCATTGTATCTTCTGTCTGTAAACTAGTTTACCCGCGCATGGACGTGAATACGTGGCTACATGCAGCATTTTAAAAGATACAGTTACACACATGCACCTTAAAAATACTCATTCTATATTTATAACTGAGTAAGTGGCGCTGATTGTGTACAGGAAGTAATGGCCTTGACCCATTGTGCTGCAAAATTGTGATTGGCTTCGCGTCATCTGCTATAGTCATTGAATCTCGATCGCGTTGTAATTACGCAATGTACTATACACAATTGCTTGCTTTTATAGTTGATCTAATGCAAGTGAGAATCTGTCGTATGCTACATTGGAAGTTCGACTTATCACAGTGCAAAACAGTCATTTTCTGGGTGTCATGATATAGAAGGGAAGTAATTAACCTAAGGTATAATTTCTTCCCTTTCTAACGTCATTTGAACGCAGGTAATGTCCGGAATTTTAAATATTTATATATAAAAGGGTAACTTTATGTCTCCACAAAACCAAGTAACATACAGATTATAGTACATGCGAGAGAGAGATTTAACGTAATAGTATTAAGTATTTACAATTAACCTGCTCCGCTAATTTGTTTAAAAAAAAAGCCTTTCCCTTGCGAGAAAGTTTTGAACCAAAATGGCAGAATGTAAAAAGAGTGCTTGTATTATTATACATCTTATATGCCGTCTTCCTTAAATAGTTCCCTAATTTGTTGCTTTTGTCCTCTCTTAGTATGGGCCAGACGGTACAAGCAGTCAACACGGTCTGACATGACTTCTGACACAGTAAGAGCTGTCAACAACGTCTGACGTGACTTCTTGCACGGTACAAGCAGTCAACACAGTCAGACACTTCGGGCAGCGCAGCTTCACACACTTGAAATACATAAATCCATACCACTAACACATTTAACATTACACACTCACAGAGCCACACATACACTTACACACACAGAACCATGACACACATGTATACCTCCACTACTAACAAAGCCACAACACACATTCATCCCAACCTCACCTACACACCTACACACACAAAGCCACACCCATACATAGCCACACACACACATCGCCACACACACACACATAGCCCCGCACACACATAGCTACATACACATGTTTAAATCCACTACTCACACAACCACAACGCACGCTTTGCACTTTTTTTAAAGTTGCTGAAGTCGCTGGCCGATACAGGATCTAACTCAAGCCGCCCCAGGTGCCCACTTTTATACAAAAGCACTCTCTCTCACTCACAAACACACATGGAGCACTCTCTCTCACTCACAAACACACATGGAGCACTCTCTCTCACTCACAAACACACACACACACGGAGCACTCACCAGACGTTCAGCAGCTTCTTCCTCGGCGTCAGCTGCATCTTGCTTCTGAGTCTCATCGTAGGACATAGCCACTATGGCCAAGATCAAGTTGACCAAGTAGAATGAACCCAGCAAGATCACCAGACCAAAATACAATGCGTGGGCTGACCCCTCTGCTCTCAGCACCTACATATCAATCAATGAATAATGAATGAAAATTCAGTCAACATTTCCACGCAACAAAAACATGATCACAGCGCTGGGATAGCCAAAAAATTGTTTAAATGAGTAAAGTAAAAAACATTTTAGACATACACAGATACACATAATATTAGCTGACTGAAACGCATCTTAAACACAACACCCCTTGGGGTCATGAGCAATCTTGCCACTGTAGATTGTTCAAACCTATAAAGGGAACAGTGAAAGCCACAGTTGAAAACCTGTCTTTCCTTTATAGGCAAGACGCTTCACTGCGGCAACAGTACCCCCGTTGGAGTGCCGGGGGTTTTCAGTATAAATAGTATCCCCACTTTATGGAAATTTAGTGCTTTAAATTCCCACTGTCGCTGTCTTCCTCATTTACTCTTTTCTATTCCTGCTCTGTCCTTCACTCTGCTATACTATCTTCTTCTTCGCTAGATCAATGACCTACCTTTTTTCTTGAAAACTCTTCCTGGACAAGACTCCTTGTTTGTGTATGAGGTCTGTTGGATCAGCTTGGGAGTGTTGGACGCTTTCTGCCGGGTGGTCACTAGGGCTTCCTATGAATGTACTATTTAGCACTATAGGCATTTTATATGTATGTGTTTGGTTGATGATTTATAATGATGTTTGTATTCTATTTTGTTTTTGTAACCGGGGTGTTCGCGTAGTTGAGGTCAACCCTCAGCCGTCCCCCGCGTGGGATGTCTTTATTGTAAAGTGACTGGCCGGTGGAGGGCATTCAATTTTCCCACTGGGGTTGTTTCGGCAGATCTTTTATGCGGATCGGGGGTTGTCCGGTCCTGATTTGGCTCGGAAGAGTCCGCTGGACCTAAAGCAACAATAAATCAATCAATCAATCAATCTTAAACACAACACATACCTTTGAAAAGCAGGCCAGTCCATTCAAAATGAAACAGCCGACACAAGAGCAAGCCGCTTACCAGATGGTACAGACTTTCCCAGTAGTCCTGAGTCATGAGCCTGAAGGCGCAGAGTAGGGCCCAGCCAAAATTGTCAAAGCTGGTGTAGTCATAGTTTGGGTTGTCTCCAATGTCTCCCACGCAGATGTATGTGTCGTTGTGTTCTTTACCATACTGAAGTCCACAGCCGCTGCCAAATAAACAAGCACGTACACACTTATGTCTATAATAATAATAATAATAATAATAATAATAATAATAATAATAATAATAATGATAATAAAAGAGGATAGCTCAGGGATAGCTCAGTGGTCAGAGCGCACGACTTGTGTGAGTGCGTCTTGAGCGACGTGGGTTCGAATCCTGACTTCAGCAAACTATTGTGTAATTGCTGAATATTACGGGCCAGCGCCTTGAGAAGCTCTCTGAGCTTATAAGTGTGCTATATAAGAGAAATCTCTTTCTTTATCATTTTTTTTAAATACTGGAGGCTATATATATATATATATATATATTTTTTTTTTCCCCAAATCACAAATCATGCTCAAAGCACGGTGATCTGTACAACATGCACACTCACACACACAACACACATCTATCATTCAAACATGTAGTGTAAAGGCAGGGAGATCGCTATTAGAAGACAAAAAGGAAGTCAAATATTTAGTTTTGAAATTTTAGATTGACTGCATCCAATACTATTATTGCCTAGATGGTGGTTCCTGGACTTACTAAGGCATGCTGAGGGACCTTTCCTGCCAACCCCTACCTCTAAGGCTGGGGTGTTACCCGTTTTTAATCAATAGTTGATTCCGCCCCGATGCTTCAAACTTGATATGTTTAACTTGAATTCGTTTATCCACGCAGCCTGTTCACTCAGCAACAAGGCAGGAGTAGTCGTATAAGGTTTTCTAACTATATTCAGCAAACATCAACAACTGCATACAAGATCGCTTCCCGAAAATCACTACAAAGATCATCTATACAAGCAGGCAGTGCATTACTTATATAGCCTCTCTGCAATTGAGACAAAATTTGAACATTCCAGCATGACGCAATAACACCCAATCAAAATAAAACTCGTCACCAGAACTACAGTAGTCTACATAGAAAATTCTTTAGGTTAGAAGAAGCTCTTAGCTATTACCAGACCTATCTGGAAGCTTCGGTCAATAATAAACATGTAATTCATGGGTGCCACCAAAAAATTTTCCAAAATCTGAAGGTAGGGGTCCGGGGCCGCCCAGGCCCCGATGGGGTCCCGGCGTAACGCCCTGGTAGGAGGTTAGGGGGGGCAACGCCCCCCGATAGAAAATGTTTACAATATTCAAAGCCAATTTAGAGGCCTCTCGTGAAAGCTGAAGAATGATTTACCACTATACATAAAAGACACTCACATAGAACAAGAAAAAAACTACATAAAAAGACCAGAGCCTAACATTGGCAAAGGTGACTAAGTCCCCAGACTTAGTCAATGCAAATGGGAAACACATATGAACAATCAGAAGCATAGTTAAGATTGTTTAAACATTTTGTGAATGTGTATAAGAGGTGAGAGAAAGAAAAGCAAACACACACAAATAGGGGCGGATCTTTGCATTGTTGAGGGGGTGTGCACAGTGCACTAATGCGAAGTGGCGTAGCCACAAGCGCGAGCCTGCGAAGCAGGCGAGTGTACTAGGGGGGTCAACATTTGAAAATAATGGTTAAAATCTGTGCAATCTGGTGCATTTTGGGCATTATTTTAAGGACTGAAAATAGTATTGTTTTGTGCTAAAAGTCCTCTTTAAGTTTAGTCCCCCCCCTCTCCCACACACACACAAACACACAAACACCCCTCTGCAAACTCTGATGATAAAATTTACAATAGCAGAACATCTTGCATAAAGGCTTATACAAAGACAGATAAAGTTACTGCAAATAAAACAAGAAATAGCCACTCGATCACATCAGTTTTATTCAAAACTGACCTGATGCATGTACAAGTTTGGTCACACACACACAAAAAAAACAAAAAACCACGCTAATTTGGAGGTACATGAAACTGTGTGGTGAGTGAGAATTAGTAATTTTTTTCTCTTCTTTCTTCTCCTTTTTTTTTTTTTTTTTTTTTGGACCGCCAGGGGGTGTGTGCACGTGCACAAGTGGCACAAGAACAAGATCCGCCCCTGCACAAGAACAAAAAGCATTGTTTTGTCTTTTTTCAAACCAGGCTGATCCAATTTTCTCAGCCACAACCGGCATTCATCGCCATCAGGATCAAACTTATCTGACATCCATTCCCACCTCCACTTATTCTTCATTCCCTTATCTACCTCTCACGCTTTTTTCTTTCCAGTATCGGTATTTTCCTCTAAAAACGGCATGATTGGAACACAAAGTCACAATATCCATGCTTCAGTCTCATACCGGCTGGAAGTCATCAACCGGATACGCGGGTTATGCCCCTTTCAGCTGTGCATCTTTACACAAATCTGATACAAATCTTGTTTCGTTTACTTTTACATAATTCTTTTTTACGATTTTTTTTTCAAAAAATCGGATTTCCGATTGTAGGCTTCAGCAAAAATCTGATTTTCCGACTGTAGGCGGAAAGGTGGCACCCATGTGTAATTTCATAAAATTCTCAACAATATCGACCGACAAAAATTATTTACATTATACAAAGCTTCTTCTAGCAACAGGGCAAAATCAAATCAAAGGTAAATACACGCTATCCCAGAATGCTTTGCAAAACAAATATGATCGGATCTATCATGAGTGTCTCAATCGTAACATGGGGATAAAGCCTGTAGTGGAAGAGTTTGAGCCAGGGCTAGCACGTAGAGAAGAGAGTAAGGTAAACTTTCCCCCAAGATTTACCCTCAAATTCAACCAAACGTTTTCACAGTTGTCCCTCTCCCCTCTCTCTCTCGCTCTCTCTCCCTCTCTTAATAAAGGGGTTTTCATGCACAAGATGGTCCTGATTTGGCTCGGAAGAGTCCGCTGGACCTAAAGCAATAACCATGTACTATAATGTAATGCACAAGATCCTTTCTGGCAATGCACCTTCCTATCTTTGTTCTCTTTTTTCCCCCAAAAAACCCCAGATCGTCCACAAAATTAAATGTTCCACTTCCAAGAATTGATCTTTTCAAAACTAGTCTAGCTTATTCTGGTTCAACTCTGTGGAATAACTTTCCTGACGATCTTCGCACTCCAGAATATAAAATTACATCATTTAGAACACGTCTCTTAAAACACATTAAAAATTAAATAAACGTTATTTGTTGTTAAAATTAACAACAATAATATGATTTAATGTTTTTTGTTACGTTGAAACGCGAACGATATCGTGTGTGACGCGCGCGATAGATATATCGTTTTTATTTTGCAAAGCATGCAATAATAGAGTGTAATTACCTTTGATTTGATTTTGCGTTGTTGTTAGAAGAAGCTTTGTATAACGTTGATAATTTTAGTTGGGCGATATTATTTGAGAATTTTCTAGAGTTGGTTGTTTACTATCGATCGAAGCGTTTGAATAATTCTAGTGGTAACTAGAGAAGCTTCTATCCTAAATATGGTTGTATGACAGAAGATGGTGATGACGAGGTTTGTTCTGGTTGGTTGAAATTGTGTCGCGCTCGAACGTTCTTTGTTGATGTATGCTGAATAAAGTTGGAAAATTTCATACGACTCCAGCCTTGTTGATGATTGAACGGGTTGCGTGGATAAACGAATCTGAGTTACACCAATCAGGATTCAAGCATCGGGGCTGAATCGACTACTGATAGAAAACAACAACAAAATCGAGTGTAACATTAAAAAAAAATTTTTTTTATTAATATTTATTCCATGATGATATTGTTTATTTGTTATTGTTCCATGATGTTAATGTTATAACATTCATTTGTTGTATTTAATAGTTCTTGTTACAAGCCCCAAGGACAAGATGTAAAAAAGCGCATCCAGCGCTGACTCTTTTACCCTTGTAAAATAAAATTGTTATCTTATCTTATCTTATCTTATCTTATCTTATCTTATCTTATCTTATCTCATCTCTCTCTTTCACACACAAGTACAGGAATTCCCTCCCTCAACTCAAATTAGCGCCCTTTCCTCCTTCCAAAGAAAGTATATAAACTAAGGTCTAACTTGTGAACACATGCATTCCATGGCATGTGTCATGGCAAAACTGTGGAAGAGAAGTAAGGGTAGCGTTGTTTCCAACGGACGGTACAATAACAAGATGTTTGTGCCAACTGAAGGTCAGAAAATTGGATAATAGGTTATACAAGTTAGCACGTGCAGACAGCGAGGACCTATTTGTGAAAATTATGGGAGCCAATCATTTAGCTCAGTTTGGATGCATAAGGCAGAAACTTAGCTGGAACTAGCCACACAGACTAGACCTCCGAGTATACTCCCATCTGAAGGATAGGAATAAAGTATTTAAGGCGGATCGCAGAGGTGTAAGAAGGAAACCCAGGTCGGTGGGACGTTAAGCTGCGAATCCAGATTGTTGTCGAAGTGAGACACCTGGGGAGGCTGGTGGGTTATTATTGAGAGCTGTGTAGCTGTCACCCATTCATAGAGCGTCATCGGACGTTATCTATGTGATGTCAAAGAGAAATCTCTTATCATAAGTCGGTAAGTGAAATTCGACCTCTGGAATCCTGTCTCTAGCGATCGTCAATGAGAGAATGGGGAGAAAACTATTTAGGGAGGGCTTGTAGCAAAAATGTATGAAAAAGAATGTAGAACGTGAAATTGTATGTCATTAAACTTTTATTAAAATATGTTAATTATTACGATATTGTGTTTATAAACGTTTTTATGTTAAATGCATTTTTGTTGTAAATAATATGATGATGAGTGGAGGCAGTCAGCCAGACTCAACAGAGAGAGGTGAAATGTAAATTGTATATACATGATATAAACGAAACAAATGTATGTTAAATGTGTGGAACTTTTATGATGGTTGTATTTTGTATAAATCGTATGAGTGTAACGAAATGGAAATAAATTGTGAATATATGTATTAGAGAAATTATAACCATGTAATTTTTCTTCAGGAGGAGAGCAGACCATTGTAGTTTAAGAGTAATAGATATAGATGTAAAAGGTATACTAGAATAGTAGTTCGTATTATTATTGGTTTCAGGTTGGACTCGTTGATGTTGTCGGACTCGTTGTAGTCGTCGCTGCAGCTGTTGTTGCTGTAGTGGGTGTCCTTGGTTCATCCTGGGAAGTTGTGGTTGCTGTCGTGAGAGGGCAGTGCCTGCTGTAGAAGTTGAGGGTGGCGCTTGAGGTCATCTAAGGTGGCAGAGAGGGGCAGGAAGAAGGAGGGGAGAAATCAACAGAACTAAGGGGCCGTCTGGCAAGTGGATTTTTAGTATAGGAAGAGCCACTGTGTCCTTTTATAGTTATAGTAAAGAAAGAACAGTTATCATTTTTTTTTAAATATAAATTTACATTCTTGGACACATAGACCAATGAAGACTTATATCATTCAGTGACTCTAAATAACATCGTGTGTAACTCTACATGGACGATACCTACATATACATCGGTATTTTCGAATTGTGTGGAGAACACTTTAGTTAGAGGAATTCAAGGAGAAGTGTGCAGTCAAACGTTATCATCTATGACTGTGTACATAGCTTATATATAAAAGACTGAACTGGGATAACAGGGGGGTTTCATATGTGTATTTAATTATCACTGTGTATATATTGTATATGTGTGTGTTAAATTAGAAGCAGTACAAGGTGAGAGAGTGATTTTTTTTATGATTTATGATTATGCCAATGTGTTGATTGTATATGTTTTAAATTGTTTTACGTTTTAAATTTTGCTTTATATTTTTCTTTGGTTTCATTCTTTTGTTTCTTGATTGATTTTTTTTTATTACATGTTTTATTGAATAAATGTATATTTGTATTTTTTTACCTTATTTCGCTAGTTGTGTTTTTTAGTTTAGTTTAGTGGGAGAAAGGACGCTCGCACACGCATCACCCACCCCTATCTACCCTATCACTCCTTGCATGAAGGAACAGTCACATACTTAAACACTAGAGGGAGGAAGTAGGCCTGACAGCATGGACTTTAAAGAACCTGACACTCATGTGCCCTCAGCATGCTATGATAAAAGTGGACTATCAGCGCTATACCAGTGACCATCATCAACAATTAGAAGAAAAAAAAGCTCAAGAAAATACTGATCCTTACCCTGCACCACTACCGTTTCCACACACCATTACAAGGCCATAGTGGTCCAGCTCCCAGTTACCTGCAATGCAATGTCCTATCAATAATCAGTATCAAGGACACCCAAATCCAATATCATCAGTAAGCGAGCAAACACTATTAACTTTACAACTACTGAAACATATATAATAGGTATATTGTACAAGAGACAAAATGCTAGACTTGTTTTTCATAAACACTGAAGTTTGACATCTACACCCACCATTGGGGATGTGGCAGACAGTGATAAACATCCCAAGGAAGAGGGGTAAGGACTTCAATGTACACTGAACCACCCGAGTAATCATACCGATAAGGTGGCTAGTCAAAAGTGGCGTTTGTTAACTTGCACAATACGGGATTCGAACCTAGGTCATTGGTGTGCAACGCAGCTTTGGGCAGTGGGTCAATTGTTTTTCATTGCCTTCAGTGAAATCTTTGCTGAACCATTGTAGGAAAACAGAGTGAGAGAACAAAAAAAACAACATGAAAATCAAATTCCTTGATAAGGTTGGATTAATACATATAGATCATCCGTCCCTTTACAAAAGCAGGGGTGGGCAAGTGGGGGTGGAGGGTGGGAAGGAGGATGATGAGAGAGAGAGAGAGAGAGAGAGAGAGAGAGAGAGAGAGAGAGAGAGAGAGAGATAGAGAGAGAGAACATGTCAAGCTACTCCAACAGCCAATGACTGCTGACTTCATGTTATGACCTTCCTCTCTTAAGAAAAAAAACTACTACGAGAGTCGTCCCTCCATTTATTAGGCACGGCTCCATACTGAAAACATCATCATCGTCGTCGTCATCATCATCATCGTCATCATCATCATCAATCATTATTAATCATCAATCATCATCATCATCATCACCATCATTTTCTTCTTCTCATGAACGTCAACTTTCACACTTTCATTCATTCTGTATCAGAAACGACAGTACAAAAGTATAAAACTTACTGGAATTGTGGACCCAGTCGTACCATTGTTCGTCAGTGATGTTGGGCCCAAGGACTTCAGTCCAGTTGAGTATGCACTTCTGACGCAGCGAGCCCGTGTACAGCTGCATGCCGATAAGGGCAAAGATGGACAGCATGAAGATCGTCAGGATCATCACATCCCGCAGTCTCCGCACTGCCTCCAGTAAGGCACCCACAATGGTCTTCAAGCCTGGCCAAAGCAGCGAATCACAAAACAGTAGCAGCAGTAGTTTATCTGTTGTTATAAAGAGCTTTTCCATCTTAAGAGCTGCTCAAGGCACTGACTGGAACAGGATCTAACTCAAGCACCCACTTGCTGCCTTTGGTGCACTGCTCGACTCCACAGACAACTTAGCACAATCCTGGGAAACCATGAATAGGGGAGAAGGGAGGGACAGACAGTGCTTTGCTGGGTGTATTTCTGTAGCTGACACTCACCCGTCTAGGACATGAGCATCAGGATCTTTAAAATCAGTGTGATGCAATGCGTGCACACACAGACTAGACCTCCGAGTATACTCCCATCTGAAGGATAGGAATAAAGTATTTAAACAGTTGTTTCTTTCCCCCCCCCCCCCACCCCCCAAAAAAAAATAATTATATAAGCCACAATAAATAGTATAATAAGATTATTTATAATTATATCTAGCAGTTTTTGCTAAAAAATAAATCACCCAAAATAAATGACAACATAAAAATACATAATAACATTGCTATTCACAGGGTGCTTTCGCTAATAAATAAACCAGTTTACATCACCATTTTTTAACACAGAAACACCAACAAAACCTGTAAAGAAAGGAAAACTCGGTCCCATCCTATTGTAATAAATGCATTACTCACATTGGGTTCTCTCTTTTATTGAGAGTTATTGTATTTTCGATGTCGGTTTAATAAAGTGAGCTCGTCCTCATTCACGATATATGTTACAAGCATATATGTATGTCTGTATCAGCCCAAGGTTTTACTGGGAACAGATTTTAATCAATGGAAAACTGGTAGCTCTTAACACAGGTATTTGATGTGTTTTTTTCTCTCCATGTGATATTTGTTGTGGTTGTGAGTTCTGCTCACCTGCCCTATTTTCCTCCTTTTCCTGTCTGGCCTAGTCCCTTTTGCTGACTGACTTTCATTGGTGCTTGACCAGTTTAACCTCAAGATTTTATGCCACTTACAGCTACAACCTACAAGGACACGTACACTACTTAACATATATATCGGAATTTAATTCGGTGCATGCAGTAGTTCCTCCTCAATTCCCACCAATGTAATTCAATATTTTATTGTAAAGTCTCTTCACGCAGATGTGGTTTTAGACCACTTCATTCTCATGCATAGATATACAAAAGTACAGTGAGATTATTTTAATTTATTTTTTATTTTTAGGAAAGCTAAAGTGCAACCCTAAATAAAATTACTACAAAAGCGTATCAACTATGGACATGTATATTATACAGACTTTATCTATTATTACAGGACTATGCAATAAACTAAAATGTCCATGTCTTCTTGAATTACCCTCATTGATCTTCTTTACTTCATAAAGTGAGGTCAAAATGGGCCATTCATATAAAATATGTTTAACAAATCCCACGCAGGGGACGCTGAGGCTATACTCTAATTCATCGAATCCCCGTTTACAAAAACAAAATAGAATTCAAACATCATTATACAATAACAACAAAACACATACATATAAAATGCCTACATTGCCAAATAATAACATCATAGAAAGCCCCAGTGACCATTTGGAAGAAAACGTCCAATATTCCCAAGCTGATCCAACAGACCTCACACACAAATGAGGAGTCTTGTCCTGGAAGAGTTTTCAAGAAAAAAGGTAGGTGACTGGACTAGCGAAGAAGAAGATAGTATAGCAGATTGATAGAACAGAGTAGGATGAGAAAGAACAAAGGAGAAAGACAGCGACAGTGGGAATTTAAAGCACAAAATTTCCAGAAAGTGGGGATACTATTTATACTGAAACCCCCAGCGCCCCCACGGGGGGAATATTGGAGGAAAACAAGTACAACCTATATTTGTAGTTTCTTCTGGAGTAATACAGATGTATTGTATTATTGTACTGTAACGTCTTATTGTATTGTATTGTATTATTGTATTGTATTATTGTATTGTAATGTATTACAGCATTTGTGGTCTTTATGGCCCTTTAAAACCAAGGAACAGGACTAAAGCTATGACTACATTACACTGTAAGAAAACAAACCATGGCGGCTTACCAGGTATGACAGCTACAGTCTTCAAAGCTCTAAGCACTCTAAACGTTCGTAAAGCGGCCAGACCTTGCAACGTTGTTATGGCCATCGTCAAGTATCTGTCAAAGATAAGAGACTCAAAATGAGTAAACGTAGATCAGGAGCATTCAATCATCGTAGCATACATAATACTTCTAAAATAATTGTTGTTTTTATTTCATTGTAATATTATGCCATATGTGTTGTAATGACAGGATGTACAATGGATGAATGCGAGTGGGTGCGCAATGAGTCACAATGTGAGATTTGCGCGATATAAGTACCATTCATTATTATTATTATTAAGACATTATTTATAATAGAAATAACAGTGGCAGCGACCCACAACACTCCCCACACACAATGTAAAATCATAACAATCACTAACTATACATAATCCCATTGAAATAAACTTTCCAAAATTAATAATAATAATAATAATAATAATAATAATAATAATAATAATAATAATAATAATATTTCAAATAATAATAATAATTATTATTATTAAAATTATTATTATTATTGCTATTATGACCGAATGGCAAATTAATACACTCACGCTGAGCAGATGACGAAGAAGTCCAGCCAGTTCCAGGCGTCCCGGAGAAAGGTGAATCGCTGCAAGATGAATCCTCTGGCTAGCATTTTCACCATCGCCTCCACAGTGTAAATACCCAGAAAAATGTTCCTGTTACCCGCACAGACATCCAGGCAAATTGGCGAATCACCGACACACCATGGACAGTAAGAAAATTCAGCAGACCGTTGAAAACACAGTGATGTTTACCAAAGTTCCAAAAGGCACGGTTATATTGGAAAGGTAGTAGATGTTTGACGTTGGCAACCCATCAGCCATTTTAGGTACACACAAGATTATGATAACATCACAGATTTGAGGTTTAGTTGCAAACAATGCATAACATTGTTGAACATAATGATGAAGAATTCCAACAAGAAAGGTTGTGAGACCCCAGGATAACATTTTTGTAGAAACAGTTAGTTGATAAAAACACCACAGGGCGTAACAAAGATTTTGGAAGATTTCCAAGGGTTGTAAAACACATATGATGTGAGGGGTTGGTCATCACACGATGTCAAAGAGTAATCCATGACCAGTTGATCAAGACCATTTGTACAGAACAGCAGCCACATCATAACACACAAATCCAGTGTGAATTGTTGGAAGGACAGACAGATGTTAAGTTGATTGGAGCGGTTTGTAATCCCACAATGCAGCAGTAGAAAAGTACACCACACAAACACACACCATGCAAACCCACCCACGCCAAATGCACACACACACACATACACACCACAACAAAAAGAAAAACATGTTTGTTAGATCAGGTATAAAATAAATGCCATAAACCAAGTCTAAATATTATCAAACTTCTCTTCCAAAATTTCCACACTATAGAAACGGTCAATGGTCAGTTAAAATGGGTTACAAAAAAAGAGAAGAAATTACATAACTTACATTTGGACAAACATCATCTCTTGTCTCGTACTGTATCTCATATATAATAGTGGGCAATCTAATAAAGAATTATAAGGTGACAAGGTAATAAAACATAATACAAACACAGTTTCTTATAAATACTGATTGTATTAATCACTTCACCAAATTCACATTATAATCACTAAAGTTCATTCACATTATAATCACTATAATCACTAAAGTTAACACAAACGACAAAGAGAAATGATATGCTTGAAAAATGATTGAGAATCTATTGCTTTATTTCGTGATTGTCTGCTGGAGAAAGAACACGGCTGAAAAATGTTAATAGCTTTATTTTCTCTTGTCTTGTTTTAAATAGCGTTCTAAAAATGTATTTGTCAGCTTGTTCTTCATCATATTCTAAGATTGTCAATAAACTGGTCTTATAGTCCAATGCGTTTTTGTATTAGTATTACGATACAGAAATTCGTCTGACAAAAAAAAACTCCAATCAAATATCAATCTGCTGTTCTACTAAAAAGTGTCAAAATATAATCCTGTGCTCCGTACATATATATCAACTTTAATGGAATGCTTAAAGGTAAAATGATGTTAGTCCGCAATTATATATTATAGTATGAATGACACACACAATGTACAGGTTATGGTGGTCACAAGTAATGGCCATTGCATGCAAAGCATCATTGGCAAATGGGAAGTAAAAGCAAATCTAATCACTAAACTTCCATACCAATATCCATGCATAATCATCAGCAATAAATTAGACTACTTGTAAATAAAAAAATAACAGTGCATAAAAAAAATAAATTAAAAAAAAAAAAACTACAAAAATCACATAGGTTAGTCCAAAAAAGTGCAGAATTCATCTAAAAATCAATGCAGACATTCATCTAAATACGGACACAAACTTCAAAGGATTTTTTTTTATAAGTCTGTAGAGGCAATCGTTTGGTACAAGTTGACAGAGAGAGAGAGAGAGAGAGAGAGAGAGAGAGAGAGAGAGAGAGAGAGAGAGAGAGAGAGAGAGAGAGAGAGAGAGAGAGAGAGAGAGAGAGAGAGAGAGAAATTATCTTATGATACAGCGGATTATAGAAAGGTTACATTCGGCTGGGGATAGATTTGCAAAGCAATGTTAAAAGCGCAAAAACAATGTTGAAATCTAACGCTCACATACACTTTTGCCACGTCAGGATTCACCTCTAGCTTGCACAAGGTTAGTTAGTATAGGCGCACAAGTTCACCACAACAATGGAAAGAGCGTCTATGTATTTCTGCTTTAGCGCACGACCGCTCACACACACGCACGCACACTGCACACATAAAAGCCAACAACAGGGTAGAAAACTAAAATAAAGGAGAACCTGGCCTACCATGGCGCCAGAACTGAAGAAAGGAGAATTGGGAGAGCTGGGGTTAACAGGTACAACGTACACATACGGCCATTAATATGGGCAGTCACAAGATACAGGTATTATATGATAAACGCAATAACACGCTGTCACCACCACTGCCACCGAAACAGCCAAAACACCAGTGTACACCGAGTATATACAGACATACCGACATGGACGGGATGCTTTGAGTTGCCTTGGAAAGAACAGCACGTATACTTACTCTAAATACATTGGCGTACTTTCAGTTCGAGCCATGAAGACACAGTTGACTATAATGGTGATCATTACGGTGACACTAAACATTGTTAGGTTAGTCAAGGAAGTCATAAGCTTAGCAAACCACTCACACAAACTGCAAACAGACATACTTTCTAATCATGGTTACCCAGCACTCTCTCTGTGTGCATGGGAACCTTTCTGTTTTATAGCTCTAAAATTGCAAAGCTATAATTGATTTTTTGTGTGTTAAATATCAACATGAGGTATGAGCACAAACAAACACTTGAATACTTGGGGATTTAAAAAAAAAAGGAATTGAAGGGATCAGCTTTTGGGATACAGCTTGCAAAAAAAAAAAAAAGAAGGGAACAGCTGAGTACATTCAGCCGGGATGTAATACATTGCTAAATTTTAGGGACACTAGTTCACAGAAGCAACATCAAGTTAGGACAATAGCTTTGTGCAAGATTAGCTCCAAGCACTTCCTTCAACAACGGTCTGTTGCCACAAATCCGCTACAATGAGAAGTGTCTTTTCCTAACTTTTCCAAACCATAATAAACTAACAAATAGCTTTTATAAACTGCTGAAACAAAAAAACAACAAAAAACCCCAAGAAACTTAAAAAACAAAACCAAACTCAAATAGTAGTTAATTTTATTTGATGAATTATTTCCCTATGTATAGAGCCAAAGCCTTACAAAAAGTAGAATTGCTATTTTCAGATCTATAAAGCACTTGTTGAAGAACACTTTACTAATATCTGTTTCACTGTGTCCAAGATATTGTGATACATTGTCTTGAGCTAACATGATAAAAAGAAATGTACAGAAAGTACTAGAAACGATTGTTTAATTTTTTTTTTATTTTGCGGAGGGGAGAAGGGTAGGGGGGGAGGGATTTTTTGAATATCAAGAAAGGTAACAGAATAAGATCAATCACTGAGCTTATCATTTTTAAAAAGTAGTTGTTATAAAACGAGAAGCGTCGTTTGAGAGGTTTCGCCATTACTGAGGCCTACTGCAAAGGATTGCGAAGGTAATTTTGCTATTACTGAGGTAGACTGCAAAACACTGCCAATGTTATTTCTGTGCCAAAACATGGGAAGCTTGCTATGTGAAAATGCCTTCAATGTATTGGCAGCTTGCTTGTACTCCCTTGTCCTGTAAAACAGGCGTTAACCTGGAATGCACTGTGAAACTGCAAAAAAAAAGGCGTGTAGGATGCAAAACTCAAATCTGTTAGTGAACAAGGCAAAAAAGGGGAGCTCACTCAAGTGGGGGAGGAAAAGAAATGGAGAAAACCAATGAAAAGTGCAATAAATCTGAAAAAGACCAACAAAAAAAAAGACCAAATGTGTTAGTTCGGTTAACCAAAAAAACAAAAAATACAATTATAATAACAATAATTATTTTAAAAAAACAATTCTCATCAAGAGCTGGCCCAAAAAATACAGGATGATGAAGAGAAAAAACGGTGAAGAAGAAGAAATCCAAAAAAGCAAACGGTCAAAAAATGGCTACAAGATACGACAGACGTCAAAAACAGTGGTGGTAGTGACCAAACAACTGCAAAACTGGCAAGCAGGTGGCCAAGCCAAGGCCTGATTAAAAAAACAAACAGGTCAACACAAGTGTCAGCAAGCCTAATGTTTATATGTACTCAAAACTGGAGAGAAGAAGAAGAAGAAGTAAACAGTACACTACAGCTTGGAAAAATAAAAACTGTGTGTACGAAAAAAAAAAAACGTCCAAAAAATGCAAAAATAAAAGTATTTTTAAAAAAGACGGATAAATGACTTGATGTGAGCGTCTACTACTTACTCTACGTAGGGGGGAGGAGTCCATGACGTCAGAGTCATGAAGATACAGTTAACAAGGATTGTCAGCATCACTAACATGCTAAACATCGTACCACATAGTTAAGAAAAATTCGCAATCGCCTGCAATTCGCATTCATAACACATTTATTATAGCGGCCCACTCATAGAATATATCAGACAGTATTGTCCACTGAGTGAGCTTACGTCACCAAACATATCATAATCCTTATATAAATATATAGAGAGATATATATAAATTCCTACTTCATCATCAAGACCAAGCAAGGTACAGGAAAAAGAAAACTCGATTTTAAAATGTATATTCAAGCTAAGAACCACCATGAAAAGAAAAAGACTATAAATCAAGGATTCATATTTTTATAGTGTCACAATTCATCATAACACTACAGACAAAACAACCAACGAAACCTTTGAAAAACCAAGCACAAGAGCAACCCACACATAACGTCATAGCAATACCGAGGCTGCAAGTCTCCACCACCACCGAGCACCAAGACTATGTCCAACTAATGGCCTTGTATAGATCAGTCCAACTCATGGCCTTGTATAGATCAGTCCAACTAATGGCCTTGTATAGATCAGTCCAACTCATGGCCTTGTATAGATCAGTCCAACTCATGGCCTTGTATAGATCAGTCCAACTAATGGCCTTGTATAGATCAGTCCAACTCATGGCCTTGTATAGATCAGTCCAACTCATGGCCTTGTATAGATCAGTCCAACTCATGGCCTTGTATAGATCAGTCCAACTAATGGCCTTGTATAGATCAGTCCAACTAATGGCCTTGTATAGATCAGTCCAACTCATGGCCTTGTATAGATCAGCCCAACTAATGGCCTTGTATAGATAAGTCCAACTAATGGCCTTGTATAGATCAGTCCAACTAATGGCCTTGTATAGATCAGTCCAACTAATGGCCTTGTATAGATCAGTCCAACTAATGGCCTTGTATAGATCAGTCCAACTAATGGCCTTGTATAGATCAGTCCAACTAATGGCCTTGTATAGATCAGTCCAACTAATGGCCTTGTATAGATCAGTCCAACTCATGGCCTTGTATAGATCAGTCCAACTCATGGCCTTGTATAGATCAGTCCAACTAATGGCCTTGTATAGATCAGTCCAACTAATGGCCTTGTATAGATCAGTCCAACTCATGGCCTTGTATAGATCAGTCCAACTCATGGCCTTGTATAGATCAGTCCAACTCATGGCCTTGTATAGATCAGTCCAACTCATGGCCTTGTATAGATCAGTCCAACTCATGGCCTTGTATAGATCAGTCCAACTCATGGCCTTGTATAGATCACGGCTGAAACTTCCTTCACTGAAAGTAACCTTTCAGCCACCAGCTGCAAGCTATTTTTAGCCACACCAGCAGGCCAAACCCATGCACAGCCAGCGACTCGGATCTGTTCAGCCAGTGATAAGTAACAGCACAAGGGTTATTTTTAGCCATAGCCTGAAAGTACCGCTTATGAACAGCCGTGAGATAAGTCCAACTTATGGCCTTGTATAGACAAGTCCAAATAATGGCCTTGTATAGATAAGTCCAACTAATGGCCCTGTATCTAGATAAGTCCAACTAATGGCCTTGTATAGAAAACCAGTTTTATATACATTTTTAATCATATTTTATTTTTAGCGGTTGAATGTGATTTTGAATAGTTTTGAGTGGTCCTGATTTGGTTCTTAGCAGTCCGCTGGACTCTATAAACATGGATTATCTATCTATCATTGTGTAGAAGACTGCTGGCTGCTATAGGGCTATCAGTCTCCTCTGGAGTTGTTACCAATCTAACAGGCAGGCAGGCAGCACCGCTGGCCTGAAAACGAATCTGAAACCAATCCAAGTTTCAGAGGCTGGCGAGGCACACCACTACACAAAGCCCATCTCTTGATAGATCTCTCATACTCAGCTAGTGCCAAGGTCGCCGGTTTAGTAAAAATTGGCCTGCAGGGCAAAATTTAAACGG
>CM072513.1:90741521-90756521 GCA_036898135.1 Oncomelania hupensis
TCTTATAATAATAATAATAATAATAATTATTATTATTATTATTATTATTAATATTATTACTATTAACTACTACTACTAATACTAGAGGTTCTTGATTTAATAACAATAGTGGTAGACTACTACTACTGTTGCTACTACTACTACTACTACTACTACTACTACTACTACTACTACTACTACTACTACTACTACTACTACTACTAAGGTTCTTGATTTAATAACAATAGAGGTAGGTGGATTACAGAAATCATTGTAATTATTGATTATTATGATTATTAATTTTGGACGATTTCATGAATAATAGCAGTCCCAGTGAAATAATCTCCAGCCAGTACAGGGTTCGTCTCTCTCTGGGCTATGCTCATAGACATAGGTTGTACGTACGTGCTTACAAAGGTAGTGGGACGGTGTAAGGACAATCTGTGGGAAGAGGTGGAGAAGGGCAGATAATATATTTAAAAAAATATATATTTTGTCTATACAACTGTTGAACACATTTATTTAAAGTGATTCCATTAAGCCAGTCATTCAATACTAAGTGTCCCCACGCCACTCACCCCAAAGAGCGGGTGACAGGATGAGAGAGAAAGTGCCCGTTCAGATGACGGGCGCGGTGCCGATCACGGCTGAGATGCTCCAAATGCCGGACACTGCCCTGCCCCCGTGCCGGGCGGGAGGCGGGGGCAGCTACCTCCGAACTTGTAACATCACGGTCTGAAAAACATCGTACAGTGTTTCACTTTGCAAAACCTTATTATGGCTTTTGGTCAGACGACAGGGCAACCGGCTGTCAGCCAGTCATGATGTCAAAACTATGATGCTAACCCTTATAACAGATGCAACGGCCACATTTAACACTGGACACTTCACTTCATTATTCATTTGATTTAACACTGGACTTTCTCTACACAATTTCAAAAAATAATAGATTAAATTTGATAGTATATTATTTGTAATCTAAATAGTTGGCTTGTAAAGATCAGCACATCAGATCATAATTCATATGATTCATTATCCTTAATTTTGTCCAAAATCCCAGTTCCCGCTTTACTACTACATGTACTAGCGTTCGTGCTAGGCTGGGTAAAGCTTAGCGTGGGTTTGTTTGGGTTTGGGTTAGCAAGTGTTTGATGTTGATCTTACTAACACAATTTCCGACATTATCCGCTATCCTTCCAATCATGATTTTACTAGTTCTACTAGAAAATAAACTCCATCCATCAGTGCTTTGGTAGTTAAGTTTTCCGACTTTCGTTTACACTTGCTAGTAGGCCTAATTGTTGCTTAGTTAGTCACTTAGTGTTTATTGCATACGATTATGGGATCCTGTAGTCTATACCCTGAATTATAACTGTTTTCAAAATTAATATTAATAATTTACCAGTCTGTGCCGTAATGATTCTCCCCATGTTGTCAAATAGTTTGAATATATCTCTTACATCACCCAGAAAAAAAACAACAACAGCGGTTTGTATTAGCGCCAATCCGTAGAAAATTACAGGCCTAGGCGAAGCTAGCTGTTCCTAAAGAGTAACAGTTTCGAATAAACCGACATTTAGGACGTGCCTCGCCTACTGTTGTTGTTTTGTTTGTTTTTTAGATCACTGAGCCGAGCTAGATGAAATAATAAATAAAAGTTTCGTATTTTTCAAGTTCATCCTAAGCATCATATTACATTTTATCTCATTACCTACACCATAATTATAGTTTTATTACATGTATAATGTATTAATTTTTATTTTATAAAACTTTACAAAGCATGGAGAATGTAGAAAATCATGATATTCATAATGTCACTAAAATAATGCAGTTCCCCTTAATTAAAATAAAAAAGTAAACAAATAAACAAATATCACTGACCTGTAACATCCAACTCGTGGATGATTGTCGAAGGCATTCAGGGCTCTTGAAAGGACATCATAGTCCAACACCTGTAACATTAAAGGATCACAAGGTTTAATAATTTTTAAAAAATAATAATAAAAAAAAAAATTAAATAAATTAAAAATTTATATATATATATATATATATATATATATATATATATATATATATATATATATATATATATATATATATATATATATATATATATATATATATATATATGAAAAACTCTGTTATCATATCAAAATATCAGACAGAGAGAGAGAGAGGGAGAGAGGGAGAGAGAGAGAGAGAAACAGATTGACAGACAGAGAAAGTGAGACATGACAGGAAGGCAGACAGACATATAAACATATATAAATACAGGTAGACAGAGACAGACAGACAGATACAGACAAACAGCGTGAAATAAAATTAACGAATTGACCAAAATTGGGTAAAACTGAAAAGGAGGACATCAAGAATGTTTAACTGTCGCTCGCACACACAGTTAATTGTCATCAAGGGTGAAAGGCTGAATCGAGGGTTTCAATTATTTTATTTTGAGAGAGAGCGAGAGAGAAACAGAGAGATAGATGTGGAGACAGAAAGAGAGAGACAGAGAGATAGATGTTGAGACAGAAAGAGAGAGAGAGACAGAGAGAGAGAGAGATGTGGAGACAGAAAGAGAGAGACAGAGAGATAGATGTTGAGACAGAAAGAGAGAGAGAGACAGAGAGAGAGATGTGGAGACAGAAAGAGAGAGAGAGAGAGGGGGGGGGAGGGAGGGATAGACCAAGAGAAAGATGGATGGAGGCACAAACAGACAGAAGATAAACAGAAAGGCTTGCTAGAAAGAAGAAATAAAACAGAGAAGTTTATTCACACTTTAATTCCTGGATCACAAGAAGCACTATCGATTGCCAAAGTATAGGGTAATGGGCCTGATTCCAACTGCAACGACTCCAATTTTAAATGTCACTTTTGTGGTTTTTTTTTTCGTTTCAGAGCAAACAACTTTCTCCAAGATGGTGACGCACAGACACTTGCATCGATCAATATCCGTTTTCTACTAATAAAAGCATCTACAAGACAATGAATGAAAGACAGTCCCCCCTCCTCCCCAAACAAAAAAAACAAACAAACAAAAAAACAACCAAAAAAACCCTACCTCACTTACTCCCCATGGGGTGTGAAAGTAGTTAGAGGAGCAGGAGGAGGATGTAAAGGAAGTTGGGAAGAGAAGAAAAAGCAACCTCGTAGAATAAGAATTTGGAGGCGGAGGAGCAGTAGCAGTAGCTATAGTAAAGTAGTAGTAGTAGTAGTAGTAGTAGTAGTAGTAGTAGTAGTAGTAGTAGTAGTAGTAGTAGTAGTAGTAGTAGTAGTAGTAGTAGGGGCAGTTGATCAATCTCTTCATTCGTCCCATCTCTGTGGAATTCTCTACCTGCTCAACACCGTCAATCACAGTCATAGGTGAACGTTAAGCAGTAACACACAGACAGCGGTTCGAATGTTCAGGTTGGCTGCCTATAGTGCCACACACCACACACACACAAACACACGACCCTGACATACAAGCAAACGTGTGGTGTCACCCTCCCCCAACCCCCCATCCCCTACATTTTTGAATGAGAGTATACATAAACCACGGGCTATAGAATGTGCACGCATGCATCGCATTGCACGGACTTTAAAGATCCTGACGTCCATGTCCTAGACAAGTGAGTACCAGTTACATCCAGCTAGCACTAGGCATCTTCTCACTCCCCCATCCTACCCCCCCCCCTCCCTCCACCAAGGTCGCACAAGATTGCTCATTTGTCTGGGGCGGTAGACGGGAAGGGAAGGTAGGGGTGGAGGACGGTGCAGGGGAAGTGACAGTTAGTTATTTAGTTAGTTATTCATTGCTTACAGGGTCCAGCGGACTGCAAAGAGCCGAATCAGGACCACAAAATCAAGACCACAACTTGGTTGAAAGAGGACCCATTCCTGATCCGTATAAAAGATTTGCTGAAACAACCCTAGTGGTAATGCTGAAGGCACTTGAACAACCGGTCACTGTACAATAAATTAAGGCATCCCACGCAGGGGAGGCTGAGGCTATACTCTAATTTATCGAACCCCAGTTTACAAAAACAAAATAGAACACAAACATCATTATAAAATATCAACAAAATACATACATATAAATGCCTACATTGCTAAATAATAATATCATTGGAAGCCCTAGTGACCATTTGGCAGAAAGCGTCCAATATTCCCAAGCTGACCCAACAGACCCCATACACAAAATGAGGAATTTTGAAGAGTTTTCAAGAAAAAATGTAGGTGACTGGTCTAGCGAAGAAGATAGTATAGTAGATTGATAGAACAGAGAAAGACTGAAAAAGAACAAAGGAGAAAGACAGCGACAGTGGGAACTTAAAGCACTAATTTCCAGAACGTGGGAATACTATTTATATTGAAACCCCCGGTACCCCCAAGCGTGGGGGAAGTGAAAGTCGGAATAAGAAGTGTCATGTAATGACGGAGAAATTAGCGGGGCGTCACGGAGTTGTGAAAGTTTTAAGAACCTTTGGCTACGACGTGGAGGTAGGCCAGAGTGAGCCACACGGAAAATGAAATTAACCTCAACTCTCCATGAAAAATGCATGAGATTCCAGACTTCTACCCAACCCACCCCTCTAGGCACCACAAATGGACACACACAAAGAAACACACACACACACACACACACATACACACACACACACACAACATTTTTGTAAAAACGACATTCTGATGACTGTTGTGAAAAAAAACAGGGATTATTGTGACACACTTTTCATTTTCGTGACATTATTTTGACATTTTCAAATTTTTGAACCTGTCCCTAACCCTAACCCCTAACCCAAACCCTAACCCTAACCCTAACCCTTACCCTAACCCTAAAACAGCTGTATCTATGCCGGAACTCTATTTTGACGTCAAAATAGGGCAGCCTTCCAAAAAAGTCAAAAGAAACCATGTGGAGTTCCACGAGTGTGTCACTGTAAGGTCGTTTCTACATGCCCACACACACACACACACACACACACACACACACACACACACACACACACACACACACACACACACACACACACACACACAATTTTGTAGAAACGACGTTGTGATGACTGTTGTTAAAAAAACATACATTATTTTGACACACTTTCCATTTCTTTGACATTATTTTGACATTTTCAATTTTTTGAAGCTATCCCTAACCCTAACCCCAAACCCTTACCCAAACCCTAACCCGTAACCTAACCCTACTCCTAAAACAGCTGTAACTCTACGGAGCACTATTTTGACGTCAAAATAAGGGGCCGTCAAAAAAAGTCAAAAGAAACCATGTAGAGTTTCATGTGTGTGTCAGAGTAACGTCGTTTCTACATGCCCACACACACACACACTCACGCACACACACACATAGGGAGAGACAGAAAGACAGGCAGAAAGGAGGAAGATAGAGACAGAGACGAGATATATAGAGAAATAGAGAGACAGACAGAGAAAGAGAGCGACAGACGAGAGAGAGAGAGAGAGAGAGAGAGAGAGAGAGAGAGAGAGAGAGAGAGAGAGAGAGAGAGAGAGAGAGAGAGAAAGCGACAGGGAGACGAAGACAGAGTCCGACACAGAGAGAGAGAGAGAGAGAGAGAGAGAGAGAGAGAGAGAGAGAGAGAGAGAGAGAGAGAGAGAGAGAGAGAGAGAGAGAGAGAGAGAGAAAGAGAGAGAGAGAGAGAGGGAGAGAGAGAGAGAAACAGAGAGAGAGAAAGATAGATGGATCGACCGACAGAACGATAGACAGACGAAGACAGAAATAACACATGCACACCCAGTGAAATCTGAAGGCCTATAGAGACAACAAGGGGCATATTATTCGTGCCAAGAGCCGCCATTTTGCCCTGCCGAGTGTCAGGAGCTATTTAGCCATTCCAAGTCAACAGTTTGCACATCATGCGGAAAAAAGCATTCCAGATGATTGCGGCAAAAAGACACATGTGGTAATGTCAAAACGCAACTTCCGGTAACTAAAATTACTACACAAATTAATAAAAGCTTTTTTTTTTCTAAAAATACAATTTCCAAACTGAAATGTTTTTGAAGTCAACAACTACAATGTCTACGATGACGACGAAGACGACAACAACAATTAACAACAACAACAACAAAACAGAGCTGGTAATCACGAACAGATTACATAAGCTGCAAGCTGAAATTATTTGGGAAAGGGGATGGGGAGGGGTTAAGGGGGAGGGAGGATTTAAATCCATCTTTTTATTACCGAGAGAAAGAGAGTGCGATAGAATAAAGTCTCATGCGGTCACACGCGCGCGAGCGCACACACACATTCACACGCGCCGCACTCGCCTCCTACTTCCCTGCAACTGAGACAAACACTTTCAGACACACACAAACGCAGAGAGAGAGAAAGAGAGAGACACGGACAGACAGACACAGACAGAAAGAAGAAGAAGAAGAAGAAGAAGAAGAAGAAGAAGAAGAAGAAGAAGAAGAAGAAGAAGAAGAAGAAGAAGAAGAAGAAGAAGAATTTAATGGAGCCTGTTTTGTTGAAAGCTAAGCTTTGAACGTTTTAACGCCAAGTGGCTTGTTACAGATTTTTGCTTGAAAACAAAGTGTGTCCTCTGTCTGTCTGTCTGTCTGTCTGTCTGTCTGTCTGTCTGTCTGTCTGTCTGTCTGTCTGTCTGTCTGTCTGTCTGTCTGTCTCTCTCTCTCTCTCTCTCTCTCTCTCTCTCTCTCTCCTATCAATTTCTAGGAATATTTGAATAAGGTAAACTTAAAAGAGCTTACGCCGCATTATTGTACAGTACAAAGGGCTGACATATTTCTATTATGCTATTGTATCGCTCTTATTTGATTTTTGACAATTTATTGTTTCTTTTTACCGGGAAATTCCGGGACGGCTCCCCTAAATGCAGGCGTAGTCACGGACTGAGGCGCGCACAAACCAAACCTACCTAACATTAGCTGTGTTTTTAAAATTTTGCTGGAAGAGAAAACCGGATTACCCGGAGAAAAACCCCGAGACGTTGCCCTAGTCGAAAGTAAATAATAAATATTCCTATCCTATCCTATCCCGTAACTCGGAGGTCGTAGGGGCACCACAGATGATCGTTTAACCAGCGTACTCCATCTTTCCCTGTCCTCAGCAACCCTGATGGCTTCGCTCAGTATCAAACCAGTCCATTCTCGAATGTTTTCATCCCACCTCTTTTTCGGTCTCCCTCTTCTTCTACCTCCTTGCACTGTGCCTTGCAGGATGGTCTTAATAATACTAATATTCGAAGAAACATAATGCCAAGAGGCCGGATGTCAGGCGCCATAGGTTTCTGGCTTGTGGACAAGGCAAGTTAGTCCCGCCTTAGACCACTCGCCTACAACGCTGAAGAGCTGCGCAAGGCGCTGGCCGATACCGGACCAAACCCAAGCCGCCAGCTTGCTGCTTTAGGCGCATTGTCTGACTCGCAGACAACTGAGCACAATCCTGGGCGACCGGAGATGGGACCTAGTGTTTGCTGAGTGTACTTGGGAATCTGACACTCTAGGACATGAGCGTCAGGATGTTTAGAGTCCGTGCGGTGGAATGCGTGCGTGCACAGACTAGACCTCGGTTTATACTCTCATCTGAAGGACTATGTTCAAACTCAGCGAAACTCTGCTAGCTGGTCGCACATGCACATGCTTTTAAAGAGCACTGCTATTACATTACCACTACTGCTGCTGCTACTACTACTACTAAAGTCTCTATAGTCTATAGTCTATAGCGCTTTATTCTAAGTAAGCATCACCTTGCAAAGACCATCCTGCAAGGCACAGTGCAAGGAGGTAGAAGGAGAGGGAGACCGAAAAAGAGGTGGGAGGACAATATTCGAGAATGAACTGGTTTGACACTGAGCGAAACAATCAGGGTTGCTGAGGACAGGGAAAGATGGAGTACGCTGGTTAAACGATCATCTGTGGTGCCCCTACGACCTCCGAGTTATGGGAAAGGATAGGATAGGATAGGAAGCATGTATGAAAAATTCCACCTTCCGTCATTTGTGTTGTTATTCCCTAATCCGTTATTACCTATTGCGTCATTCCCGAATTGCGTCATTACGTCCACGGGTAGCTGTGTGAGCTGCTTATATGAGGGTTTGTGTCACCTTTATGTAGCGTAGGGTGTCCAGAGCGATCAGTTGGCGGGGAAACTCCCATCCCACATCCCCTGATTTCCCCTGGGCAGGCTTCGTCGTGTTTGTGCGTAGCGTGGCGTGGCGACGGAAACGACGGGTCGGACGTGCCTACTGTTGTCACTGCTGACAGCGACCACGCGGCGAGTAAAGACAGGAAGAGAGTATATTTCGTGGAGAGTATAACAGTGCAGAGAGACATATACACTGTACTGACAACGCGTAGTTCTTATATTGATGAAGAGTACTGACAACGCGTAATTCTTATGTCCATGATGTGTACTGACAACGCGTAATTCTTATGTCCATGATGTGTACCGACAACGCGTAATTCTTATGTCCATGATGTGTACTGACAACCCGTAATTCTTATGTTTACGATGTGTACCGACAACGCGTAATTATTATGTCCCTGAAGTGTACTGACAACGCGTAATTCTTATGTCCATGATGTGTACCGACAACGCGTAATTTTTATGTCCATGATGTGTACTGACAACGGGTATTTCTTATGTCCATGATGTATACTGACAACGCCTAATTCTTATGTCCATAATGTGTACTGACAACGCCTAATTTATATGTCCATGATATGTACTTGTGACGGTGGGTCTATTGTTACCGGGCTCTGCACAATGGAATGCTATTACCCACTCGTCTTTGTCTGCGGGATCAGCTAGTATAATCACCCTATAACTAATCTTAATACATTTATATGTTTAGCCCGGACTGTGTGCGGACAGGGTTATAGAGATAGGGAGAAAATGGTAAAAGCTTCACTGACACACTAGCTCTCGAACGGCTATAAAACATAGATAGTCCAACCACTTGTTAACAGTAAATATCACACATTTATTTTCCTCTACTCTATACATAATTCTCAAAACACTCTATTAACTTAAATGTCCAAATTCACTTCGAATAGTTCGTTCCTTGATGGGTCTATGCTGCTACCGTTCTTGATATTTGCTAATGTCTCATCCTTGGGCTATTCTTTCTGGTTGGCCTAATTTTCATTTTCAGGAGAGTGAAGAAGAAAATGAGGAGGAGGAGCAGAAGAATCATTTCTAAACAAAAAAGGTGTCTTTCATTGAAAGAAGAAAGAAACACAAATAACATACAAACCACTAAGCAGTTCAAATAGAAGGTCGTGTTGTAGACTAGAACTAGAAAATGAACCATCAGAGCAATCACACTGCTTAGACAGTCAGTGAAAAATGGACGAAAAAACCCAGGAGGGTCAACAAACTAAATGTCCAGGGAGGTCACCTAAACCATCCTTGTTTTAGGGACGGACATTGGACACACAGAGCTTCTGGGAAAGCGACCGACTGAGCAATGCATTATAGCTAAACTCAGTGGTCAGCTCCAAGTTAATCTATTGCTAGTCTTCTTTCTGCGAGGTAAATTATATTATAAAATGATTTGCTTTTTAAAGTCGTGAACTCTTATCAGCAATACCAGGAAGACAGGTAATAATTTGTTTTGAAAGAGCTACAACGCAGGAGATTAACAGATTCTCCATTCACGTGTTCCGCTTATAACGCTTGGTCAGCAGTTACCACCCAACTCATTAATAATAATAATGGTAGTACGACCTTTCCTGTGTGGAACATCTCCCTATCACATCAGACAGATTGGAACTAGCATGCCAGGCGACCGTGTTAATAACACTGTGAAGCGGTCTAGTACCGCTGAGCTTCTCCATGCGGATACCCCTTCACAAAGTCTGTGATAGTCAAGAAGCAGACCTTGTTGACCTTCTGGCGACCAGCACAGTCCTGCGAGAGAAGAGGTGATTATGGTGCGGAATCGAGGAATAAAAGCCTAGACGCCGCTGTCGTTGGTCATGGGCGCCGGTCAGACATACCCGCCCCTCCATTTAAAAGGGGGACAGGATAAACCGAAGCACACGCCGCGCAGGGGAGCCTGCTAATCTCTCGCGCCCTTCACTGGTACAGCGTTTGCCTCCCCGGCTCAGACACTCTTGAATGTAAACGTTGTATTTTATTATGTGTATATGTTCTATGGCGCATGTATTTGTGTTACGTTGAAACGCGAATGGTGCGTATGAAATGCGCAGGATGTTATGTGTGAAGCGCGTGCAATGGCAGGCTTGTGTGTGACGCGCGCGATAGATCTGTTCGTTTTATTTTGCAACGCATGCAGTAATAGAGTGTATTTATCTTTGATTTGATTTTGCGTTGTTATTAGTAGAGGCTTTGTGTAACGTTAGTGATTTTAGTTGGTCGATATTGTTTGAGAATTTTCGGGAATTAGTTGTTTACTATCGATCGAAGCGTGTGAATTATTCTGTAGGTTACCATGGAAGCTTCCATTCCAAATGGGGTTGTATGACGTGAGTCACGTGATGATGAAATTAATTTTGATTGGTTGTGGTGTTTTATGTAGGATTATTCTCGTTTGTTCCCGTGTATGTAGAGACTATATAAGCGCCGCACTGTTAAAAAAAGTTGAGATTGTTGTTGATAGTGAAGCTGGAAAGTAAATTTGAAAGTTGTTGAGTTGAGTTGAGAATTGTATGCAGTTGTTGATGTGTGTTGAATAAAAGTGGAAAACTTCATACGTCGACTTTGTGACTTGTATGCTGATTGAGCAGGCTGTGTGAATAAACGAATCTGAGTTACACCTTATCAGGACTTCAGCATCGGGGCTGAATCAAATACTGATAAAGAAAAACACCATCATCAAACGGAGTGTAACATTTTGGGGGCCAAGCCGGGATTCACGCCATAGCCAAGGGTTCAACTGCTAAAACAAGCGAGTCAACGTTACGAGAGGCAGTCATCGAGGGTAGCCGCCAACGAGTTGCGTCGAGAGGGGCCAACATACTGGGACTACATCACCGATAGGTTCGGGTTGACTGCAAGGGCGTGTAGTCGCTGAAGAGTTGCTTCGTGAGCGAACAACAGATCGGGACTACGTGGCTGCCGTTAGACTACGTCGAGGGACAGTCTCGGAGCTACATCGCCAGTGTTACAGAGAGCGGCGAGCGGACGTCGCGTCTACTTCAGCACAGGAGCGTATACATCAACACCAGCGTGGTGCAGCGTCGCATACGACGAGGACAGCGGGGCCTGCGTCAGCGAAAGCGACTAGTGGCAAGCATCAGCGCTACTGCAGAGAGCGTGCTGTTCTAGAACAATCTAGAAAGGTACAGCACAGTCAAGAACTTTCCAGAAAAGAACTTTCCAGAAGCATCAAGATGGCTGACTTCTGGCAGAAAGGGGTTGAACTAAATCTAAAAGGCAAACAGCTGACGGAGTACGTCAAATGCCAGGAGAGAATATTGCGTGAAGAAAGAGAAGAACAGCGACGGCGCGAAGAAAGAGAATTAGAAGAGAAGCGTCTAGAAAAAGAAGAGCAGCGTCGCCGTGAAGAAAGAGAATTAGAAGAGCAGCGTCGCCGAGAAGAAAGAGAAGAGCGGCGTCAAGAAAGAGAGATGGAAGAGAGACGATTAGAAGCTGAGCGTCAATACCAGCTAGAGTTGGCGCGTATCCAGAACAATCAGCATGCGCCACAAGTCACCAACGACCATACGGCTCCAAAATTGCCAGCTTTCGTCGATGGGAAGGACCAGATCGACAGCTATCTGGCCAGATTCGAAAGGTTCGCCGAAAGCTCCAATTGGCAACCTCGAGACTGGGCGATTCGCCTAAGTGCACTTCTGACAGGGCAAGCGCTCGAAGTTTACACCAGACTGTCGAACGATGACGCCAAAAAACTATGACGTCTTGAAAGAGGCCCTACTGCAGTGCTACAACTTTACAGAGAAGGGCTACCGTAAACGCTTCCGTGAATGCCGGCCTAAGTCAGACGAGACGCCAAAGCAGTTTGTGGAGCGCCTGTCGTCATATCTACACAAGTGGGTGGAGTTATCAGGCGAAACGAAGTCTTATGACAGTCTCCATGACCTGATCGTGAAGGAACAATTTCTCAATGCCTGTCACAAGGACCTAGTGACCCACTTAGAAGAACAAAAGCTGCAGACGCTTAAAGATGTGACTGAGGCTGCTGAAAGATATCTCATCGCTCATGGGAAGACCCTGGGGCCACCCAGCGCGACGAAACATTTTCAGAAGTCTGGAAGCCATGGGAACCAGATCCAGGGGAGTCAGACGAGCCAGAGACACACGGACTCCACGCCTCCTCCCAGGGAAGGGCATTCAAGAGGCTGTTTCACCTGCAACGCTACAGACCACAGGGCGGCTAATTGTCCTCAAAACAAAAGTAGCGGACAGCGGAGCAGTACGGACAACGCAGCGGCGGGCAACCGGCAGAGACGTTTCTCCAATCAACGGCAAAACAGTAGATCTGACCATCAAGTGTGCGGCGGGAGCGTCATTCTTCCGAGTGATACCAAGCGCACAGCTACTCCTGCGGACGTGCAAGAGTGCATGACCGATGGCCAACTTCTCCTTGCCAACGGAAAATCCATCCCCGTCGTCGCCAGCGCAGCTGTGACCGTCCAGAACATGCCTGTTTCAAAGGGACGCGTCGGAAATCATGAAGTGACTGTTTTAAGAGACTCTGGCTGCAGTGGGGTCATCGTCAGAGAAGACCTAATCGCTAAAGAACAGTTCACTGGCGATTCAAAATGGACACTTATGGCCGACAGCAAATGTGTGAAAGCGCCAGTTGCAAAAATTCATGTCAACACCCCTTTCTACATAGGCGAAGTCGAAGCGGTTTGCCTGAAGAAGCCGCTGTATGATTTGATGATCGGGAATATCGACGGCGCGAGACGACCCGACGACCCCGATCCAGAATGGAGTCCTGCCTCAACCCAACGCGTCGAAGTTGTGGAGGAGGATCCATTGCCATTTCCCGATGGAGACCTTTCAGAGCTGCTACGGGACAATGTGGCTACTCCGGCTCAGCCCTGCCGACCAGAGATCGTCGGTGCTGTTACTACCAGGGCCCAGGCCAAGAGAGACAAGACGTCTACGCCACTGAAGGTCGCCGACAACTTCAAAGCTGCCATCGTGGACAGAGATAAGCTGATCCAGCTCCAGGAAGCTGATAGTACTTTAAACAAGTACAGGAACCGCCAAGACGTGACCAAAGGCAGTGGTACGGTCTACTTTGAGGTGAAGGCCAAGATCCTGTATCGAATCTTCCAGCACCTGAGGGTCAACGGAGGGAAACCACTACGTCAAGTATTGGTACCGTTACCCCTAAGGCGCCAGGTGATGGAAGTAGCGCATGACTCGATCATGGGAGGTCACCTGGGTATCAAGAAGACGTCGGATAGAATCCAGGCGGTGTTCTACTGGCCAGGACTTCATGCGGACGTCAGCCGTTTCTCCCGATCATGTGACATTTGCCAGAAGACCATACCTCGAGGAAGGGTCCCGAAAGTGCCTATGCAGAGGATGCCTCTGATCGACCGACCTTTCAAGAGGGTGGCCTTAGACTTAATCGGCGAAATAAGACCTCCGAGTGAAGAAGGTCATCGATGGGTACTGACTTTAGTGGACTATGCGACTCGGTACCCAGAAGCAGTGCCACTGAAGAAGATTGACACTGAAACTGTTGCAGAGGCGCTGGTGGACATGTTCAGCAGACTCGGAGTGCCTGAAGAGATCCTGACAGACCTCGGGACACAGTTCGTCTCTGACTGTATGAAGGAGGTCAACAGACTGCTGAGCATCCGGCATTTGACTACGACACCCTACCATCCGATGTGCAACGGGCTTGTCGAAAAGTTCAATGCTACGCTGAAGTCCATCCTGAAGAAACTGTGCAGCGAGCAGCCCAGACAATGGCATCGCTACATTAACGCCTTACTTTTCGCCTACAGAGAAGTACCGCAGGAGTCCACCGGCTTCTCTCCGTTCGAGCTGCTGTACGGAAGAACCATCCTAGGGTCGATGCACATCCTAAAAGAACTGTGGACGAAAGAAGTAGACACCCCAGAGGTGAAGAACAGCTACCAGTACATGTTTGAGCTACGGGAGAAGCTGGAGCAGACTCTCGAGATAGCCAGAGAAAACCTGAAGAAGTCCCAGGACTGTGGAAAGCACTACTATGACCGTAGGGCTGTGAACAGGAAGTTTAAACCTGGCAACAAAGTGCTGGTGCTGCTACCTACCGATCATAATAAGTTGCTGATGCAGTGGAAAGGCCCGTACGAAGTGGAGACCGTAGTGGGAATCAACGACTACAAGGTGAAGGTCGGCCAGCATTCCAAGATATACCACGCCAACCTCCTTAAGCTGTACGTGGAAAGGCCATCAGAGTCTGTGTACGCAGCCACAGCAGCTGTGACCGACGACAGCTTTGACAGCGAAGAACTGTTGGAACTGGGAGACTTCCACAGCAAAGAAGGCATCGATGATGTTAAGCTAGGACCAAGCTTGACGGAAGGTCAAAAGATGGAGCTCAAGGACCTTATGGGCGAGTTTCCCCATAACTTCAATGATGTCCCAGGCTCTACGACTTTGGTCGAGCATGAAGTCCACACCCAGACCTGGAAGGAGCATCTGCAGACCTTGAGGGAGCTGTTCCACCGTCCCGCAGAAGCCAACCTGATCGTGAGACCCAGCAAGTGCATCCCGGGAGCTGACAACGTCGACTGCGTCGGACATCCGACGGAAGACGGAGACAACGGAGGATGCACTGACTCCAGGAAAGCCAACGTGATCACCGTCTTTGACCCTGGGCCGATGACAACTGCAACGGACGAGGGCGTCGTTTCCTTGCGGTTGGTAGAATATTGACTGTGTGGATGAACTAAGAATATTGGTAATGACAGACTTGAAAATGAAAAACGTTGACTGGGTAAATGATCTGTGAACATTGACAGTATCCAGAAAGATTTGCAGATGAGAAACATTGACTCTGTGTGAATGAACTGTGAACATTGACAGTATCCAGACAGTCTGAAATAAGT
>CM072513.1:90761521-90774021 GCA_036898135.1 Oncomelania hupensis
CAACCCGTTCAATCAGCCACAAGGCACGGAGTCGTATGAAGTTTTCAAACTTTATTCAGCGTTCATCAGCAACTGCATACAATCGCCTTTTCACTCTCCTCTTTCACAACACAGTGTGTCAATTATATAGTTTTTCTCTCAACTCGAGATAACCTCAGGACGTTACAGAATGACGCGTTACAACCAATCAGAATTAACTTCGTCATCACTGTTTTACGTCATACAATTTTCCTTTCTGTCCAAGAATGTTCTCAAATATCGCAAAGCTTCTATCGACAGTAAACAAGCAAATCTAGAGAATTCTCCAACAATATCGACCAACGAAAATCACCAACGTTAACAACAATGCAAACTCAAATCAAAGGTAAATACACTCTTTTATTGAATACTTTGCAAAGCGAAACGATTAGATCCATCGTGCGCGTTTCAGACATACTATCCTTCGCGTTTCAACGTAACAGACGGGTAAAAAGTTTGACAATTATACTTGAGACTATCCGTAACAAAACACTTCTGGCGGGTCCCCCAAAGCATAATGCTACTACATCAGTTTCCATACGTTGCTGTTTCGGAAGGTTTGTCTTTGTCCAAAGTATGTTTCCTTGAATGTCTTGTCGTTACTCTAAAGCTAGTGTTTCAAGGAGGGTTGTCCTTGAAACGTCTTGCCGTTCGTTACTCCAAAAGCTACTGTTTCAAAAAGGATTTTACCCAAGATGCTATCAATAAACTCCATTCCCTTATCTTTAGGCGAGCCACTTTTATCACGTGTGTTTTACACAACCTTTTGTCTCCCTTGTTTTAAGAAGAGTCGTCTCTCAATGTTTTGCCGTTACTCTAAAGCTATTGTTTCAAGGTTTGTCTTTGAATGTCTGGACCTTACTCTGAAGCTATTGTTTCAAGAAGGCTTGTCCTTGAATGTCATGACGTTACCCTAAAGTTACTGTTTGAAATGGTTTGTCCTTGAGTTCATTGCCGTTACTCTAAAGTTTCTGTTTCAAAAGGTTGGTTACTGTCAAATTTGCCAGTGGGCGTCCCTGAAGAGATTGTTTGTGTCTATCTTATCACGGTGCTATTACTGTCCTAAGTAAACGAGACACCAGCGTCGCGACGCCATCGATCTTCGTTCTTATACTGTCCTTTTACTTTCCTAGTGCTACGTCGACCCTACCCGCACGTTACCTCAGACCGCCATCCCCGGAGTGTTGGGATTTGTTAGATCTACAGTATGTCTGCCGCTTGCTATTGTATTGTGTGCATCTTCATTTATTGCGTTTTTTTTTTTTTTTTTTTTTTTTTTTTTTTTTTTTTTTTTTTTGGGGGGGGGGGGGGGGGGGGGTAATCTGTACGTATATAGTAGTTGCAATACAGAATTAGAAATGTGTGTGTGTTTGAGTGTGTGCGCGTGCGCGTGTGTCTGTGTAATATATATGTGAGTGTGTGTAATGTGTGTGTGTGTGTGAGTGCGCGCGCATTCGTGTGCAGTGTGTTTATGTCTTGGTAAAGGTAGAAAGCGCGCGCGGCGTGTCCAAATAACATCCGATTATCATGATTAAAAAAAAATAATTGAAAAAAAAGGAGAAACTTTCACCTATTGAAATCTATTTTTATCTCACAAAGGATACAGTCGATCTTTTTCAATGCAATGCTCTCTCGCTCCAGTAGATCTTTGAAGTAAAGTGGATTTGTACATTGTAGACCTACTTTTTATCCTGTCAAAGAGTAATTAGCTGTGGACTGTTCTACAATAACGATCCTTACTCTTATATCCAGGAGTTGTGTGCTAAACTAGTTACGTTTTGAAGGGATATATATTGGTGTACATATTTGCGTACGGCTGCTCAACCCGCTCGCAATGACCTTACATTATGGTTTATGTTTTTAAAGGCTTTCCACGGTTTTGTCCACAGGTGTTATTTTTTTTTTAAAACAATTCAACGCATTGTCTATTTATAAACATTGGATTTTTATATTTTTAAAAATTATTTTTACATTCATTTTTTATTGTTTTTCTTTCAATCACCCGCCTTGTCCGATTTAAAAGAGTGAATTTATCTCCTATCCTATCCGATCCCGTAACTCGGAGGTCGTTGGAGCACTACCGATCATCGTGTATACAGCGTACTCAATCTTCTCTCTGTCCTCAGCAACCCTCATGGTTTCGCTCAGTGTCAAGCCAGTCCATTCTCGAATGTTGTCCTCCAACCTCTTTTTCTGTCTCCCTCTTCTTTTGCCTCCTTGCACAGTGCCTTGAAGGATGGTCTTTGCAAGACCTGAAACTCTGGTGACGTGGCCATACCATCGGAGTTTTCGTTTCTTCACCACAGTGAGCAGGTCATCGTGTTGTTCAATGGCTTGTGTGGTTGTGTGATGGTCTGTCGGACTTCGTCGTTGGTGATGTGCTGGGTATAGGAAATGCCAAGAAGTCTTCTGTAGCACTTCATCTCCATGCTTTGCATTCTTCGTTGTAGATCTGCTGTGAGGGTCCATGTTTCGCAAGCGTATAGGAAGATGGAAATGACAAGGGAGCGCAGCAGCCTTACCTTAGACTGATTGTCCTGTCTTTCCAAATGGGCTTCAACCTTGCCAGGGTAGCAGCTGTTTGTGCGATCCTGGAGAGGACTTCCAGTCGGGACCCACATTTTTTGCAGTTTTTGACAGCATTCAGCGCATTATATATTTGTAAACACTTTTTTAAACACTTTTATTTTTCCAATCCCCTGCATTGTCTTATCCAAAACATTCAGTTTTCTCCCAAGTTTGACAATATTCAGCGCGCAGTATATTTTTAAACAATAATTTTATGCATTTTATTTTTCCAATCACCCGCATTGTCTGATTTAAAGCATTCCGTTTGACCACATTCAGCGCATTATATATTAAACTAAAGCGTGAAAAGAGAGCACTGGCGCTTCAATGTCACCTGATAGATTCCCATCTGTAATACGATTTAGGACAGAACAACTGAAGTGTATAAGATGGCGGCACACCACCATTCCAAGCCATCATTTTCACAGTGACACTCTCTTACTAGTGTGCACGGCGGTTTTGACAATAGTTCTCCATTGTATTTGTATAGCCAACCTGACCAGACCGCTGTTTCTACTCTGGGAGCGTCTTCAGTGGTCGCGGGCTGGTGAGAAACAGACAACTTAGCTCCTGCGCCACCACAAGGCTGTATCGACCGCATCTAAACACACAACTGTTGTTGTTGGGTTTTTGTCCCCAATCATTTGTATTGTTTGTTAAATAGTTTATGGTAAAAAAAATGCGTTAAACTTCGATAATACACCCCTTCCCCCACTTTTTTCAAATAGAAAGTTCAGCAATGTGTTCCTACATAGTGCAGTTACCTGTCAGTTCAAAGATCTGTACAAGGCGCTGGTTCAAATCAGGATCTATAACTCAATCAGCTCAAGGCTCCATCTTGCAAAGCATCATGCGCACTGTGTGTGTGTATGTTTGGGTGGGTGTGTGTGCGTGTGTGTGTGTGTGTGTTCAAGCGAATGTTTAAGTGTGCGTGTGAATTTCTTTCTAGTGTGGGCATGTAAGTGTGTGCGTCGCAGTACGTGCAACTGTGCAAAAGCGTAAGCGCGCGCCTGTGTGTGCGTGTGTTTGTGTGTGTGCGTGCGTGTGTAGGCCCGCAGCACGCTAGATATAAGTGACTGTTTAATCGACGCCTCGGTCGATCGATAAGTTCGTCCGAAGTGCCTGACCGTCAAGATCGATGCCAATCCTCACAGGCGAATTACACACAGAGAAAGAATAACACAGCAACTACCACCACCCTACAGCTCGGCAACAAAGACCCACTGTTTACCTACAAGCGCTTGTGCCTGGATGTGAGAGCTCTGTACTATTACATGTAGTATAGAGAAAGACTCTACTTGTACTTCCGCATCTCTCACATTCATACATATGCTGGAAGCCTATGGGCTTCGGCGCACCTCCCTCCCCCTCCGGCTTGCGATATTTGTTTTGGCCACATCACGTCTGAAGGATACTGTAAATGGAACGACTTCAGACCTAAACCGTTGTCACATCCTTCAAGTTCCGGGTACCCTAGTTTATCCGAGCGCATTTGCGCATGCGCTAGGTCATGTCGGGCCGGCTTTTTCACGAAGTTCTTAGGCGTCATAACCCTAACCCAAACCCTAAACCTAAACTCTTAACTCTAACCCAAACCCTAACCCTTACGAAGACTATGATAGCACTGTGCGCATGTGTCGAATTTTGTAACGCGTCGACCAATCAGAATGCTCCCATTCGCTCCCAGCCCAGCTAAGATACTAGGAACTGTGAGGATGTCACACCGTACAGAGTTGTTACCTCTCTTTCGTGCTGTTCAGTGTCTTCACACGCCAAAGTTTGCTAAAACATCCTATCCTATCCTATCCTGTCCCATAACCCGAAGGTCGTAGGGGCACCACAGATGATCGCTTAACCAGCATACTCCATCTTTCTCTGTCCTCAGCAGCCCTCATGGCTTCGCTCAGTGTCAAACCAGTCCATTCTCGAATGTTGTCCTCCCACCTCTTTTTCGGTCTCCCCCTTCTTCTACCTCCTTGCACTGTGCCTTGCAGAATGGTCTTTGCAAGGCCTGATGATCTGGTGACGTGGCCATACCATCGGAGTTTCCGTTTCTTCACCACTGTGAGCAGGTCATCGTGTTGTCCAATGGCTTGTGTGATGGTCTGTCGGACTTCGTCGTTGGTGATGTGTTGGGTATAGGAAATGCACAGAAGTCTTCTGTAGCACCTCATCTCCATGCTTTGTATTCTTCGTTGGAGATCTGCTGTGAGGGTCCATGCTTCGCAAGCATATAGGAAGATGGAGATGACCAGAGAGCGCAGCAGTCTTACTTTGGAATGTAGACTGATGGTTCTGTCTTTCCAAATGGGCTTCAACCTTGTCAGGGCAGCAGTTGTTTGTGCGATCCTGGAGAGGACTTCCTGTCGAGACCCATTGTCTGACACAATGGCTCCTAAATATTTGAAGCTGTGCACTGTGTTGAAGGATTGGCCTTGTACTTTGATGTCCGTGTTGATGCCATTGGTGTTGTTGGTCATCATTTTGGTCTTCTCTGCACTTATTTCCATTCCATAAGCTCTGGAGGTGGTGTCAAGCCTCTGTACAAGCTGTTCAAGTTCTTGTTCCTCTCCAGCCAATCCATCAATATCATCCGCAAAACGAAGATTGGAGATTGCTCTGCCCCCTATGCTGACTGTGCCTTCGTGATCTGCAAGAGCATCTGACATGATGCGCTCTAGGAAGATGTTGAAGAGTGTTGGAGAGAGTAGGCATCCTTGACGCACACCGATTGTTGTTCTGAACCAGTTCCCGATGACGCTGTTATGGAGGACTGCACTGGTAGCCTTGTCATACAGGCTTTTGATGACTTCTATAATTTTAGGGCTGATGTTGTACACTTTCATGGTTGCCCATAGAGCTGCATGCCAGACTCGGTCAAATGCCTTCTTGAAGTCTATGAACACATGATATAGATGTTGTTGGTGCTGTAGGTATTTCTCACAGATTATTCTGAGGTTGGAAATCTGTTCAGTGGTACTTCGCCCTGCCATGATTCCTGCTTGTTCTTCAGCTATGATTTGTTCAGCTTGTGGTTTCAACCTGTTGAGTATTATTTTCAGGAGGACCTTGCTGGGATGGCTGATGAGGCTGATGGTGCGGTAATTTTCACACCCCCGAAGGTTATCTTTTTTGGGAAGAGTGATGACAAGCGACTGGGTCCATGGTGTAGGCCATTCCCCACTCTGCCAGATCTTGTTACAGATAATGGTGAGAGCATCAGTCATCGCTTCTCCTCCTGCTTGTAGCAGTTCCGCTGGTATGTTGTCCACTCCCGCTGACTTCCCTTTCTTCAGCGATTGCACTGCTGCCTCAACCTCTTCCCGGAGAATTGGGAGGATTTCTTCTTCTTCTCTGCTCTCGGGACATGCTAGAACTGATGGGTCTCCATTTGGTGTATGGTTGTAAAGGTCAGAGCAGTACTCTGTCCATCTGTCCAAGATTTCTTGTTCTTCTGTAAGGCAAATGCCAGACTTGCTTTGGATAGTGGAGACTTTGGGCTGTTTTACACTTGTCAGCCGCTTCACAGTCTGGTAGGCCTTCTTGCTGTTGTTCTTGTTCAGATTGTTCTCTATTTCCTGACATTGATCCTCTATCCAGTTCTCCTTTGCTGTGCGCATGCCTTTTCGGATGTCATTGTTGATTTTTCAGTAGACATCAGCTCCCTGTGAGGTGTTCTTTTTCTTTTTTAACTCTCTTCGTTTATCACACAGATCCAAAAGTTCAGGTGTGATCCACGGCTTCTTCTTTGGTCGGTGCTTGCCAAGGATCTCAGTGGCGGCATTTGTTACAGCTGAGTTGAAGGTATTGGTCATGGTGTTGACATCTACTTCGCCTGCCCCCAAAATAAGCAGTGGTGCAAATTTCCCTCCAATTGTGGCCTGAAATATTTTTGCTACCTCCGGGTCTTGCAGTTTGTCCAGGTCGAACTTCAGCCTAGTGCACTTTGCTGTATTTACTCTCTTCAAATGGAGCCGGAATGACATCATCACGAGATCGTGGTCACTTCCAATGTCTGCTCCTGGAAAGGTGCGTGTCCTGCCAATGTTGATGCTTGATCTGAAGCGTTTCGTGACCATGATGTAGTCGATCTGGTTGTGATGTTCCCCGCCGGGACTGTGCCATGTCCATCGTCTGGATTTTTTGTGGAGACCAAGCGTGTTTGCCAGTACCAGATTGTTGTATCTGGCAAACTCCAATAGCCTCAGACCCCTGTCATTTGTCTCGTTGTTGCAGTGGGGTCCGCATGTGTCTCCCCAGTTGTGGTGCGCATCTTGGCCAACCTTGGCATTCCAGTCGCCTTGCACTATGACTATGTCCTTCTTCGGCACTTGGTCAAGGACCGCCTGTATATTTTCATAAAAATCCTCCACTTCGCTGTCTTCATAGTCTGATGTTGGGGCATAGGCCTGGATGATGGTAATGTTGAAAGGGGTTGCTCTCAGACGGATGGTAATGAGTCTACTGGAGACTGGGCGGCAACCCATGACAGTGGCTAGAATGTTCTTGTGGACCAAGAATCCAACGCCGTGTTCGTGCCTGTCATCTCTACCGCTGAAATAGAGCTTGTGGCCTTTGTCAGTCGTTGTTTCACCTAGGCCTTTCCAGCGCAGTTCGCTGATACCTAGAACGTTCCATCGATAGTGGTCCAGCTCGTGGGCCAGTTCTTCTAATTTTCCTTCCACAGTTAGGGTCCTGACATTCCACGTTCCTATGACGATGTTGTTTCTCGTGCGGATCTTGCTAATTTGTCCATCAGTAGCATACTTTTCACCTCCGTCCTGGTGGCCAACGGAAGGCGCGGTCCTTGTTCCGGGCGACGACCGATCCGGCATGGAATTAGTGGATAGCCTCATCATGTGTTGTGTCTTGGGCAAAAAAGACCTGGCAGGGCCCAATCCTCTCCAGGCTGTTGGCCACAGCCGAAATCCACGAAAACAGTGTGGCTCGCCTTGACCCTGAGCACGTGGTCGTTGAACCTGTAGTAACGTGAGGTTCCTCCGCCCTGGCCGGTGACTTCTGTGTAGAAGACTTTCGCCCAGTGATGCCGTGCTAACATCACCCCTGTTAGTCGCCTCTTACGACACGCCGGGAAACGTTGGGTCTATTCTATTTGCCCGAACCCACAGAGCAGCTAAAACAAGCTTTGTTAATAGTTTTTCTGTTAAATGTGTTTGTACATTTGTATCATTGTTTGTGTAACAAATAGACCTCATTATTATTATTATTATTATTATTATTATTATTATTATTATTATTATTATTATTATTATTATTATTATTATTATTATTATTATTAATTGGCGTATTTGTTTCAGTATCGGGTCAAACGCGCTACCACTGAGCTATGTCGGTAGGAAATTCGTTTTCTTCCTCTCCTCCTCCTATGGGATCTGGGCAGTAAGGCTTTTAAAGTTCATGACACCGCGGGCTTTCGTTGCACATCATTAGTGTTGCACTTGCTTGCTCCCTTTTAACGAGTATGGCTTTGAAAATCCATTTATTTGCCTTGCTGTTGCAGAAAGCAGTTTTAAAACCCTTTCAGGTTTACAGGTTGTAATGTATGTAGGCATTTGACTGTTAACTTACTTTCCACCCTTGCACTGCAAGCAAGAGGCAATTTCTAGTGACTTTTACCGGCAAACTGAGTTTCGAGTCCTGAGTTTCCAGAAATATGTCCCTAAAGAGTTTCCGCTTACAGCCGTAGTGTTGACTTAACGCAAACAGCTACACATATAAAAATGTAGCCACCTTTCTCTTCCTGAGAGTTCTGTACACCAACAACAGCTTCAATCCGAGAAAGACAAACAGAACGCCACGACGCTTTAGACGATAAGGGAAAAGAAAACTACAATATACCAACAATTCATTTTGGTTACTAGTACTGCGGTTCTAAAGAAAAATTGAATTTTGAAGTGTTAACCTTCTACGCAACCACCATTAGCGATTAGGCAGACGGGGATAACCATCTCAAGCAATTAAGAACGTGGGATAACCATCTCAAGCAATTAAGAACGTGGGATAACCATCTCAGGCAATTAAGAACGTGGGATAACCATCTCATACAATAAAGAACGTGGGATAACCATCTCAGTCAATTAAGAACGTGGCATAACCATCTCATACAATTAAGAACGTGGGATAACCATCTCATACAATTAAGAACGTGGGATAACCATCTCAGGCAATTAAGAACGTGGGATAACCATCTCAGGCAATTAGGAACGTGGGATAACCATCTCAGGCAATTAAGAACGTGGGATAACCATCTCATACAATTAAGAACGTGGGATAACCAACTCAGGCAATTAAGAACGTGGGATAACCATCTCAGGCAATTAAGAACGTGGGATAACCATCTCAGGCAATTAAGAACGTGGGATAACCATCTCATACAATTAAGAACGTGGGATAACCATCTCACAGCAATTAAGAACGTGGGATAACCATCCCAGGCCATTAAGAACGTGGGATAACCATCTCATACAATTAAGAACGTGGGATAACCATCTCATACAATTAAGAACGTGGGATAACCATCTCATACAATTAAGAACGTGGGATAACCATCTCATACAATTAAGAACATGGGATAACCATCTCAGGCAATTAAGAACGTGGGATAACCATCTCAGGCAATTAAGAACGTGGGGTAACCATCTCAGGCAATTAAGAACGTGGGATAACCATCTCAGGCAATTAAGAACGTGGGACAACCATCTCAGGCAATTAAGAACGTGGGATAACCATCTCAGGCAATTAAGAACGTGGGGAGAGAGGTGGGAGTGGGGTGCGGGTGAAGGAAGAGGAAGGAAGAGGGAGGAGGGGAGAGGGAGGGGAGGGCCCTAAATCAACACTGAATCACCAAAGCAATCATACTGCTAGGAAGGACAGTGAAAAATGGCCAATTCGGTTTATCTTGCACACCATGGGAATTGAACCTGGGCCACCGGTGTGCCAGGCAAGCGCTCAATCAGCTGAGCCACAGCGGTGGATTATTCTTCTTCGGGCAAAAGAAAAACAAACAACGACGAGACCAATTGTTAACTATTTATTTATTTATGTTACCATTCTTACATAACACACTTTTTTCTCAGCTTAGGGGCTGCTCAAGGCGCTGGCCGATTCAAGAGCTAGCTCCAGCCGCCCGTTGCGCCCTCTGGCTGCCTTACGCGCCTCGTCTGAGCCCCAGACAGCTGGACACAGTCCTAGGCGACCGGGGGTGGGTGAGAGAGAGAGAGAGAGAGAGAGAGAGAGAGAGACCCGGTGCTAGCTGAGCGTATCATTCTGTGTAACTGGCAATCACCCGTCTGGGACATGGCCGTCAGGATCTGATGGAATGCGTGACCTCGGTTTATACTTTCATCCAAAAGAATCAGAGGAGAGACAGAGACAGAGAGAGAGGGAGATTTTCAAAAAGCAGTTATATAGTTCAAACGATGTTCAAAATCTTGTCTGCATTCTTTTTTTTTTTTTTAAATCTCGGTAGCCGAAACTCGGATACCAAAACACACACACCTGCAGTATATTTGTGAGCGAAGCTTTTGAGCCTGAGAAAATGTAGCTGATTCCAATCAATGCTAAAAAATACACACACACACACACACACACACCCTCACACACGCACCCCCCCCCCCCACACACACACACAAACCGTTATCTATGTGCAGAGGCTAACAAAAGATCACAGGAGAAAGGTCACGAAAAGGACTTTCAAAGAACGATCAAGGGACATTATTCGTTACCGTAGCTTTCGCGCGTCATTTAGCAATCGTTGCGTAATGCTTTGGACAGGCGCTGCGGAAACAGATTGCAAGTCAGCCATGATTTTAAAAAAACAACCGGCGGTAGCAAGTGCAAATTGGTTTAATTCCCATTACCTTTAATCCGAAACATTAATTCTTCTTTATCATCAATTCAATCCAATTTAATCCAATTTCATGCAATTCAATTCGGTTTGATAATGTAGTTTTACGTCCATCGCAAGGTAATTTTAGAGAAAAGAAACACACACACTAATCATCAAAAAATGTGATTAAACCTTTCTCAACCGACGCAACGAGCATCACAGGTCTAAATTTGATAATTTTTCTTCTTCTTTAGTAGATTTGTGTCCCCGGACACATGGAGCGTATAGGGGGGACAATTTGATAATGTTCCGTCCATTCACGCGGTCCTTGAACGACAATCGTCTGTCAGCGAAGGTCAGGGACCATCTCAGCGTGGGGAGAGAGGTGGGAGTGAGGTGCGGGTGAAGGAAGAGGCACTCTAACCTTTGACAGCAACGAAGGCGAGATAGATCAGGTCTATCACCCTGCCTTAGCTCATTCCTCAGAGGATTGCATATTAAAAACGATTAAATATCCAAGATACTGACATTAAAATATCTCCTGTCTCCCTTCTTCAGGGGAGAAAACTACCTGTGTTGTACTTACGCATTATACTCCTTAGTAGTCACGTTCTTCCATAGGCGCCCGTTTCGGCATGTGAGCGGGGTCTATCAATGAATACTACTACCCTACACATTCCGAAACGGGCGCCTGTGCTTTCGTCACTGTCATCTTCTGCTTTGCTGGGGAAATTCATGCAAGTATTCATGAGAAAGTTTATTGTGAGACCTACATTATTCCCCCATCTCCGCTCCTTCTCCTACCTCACCCCAACTTCCCCAAAGCCGTCGGAGTGTGTGTTATTGATGAAACAGCCTCCAAGCGATAACAGAAATGTTTGGCTTTGCTTGCGGGCAACGAAAACAAGGCAGAAACAACGAAAGACTTTTTGCGTTCTCCAGTTGCCAACCAAGGTTTTTTATTTTATTTTTATTTATTTATTTTAGTTTTTATCATAACATAATAAGAGTGATGGCGACAACAACAAGATAGTCATGTGTATTTAGAAGAAGAAGAAGAAGAAGAAGAAGAAGAAGAAGAAGAAGAAGAAGAAGAAGAAGAAGAACAAGAAGAAGAACAAGAAGAAGAACAAGAAGAAGAACAAGAAGAACAAGAACAAGAAGAACAACAAGGGTGGATAATTGAAGATTATAGTCACACGACACCGGTGCATATAGGCGACAACTTGTCACATTATTCTGACACGAGCGAACCAGTTGATGGTAAGGGGAAAATAGTATGGTCGCACATTGGCCAATCCGGGCTTCGAACCAGGTGCCATTCGGTTACTTATAAGCCGCTCTATCAACTGAGCTACCCTGCCCCACAAAGAAGAAGATGGAAGGAAGGAAGGAAGGAAGAAGGCCAATCCGGGCTTCGAACCAGGTACCATTCGGTTACTAGTAAGCCGCTCTACCAAATGAGCTACTCTGCCCCACAAAGAAGAAGAAGAAGAAGAAGAAGAAGAAGAAGAAGAAGAAGAAGAAGAAGAAGAAGAAGAAGAAGAAGATTCAATATTCATATTCAATATTTTTTTACGAGAAAAAAATGATTTTAGCATTAATTTGCTAATCTTACAATCAGTCCTTTCAGTCGCTCACACAGTTACATCCGCATGCATGCATAGACAAACATGATTTAAAATTACATTTAAACATTTAAAACTATACGAAAAAAAAAAACAACATTAAATAACTAATTTTGTAACAAGGACACTAACAATAATTAAGATGAAGCGTTAACTGGATCATTTAATTTAATAGAGAGAGAGAGAGGTTTGAGGGATTTCAGAGGGTAGGGTTGGGGATGGGGGGAGGTGACGAAAGAAGAAAATCAACTGACACATGCTATAATGTATGATTTCAAAATTATTAAGAGATAGGTTGTAAATCTTGTACTTGAAGATGTGTAATGATGTGCATTTATTTTTAGTTCCAAAGAGTGTTCCATAACAAGGGGCCTTTAAAAGAGAAGCTAGATTTGTCAATTCGTGATTTTGGAAGTCTGTAGTTTTCAGAACGATAT
>CM072513.1:90779021-90819021 GCA_036898135.1 Oncomelania hupensis
ACTGAAGCTGTTGAGCACGGGTAAAGCAGTAGAGTACTCCACTTCAAAATTGGCCTAGTATGTACATGAACATTATGAGAAGGGAAGCGTAATGCAAAACCCGCAAATAAGGATTTGGTCAGACTTAATAATAATAATAATAATAATAATAATAATAATAATAATAATAATAATAATAATAATAATAATAATAAAGTAGGCTTATATACCCCAGACAGAAAACAGAATTGCATCCAGTCCGACGATGCACTATACACAGCAAAATGTATTCATCAATATAAAACAACAGAATACTTGGTATTCGTAGAACTTTACGATTTAATGATTATGAACTCGATGAAGTATGATAACAGTGTCTGTAATACTCATGTACTAAGACATATTAACGGTTCGTGACAGCTTAGACGATTTAGTGATCCCGACGAATAACTTTCAGTTATGAATGAAAATTGATGCAACGGCCTTAAGCTCAGAGAGAGAACGTTTGCCTGGAACACCGATGACAAGTTCGAATCCTGTGGTGAGCAATCCTTTCACTGTACATCTTAGCAGTATAATTGCTCTGGCGGTTCAGTTCTGATTTAAGTTCTGACCCCTTCTTCCCTAGTATGGTTACCTCCGTTCGCCAACGGTGGGTGTAAAGATTAAACTTCAATGTTTCATTTCGCAACAGAAAGCCTAATAACGTTGACTATAATGAACCCTATTGGGTAATGGATGGCCAGATCGTGAACGATGACGAAAAATCATTAAAAACTATAAAACATTACATTACATTACATAATTATTGCTTTAGGCAGTGTTGGAGAAAGTTTTTAAGCTAGGGGAATTTATACCCTCAACCAAAACATGTGGGGGTTTTCATTCCCTCATTGCAAACATAAGGGGGTTTTTATACCCTCTTTCATTTTTTAAGGGGTACACCAATATAGGTAATAAACACTTTGCATGGAAAGTCTTTTCATCAGTTTGAGTTTCTTCAGCCGGGCCCGTTTGCGGCTCACATTTTTCTTCTCTTACCGAGCACTCAAAGCCAAAGGCTGACAAAAAAGTTTGTTTTTCTTTTCCTTCATCTTGTTTTAATTTTTTTGAGCAATTAGTTTTGTCTGCTTTATTTTTCCTTTTCTTCGGCTTCCCCTCAGATCGCTGCTTGTCGGCCATGTTTAATGTTGGGTTGTTGTCAGTCTTTTATAGCCAATCAAAAGCGTAGAGAAAAAATAGTGAATATTATCGTGCATATGATTGGCTGTTTCTCGGAAGCGACAGAATGAATAGGAGGGGGAGAGAGGGTGGTAGGCGGTCGCGCAGGACGCACAGGCACACGATCCAAATTGAGCGAAAGCTATACGCACGACCGAAATAGTTGTACCTGATGATACCTCACAGCAACTTAGCTTTACGTTTTCATACCCTTTTGGCACTGACTTTGTGCGTGTTTATACCCTTTCATTACATTTTCGTTACGTGATTTCCCAACTCAGCACGTGAAACACGTACGATTGTACGTGATCTCCATCACTGGCTTTAGGTCCAGCGGACTCTTCCGATCCAAATCAGGACCAGGTATAAAACATTAGTAGTAGTAGTAGTAGTAGTAGTAGTAGTAGTAGTAGTAGTAGTAGTAGTAGTAGTAGTCGTCTAATGCGTAATCATTGCAATCATCATTATTCCGCAGTGCATTATTCTAACCGCCATTATTGATACTCCTGACCCCTCTGAACTTAACTGAGCTGAACTGACTCAACTTTCTTTGGAACAAAACGTAGTTCACCCTCCACGTGAATACTGGGTATTGGCAAAGAAACTAACAAAGGCAAACTCAATGGAACGGTTGCACGACCTATTCCGCCAAGCTAATCTCAATGTAGTTTACTAGAGCGGCAGTACACTGATCTATAAAGATTGCAATACTTTACACACACAAAACCCAATAGAGAACCGCTGCTTGTTTTTAACCCATAATTGCAATCAATCCAATCTTAACACTAAAGGATTTGGTATTATGACGCGGGCGCTAGTCACAGAAAGGAAGCTGAAGAAGATTTTCCGCAGCAGCACACGCCCCCAAAGCAAATTGATCAACAGAACAAATGAAGTCATTATTTTACAGAGAGTTATGACCTGCCACAAACTTCTTTGTGGGGGTTCAAGTGTACAAACCCAAACTGTAGTCAAAATGCGTAACCATTTTGTTTGCACCGTACTCCGTGTGCGGATGTGTCGGATAGCGCAGTGGTTGGAGCACTCGCTACTGTGTCGCAAGTTAAGCATCGTCCAGTGCGGTTAGCACTTGGATGGGTGACCGCAAAACGTGAAGCGACAAATAACGACGCCCCCAGTTGACTCAACTGTGACTGAGTACCTACTCTCTTAAGGGTGGAGAAGGTAAAGCAGCGAAGGAGAGAGATGGGCATCACCCTCATTACGCTGGCCCAAGATAAGTGTGATCTCCAACATCACGCTCCCCTACGGGTACAGGCTATGGGACTACCTTTACCTTTTTTTTGACCTTGTGCGTAGTGGTCATCAGATTTTCCTCTGCCAAAGTCATAAACTGTTTAGACAGAACGCTCACTTTCATACCTACCAAAGAAGAGCCGCCTAAAATTCAAAGCTTTGCGGTTATGTTCGCCCTCCCCCCCCTCCAAAAACGATTACAACGATGTTTACTGTGATGTCAAATCTGATGCTTTTTTTGGGGTGGGGGGGTGGGGGGAGACGATTAACATTATTGCTCATTGTCTTTGTTTCATATGTATGTTTATAATATCCCCGGAATGTCAAATTTCCTTTTGTAATAAATGAGGACAGTAAATCATCTTGTAATTATATCATATTCGATGTGACAACAAGGCCATTTCCCAAGCAAACTCGTTGTCACACCCGAAAAAATTAAAATGAAGGAACAAGTGCTGGATCCTAACGGGTGCAAAGTTCCCCCGCGTGCACTTCATGTTTGATCGTAAACTACTATTAGTTTGTTTTGTAAAACACAAACAAAAAACACGTCATCCTTACAATCATCCTTGATACTTTGGGCCCTTTTAAGCAATCCTGTTTCAGCAACTGCTAAATAAACTTTGCTAGACTGGGAGGTTGTAGTGAGACTCGCGCAACCAGGTCCTCTGCAGCTTCTTGAGCTGTTCACTGCGCTGTGCTGTACACGGAGGATGGTCAGAGGTAACCAATACAGCCCGAGGTTTGGACTGGGTTATTGGATCTGCCCTGAAACACCCTGCCACGGTCCGTTCGCCTCATTTGTTAGGCCTTATCGATTGAAGCTATAGAAGGTAACCGTGGCGCGCAGTACCATGCAACATTTGGTTTTCGATTGATGTGTACGCGGGCACGCGCGCGGTCGTGCGTGCAAGTGCGCGCGCGTGTGTGTGTGTGTGTGTGTGTGTGTGTGTGTGTGTGTACAGAGTAACCGACCCGTTACTGGCTTGGAGAACAGGAGTAGTCTTCCCCTACATTGTGGCAACATCGCGTTTATTTATTTACTCCGTGACACGGTTACGAACCCTTTGTCGATCGATCAAACAATGACTCATAACACACACACACACACACACACACACACACACACACACACACACACACACACCTCCATTTCTCCCCCTCCCTCTCCCCCCAAAAAAACAAACAAAAAAAAGACTAAGGCCTGAAGTGGGGGAAAGTAAGCTTCAGGTTAAAGCTGGAACTATCCGCCGTCAATCGTTACAACATTATTTATTTATTGACTCCTTGTCGCCGCTAGGAGATAGCTTACTTTAAGTTACTTCCTCTCACCTATCAAACTGACTTATTACCCCAAACAGGACTTTCATTCAGAGAACAACCATGTCACCAACAAAAAAAAAAAGAAAAGAACATAACTGTTAAGAGATACTGTAATTGTAAGTTACTTCCCTTTATCTATCGAAAAAAAGACTTTTTACCCAAAACAGGACTTTCATCCAGCAACAAACACAACCGTACCCTGTGGAGGTGCCGGAAGTTTCTGTATAAATAGTATCCCCACTTTCTGGAAATTAAATGCTTTAAATTCCCACTGTCGCTGTTTTTCTCCTTTGTTCTTTTTTTTTAATTTCTATTCTGTTCTTTCAATCTACTATACTATCTTCTTCTTCGCTACACCAGCCACCTACGTTTTCTTGAAAACTCCTCCGGGATAAAACTCTCATTTGTTTGTAAGGTCTAAACCGTCTTTTGGATCGGCTTTGGAATATTGGACGCTTTCTGCCAAGTGGTCACTGAGGCTTCCTACTATATTATTATTTGGCAATGCAGGCATTTTATATGTTTGAGTTTTGTAGATATTTTATAATGATATTTGTATTCTATTTTGTTTTTGTAAACGGGGGTTCGATACAACAGAGTATTGCCTCAGCGTCCACTGCGTGGAATGGCTTTATTGTAAAGAGGCCGGCTGGTGGAGTGCCTTCAGTATTACACTTCCTGGTTGTTTCGGTAGATCGTCAATGCGGGTCAGTGGTGAGTCCTCTTTTAGCCAAGTTGTGGTCTTGATTTTGTGGTCCTGATTCGGCTCTTTGCAGTCCACTGGACCCTGTAAGCAATGAATAACTAACTTACTAGCGACACACACATACATATAAATACCCCCTCCCCCAACACACACACACACACACACCAAAATCATACAAAGGCAATAGAATCCGGTCATTGAAATTGTTGCCCAGTTTTGAGCTCGCCATTAGATTACACGTCATACACATCACTTCTATAATGTAATTGTTCAGAGACAATAAATTGTCTCAGTCGTTCTCGCAAGCGTTCACGTTCATTGTTAACGGCTTTTTTTAAATAGTATAAACATACCACTCTTAATAAATCTCTATGTATAAAGATCACGAAGGCACAGTCAGCATATGGTGGGGGGAGGTGGGGGTAGGGCAATCTCCAACCTCCGTTTTGCAGATGACAAGGATGGATTGGCTGGAGAGGAAAAAGAACAAGAACAGCTGGTACAGAGGTTTGACACCACCATTAGAGCATGTGGGATGGAAATAAGTGCAGAGAAGACTCTTCCGAGCCAAATCAGGACCGGGCAGAGAAGACCAAAATGATGACAACAACACCAATGGCATCAACACGGACATCAAAGTCCAAGGCCAATCCCTCAACACAGTGCATAGCTTCAAATATTTAGGAGCCATTGTATCAGACAATGGGTCCCGACAGGAAATCCTCTCCAGGATCGTATAAGCAAATGCTGCCCTGACAAGGTTGAAGCTCATTTGGAAAGACAGGACCATCAGTCTACATTCCAAGGTAAGGCTGCTGCGCTCCCTTGTCATCTCCATCTTCCTGTACGCTTGCGAAACATGGACCCTCACAGCAGATCTACAACGAAGAATACAAAGCATGGAGATGAGGTGCTACAAAAGACTTCTTGGCATTTCTTATCCCCAGCACATCACCAACAACGAAATCCGACAGACCATCAAACAAGCCATTGGGCAACATGATAACATGCTCACAGTGGTGAATAAACGATGGTATCCTGCAAGCCACGGTGCAAGGAGGCAGAAGAAGAGGGAGACAAAAAAAGAGGTGGGAGGACAACATTCGAGAATGGACTGGTTTGACACTGAACGAAACCACGAGGGTTGATTAGAACAGAGAAAGATGGAGTACGCTGGTTAAACGATCATCTGGTGGTACCCCAAACGAACGACCTTTGAGTTAGGGGATAGGATAGGATAGGATTGGATAGGATGTATAAAGTTTTTGAGTGAGAGCTTTTTGACAGCAGCCATGATGACATTTGCCTGGGGTGTGGAACTGTGTGTATGGGGAAGGGAGAGGGACGGGAGTGAGGGGAGTGTGTGGATGTGTCTGTGTGTGTGCGTGTACGTATGTCTGTGTATGTTTTTATGTGACTGTTCATCAATACCGGTGCAGTGTCCATATAAATGCAATGTATGTTGTCATTGGGTTGAATAAATTGTGTAAGGTAGGCCCAAGCCAATGTTGCTACTACGGTTGGTATTATACCATGTTAACCCCTTGATTTATGATGAGATAAAGTTCACTAATAAACGTTCATGAGCTTTGTTTTTAACTACAACTTTATACTCGTAATAGTAATGCTAATGCTGTGTATTCTATAAAGTGAGCCCGACATAAAGTCATCATCACATAGCTTTTAAAATATATGCGTGGTAACTTTATAGTCATGTCAGTTACCAGTTTCTATAAATCATTTATTATTAGAGTGTACATCGGTGTTGCCATTATACACAGCAAAGGATGCATCGCTAAATAACGCTGATGAGATTATAATTATACTGTGCAATAAGACAGCAACACAGTTTTTTTTAAAACCCAACAATAACTTAAGAACCGACTTCTGAAACATTTGTATGTATAGAGTAGTGTGCGTGAAAGAGAGAGAGAGAGAGAGAGAGAGAGAGAGAGAGAGAGAGAGAGAGAGAGAGAGAGAGAGAGAGAGAGAGAGAGAGAGAGTAAAACATACAACTGAACGAAACTCACATATCATGGCAGTAGCCATAATAATACTACTGAGCAACGTTGATGAACTCAAAATTCATTTGATGTCTATGGGTCAATGTTTAAATAACATTCAAATCTAAATGTGGAAAACCCTAATGCGAAAATCATCAGCGCCATCACGTTCGGCATCATATCGAGGTTGGGCATTAAAATGACAGGCCAAACATACATGAGATCGATGGTGAAGCTGTAGAAGATCCTAAATCCTAAACCTGCCGCATCCTCCCCCGACATCAAAGGAGGCAAAAACGGTCGTTTCCATCCACTCACATAGATTATGGATTGTTATGAACCACTAGCAGCTATTAGCCATTCACTGCATGGGCAACGTCCAGCAAAGGCTATGCGTGTGCAACCTTTTGTACATGTTGAAAGTTGGCTTAGTGTGTGCAACCTTTTGTACATATTGAAGATTGGCTTAGCGTGTGCGACCTTTTGTACATGTTGAAGATTGGCTTAGCGTCTGCAGCCTTTTGTACACGTTGAAGGTTGGCTTAGCGTCTGCAACCTTTTGTACATGTTGAAGATTGGCTTAGCGTGTGCAACCTTTTGTACATGTTGAAGATTGGCTTAGCGTGTGCGACCTTTTGTACATGTTGAAGATTGGCTTAGCGTGTACGACCTTTTGTACATGTTGAAGATTGGCTTAGCGTGTACAACCTTTCGTACATGTTGAAGATTGGCTTAGCGTGTGCACAGTTTCGTACATGTTGAAGATTGGCTTAGCGTGTGCACAGTTTTGTACATGTTGAAGATTGGCTTAGCGTGTGCAACCTTTCGTACATGTTCAAGATTGGCTTAGTGTGTGCAACCTTTTGTACATGTTCAAGATTGGCTTAGTGTGTGCAACCTTTTAGCAGGATTGGCTGCGCCAGTTGAGTTCACTTTGTTTTATTTACCATCTATTCATTTCATAATTGATTTTTGACATTCACTCAAAGAGATGTACGCACACTCGCACACACACATATATACATACATACACACACAAACACACACAGAGGCACTATTCTATATTTGTATGTCATTTTTGGACTATTTAGGACTCCTTTCGCACAGCTTTGCACAAATCAGAATTTTAATTTTTGTTGTTGTTGCGAGTTCATAGACTTGGCTACGCATGCGAGTCAAAAATAAATGTATCTTAAGTCAGTACTTAGATAAAGTTGGCTATATTATTTATTATTACCTGAGTGGATAGTATATTAGCGTAGTAATATCAGTCCTATTGGATTAGCGTGTACAAACTTTGTGCTGGTACAAGATTGGCTTAGCGTCTAGAACTTTTGTTCTGCTCTCTCTCTCTCTCTCTCTCTCTCTCTCTCTCTCTCTCTCTCTCTCTCTCTCTCTCTCTCTCTCTCTCTCAATCAATCGATTTCCCTCTCTCACCTCTTTCACTCACTCCCTCTCTCCTCACCACATGTATATAAAGGCCAACACAGTGAGCACTTACAAAAAACTACTACCAACCTATCAGAGTCTCCTCTCTGAAAATCCTTATCGGGAAGAGAGGGGACTATAAACTGATACATACATGCACTTACAAAGACTGAAGCCCTTGATACGTAGTTAACTAAGACGTAGTTTTAGACTAAACGTACCAAAAAAAATCACAAGAAATGCATGCACAAACTTTCACAGAAGAAAGAGAGTGGGACAAGAGCACTGATGACATACCCAAGGCAATGCAACAGAAAATCCTACACAAAAGTTTCACTAGTAACCCTTAGGGCTTAAAAGAATCACCCATGAAGCGACCACGTTATGTTGTCTTAGAGCTGAGATGAATGGATGAATCAAAGTTTGGTGTTACTTGCTATTGTGAAAGGATGTTTTGCTCTATATTGATAGTATTGTGCGAATCGTGACAGTCGATGATCGTTGTACATTGCGACAGTGTTCCCTCCACACACAAAAAAAGAGAGTCCTTGGGACTCCCAGGTATGCAATTTTAAGGGTCCTTGTGCAAATTTTGGGAGTCCCCAAATCGGAAAAACAAATGTAAAAACAAGTCCAAGCCTCTTTTTTTCTTTTACTCTGTTAAAGCGTCACATTAGTTATCATAATCATATAAAGCCACAAAATTAAAACATGTATTAAATACCCTCTCGCTTGCGTCAAACTGGCACCAACGGAACTCTTGCAACCATCTGTCGTTGAGTTTTCGTTTCTTTGGACGCTTTACTTCAGTTTGAGTTTCATCATTTATTTGTTTATCCTTGCTTTGGAGTTCCGTATTTTCGATAATGACAGGATCTGTACTTGATGTTGCTGTGGATGAACGGGTTTTGGGCCCAGTCAACCAAGTCAGAAGTGACATGATCGTGTATGATAGAATCAAAGAATGGATTCACGAAGATTTCTTCTGTTCAGTGAATGGATTGCTTGGAGGAGGTTTACAATGCGCGCGCATGCGATTTTTAAGGACGACAACTCCCGACACAACCTTTAATCGTCTGCAATGGCAGTCTCAGTTGGGTTCTGATTCTGATTATGCCGTGAATTAGTTCGCCACTCGTTGGTCGTATTTTTGACTTCAGCGATTCGAAAAAAATGTGTGCGTCCACACATGCAAATTTTTCTGCGTCATTTTTCATATTTTGTGCGTAATTGACGCACTACTGTGCATAATCGGGAACACTGTTGCGAAATAATTTTCCTGACTGTTTGTTTGAGATAATAAATAAAGATTCTAATTTTGATCCCGATTCACAAGGACAAATATAGTAGCTTATACCTGGACAAAGTCTCCATTAAAATGAAAGTGTGTCGAAAAGCCCAAATCGCGAATTTTTACGTACTGTCCATAGACGAAGAAAGTGTCCAGTTTCTCAGTCCAAAAATATTATATATCCTGTTTTAGCTATACAAATTCAATGGATTATTTTCTCAGTTCCAAATGTCGAGTCGTACCTTAAACACAATTGGAACAATAATGCACCACCGTTCAAAAGTCTGAAACAAGGTGCCAGATAACCACTTGAGTAGCCATAGGAATAAAGAGCTTAAAAAAGGAAAAAATAACACACCAGGTACAATTAGATTAACGCGATGTAAGTGAAATAGGTCTATTACAATAATTATAGGATATACGCACGATGCCTGGTTCATTCAGCAGTAGACAAAGCCATCCACAAGAAAACAAACTGGCAATGAGAAACGCAAAACTATCACAAATACGAAAGTAATATACACAAACCTACCTCCACGTGCAGTTGAGAGAATGGCCCACGTCTGAACAAGGATATCCGCAACTGATCATACCATCCAAAACTAAAAGAATGCTCATTCCACAACAGAAATTATGCACCACAGTTCAAATCGTGATCCACAGGTCAAAAAGTATGCTCCACAGTTCAAAGAACGGTCCACGACTCAAACGGCACGATCCACAAGTGAAAGACTACTTCACAGCATTTTGTTTCAAACAGGCAGACGACAGGAAATCCGGTCTACTTAGCAAAGGGGCGATAACTGCCGAGAAAGAAGAGTGGCCGTTACATGAAGGCGATGGAAAGAGCAGGCCGCGGCAAAAGTGCGGGGTAAGTTATTCATGCTGGGAAAGCCCAGTCTGACAGGTCCCTAACGATGTATTGATGAGGCTGGCAGGCAGCACGGGCGGGACAAGGAGCGGCCACCGGGCCCAAAAGGTGTTCTCAGTCCTCAGTCCTCGCTAGCTATGGTCAATAAATGGCGACTGGTCCTTATGGTCAGCGGGGCCGCAGCAATAATTGACGGCTGTGTCCTCTGGTCGACCACTTCCTCCCCCCTCTTGGCGCGCGATTACACGTATCGATTGCTTCAGCCAGCAACGGCAGCAGCAACAACAGCAACACGGCACGGCATCATCAGTACAGTGACTATCCCTGCCTGCCTCTCGTTCTCTCTTCTCTGTGTCTCTCTGCAATGCCACGGTACAGTCACAAGCGCCGCTCTAGCTTACTGAAGAACGCGGGTTTTGTACGCAGGACTGTAGTCGTCTATATCGCCTCTGTCACTGCGATCATATGCATTGGCATCAGACGATCACTGTGTTGGCTTTTTGGTCGTCCTTTGGTTGGTTCTTCACTGTATGCGTCAGTGGCCTCTTGTCACAACGACCATGCTTCGGCGTTAAACGATGACTCTCTCTCTCTCTCTGTCTCTCTGTCTCTGTCTCTCTCTCTCTGTCTCTCTCTCTCTCTCTCTCTCTCTCTCTCTCTCTCTCTCTCTCTCTCTCTCTCTCTCTCTCTCTCTCTCTCTCTCTCTCTAAGCTTTAATAACTGTGATTTTAGAGTGCGTACTTCAGTTGGCTGATAACTACTGAATAACGGCCTTTTGTTAGCAACAAAAGCATACGAATATATTGAAAACAAACATTTTTCATACTGATGGCTCTGCTTTAGATACAGGCGAAACAGGTGCTGGTTATGTTATACCTACCTTAAAAGTTAATGAATCGTTCTCTTTAGGTAAAGATCACTCCATTTTTACTGCAGAATTTGCTGCTATTCAAATGGCATTGAATAAGATCATAAGCCTAAAAAAGATCTTTTATAATATTTTATTGTGTGTGGACTCTAAATCAGTTTAAACTCTAACTATAATAAAGCCAGAAATGATATTATATATGAAATAAAATATCTTATTCATTGCTTAATCATAAATGGTACTCATGTTCAGTTTGGTTGGCTACCATCTCATTGTGGTTTAGCTCGTAATAACTGGGCAGACAGGACAGCAAAAGAAGGGACAAGGAAACCACACACTGCTATTCAAAATTATTATCCCATTATCAAAAAATAGAAATATACAGTATAATTCTAAAAAAATATAAAACATATTTTTGTAATTATTATTATTATTATTATTTAATCGTTCTTATATAGCGCTTTTTCACCTCAAGAGCTGCTCAAGGCGCTGGCCGATACAGGATCTAACTCAAGCCGCCAGAGGCGCTAACTTGCAGCTTTTGGGCGCACAGTAATAACGCTCCAGACAACTGAGCACAATCCTGGACAGCCAGGGATGGGGGAGAAGGATCTAGGTGCATGCTGGGTGTGTTCTTGTCACCGGCACTCACCCGTCTAGGACATGAGCGTCAAGATCTTTAAAGTCCGTTACGATGGAATGTATGCGACACAGACTAGACCTCGGTTTATACTCTCATCCGAAGGAGTAGGAAACGGGAGTAAACACTCATAAGGACACAACACAATGCCCCGGCCTGGGCTCGAACCCGGGACCTTCAGATCCGCAAGCCAAAGCTCTACCATTAGGCCACCGTGCCTAATAAAAAATATAATGAACATTCACAATATCCTCTCCCCATAACCTCTTTAGCACATCGTCTTGCTTTGTATTCTTGGAGAACAAAGTACTGCAAGAATAGTTTTTGCATTTGCAAAAATAATATAACTATAAAACATAATTAATGACTGCAGGGTAACAAGACAATATATTCCACAGAACGTTCATACTGTTCAAAGTAAAAATGTTGACTATTTTGGATAATCATAGCAACATCTTTAATATTATTCTATAAACAGTCATCGCATAAAGATGACTTTAATTATGAGAATATTGCACAAGGTTGACGTTATTCTCTTAGATGTATTAATTAATTAATTAATTAATTATTTTATTTCTTTATTTATGGTTTGATTGGATTTTCTTTTTCTTATTCTTGCTTTCTTAATAATTTTACTTAATTACCACCGTTGAGGTGCCGGGGGTTTCAGTAAAAAATGTAACCCCACTTTCTGGAAATGTAGTGCTTTAAATTCCCACCGTCGCTGTCTTTCTCATTTGTTCTTTCTCATTCCTACTCTGTTCTATCAATCTGCTATACTATCTTCTTCTTCGCTAGACCAGTCACCTACCCTTTTTCTTGAAAACTCTTTCGGGACAAAACTCCTTATTTGTGTATGAGGTCTGTTGGATCAGCTTGGGAATTTTGCACGCTTTCTGCCAGGTGGTCACTAGGGCTTCCTATGATGTTATCATTTAGCAATGTAGGCATTTTATATGTATGTGTTTTGTTAATATTTTATAATGATGTTTGTATTCTATTTTAATTTTGTGAGCGGTATAGCCTCAGCGTCCCCTGCGTGGGATGTCTTTATTGTAAAGTGACTGGCTGGTGGGGTGCCTTCAGTTTTGCCACTGGTGTTGTTTCGGCGGATCTTTTGTGCGAATCAGGGGTGAGTCCTCTTTCAGCGAAGTTGTCTGGGCCTGATTTGGCTCGGAAGAGTCCGCTGGACCTAAAGCAATAATCATGTAATGTAATGTAATTATTTTACTACATCAAATCAAGTGTCGTTGATATGTGCTTAATTTGTTTTTTTCCCTCTCCCACTGGCAATGTATCACTTCCTCCCCCCCACCTCTCCCTAGTCCTTTTTCCCTCTCCTCCATTCCCAAACCCCACCTCCATTTTTTTAAATTTTCTAGTCTAAAATTATTTCGGTGAATAGACGTAAAGTGAAATTAACAACATAACTACTGAGGAAGCTTTTTTTGCGAAAACCGTGCATTGAGAATATTTGTAGTCTGGTGCCCTGTCTACTTAACTTCTTCAATTCTCTGGCCTTTCTCTATCAGCACGGTCACACATATCTCGTTTCCAAATCTTATAACCACCCCTCCCAACCGACCTCCCACCCCAATTAAATATAAATAATATATGCCTTCCGAAAAGCTCTCCTTTCAACTCACCCACCTCTCTCTCTCTCTCTCTCTCTGTCTCTGTCTGTCTCTGTCTCTCTCTGTCTCTGTCTCTGTCTCTCTCTCTCTCTCTCTCTCTCTCTCTCTCTCTCTCTCTCTCCTTTCTACGTATTTCCTAACAGCAACATTCATCTATTTAGTATAGTTTTGTCCCCAATTGCAATTGCAACATGTTTGCCAACGCTTGAATATGCGTGTGAAAGTGAGAATGCCCGTGCATGTTTGCGCGTGTGTATGCAATGGGCCAGAGGCCGTTTATGCATTAAATCGTCAAATCGTCAAATTGTCTTTCTCTTTCTCTATCTCTCATTCTTTAATCTTCAATAAAAATGTAAAAAAATTACCTTGGCACACTACGCCCCTAGTCCTTCGGATGAGATTATAAACTGAGGTGTAGCCTGTACACGCACGGACTTTAAAGATCCTGACGCTCATGTCCTAGACGGGCGAGTGCCGGCTTCACAAATGCACCCAGCATGCACTCCCCACTCTGAACAACGGCTGTCCCCTATACCATCTTTTACTGTGACAGCAATGCGCATGTCCCAAGTCAACTCATAATCACACAACCAAATATCAACCAATATCTTTGATTTCACTGTGGCCCTTGAACACGGCGCAACCCAATAACAGGCGATCGTTTGTTCCACGCGATCTAGAGTCGAAATTAATGAGCAAGCCGCCTCATTAAAAACAAATTTGTGGAAATAGCCAACTCTCTGCTGCATACACTCTTAAGGTGGACTTGTCCAAGCTATTTAAGTAAACAACATTGTTTGGGAAAGCACGCACACAAAAGAGGTCCAAAAAAAATCAATTGTCATATTTATTATAATAGTCACGATTATTCTTCAATATCAATAAATACAATACAATGCAATACAATACATAGTACAATCTTAAAAAGATGGCCATACAATACAATACAATTTTATTCATCTCAGATTCAGCAACTTCTGTAATACTAATCGAATACTATGTTGTTTTACGACAGTGCACACACACAAATGGACTAATAATCAGAATTGTGATATAATCTTAAATGTAACAAAATTAATTATCCATATTTTAGAAATACAGGCATCGGCACGTGCACTAGTAGGTGCAGAACAAAGTACAATTTTGTTTTTTGATTTCATCGACACGCGAGATAGATAGATAGATATTCGGTGTTTATAGGGTCCAGCGGACTGCCAAGGGCCGAATCAAGACCACACAAAACTAAGCCAAATCAGACTAAACTGCTAACGTTTAAATATGATAAAAGAAGTAAATAACACCAGTCTTACTAATAAAATTTAACCAAGATTATAAACAAGACGATATAACCTATATGCTATAAAACAAACCAACATCATGTAAAAATTGAGTCAGGTGTCTACTATTGCAAACTTTACAAATCTCATTAAAAGGTATTGAACCAAAATATATTTCTTTTTCATCAACCAGATCAGCACATTCAGACATAAAAAATGGAGGACGGAAAAGGCTTTGACACGTGCAAAGCACCACGGTGGTTCTTCTCCTTTTAAAAGGAAACTATATGGGTGACATAAGTATGCCCAACATACTGACAGGCAAGAGGGTGCTTTTTACATGCTTTACTTTACCTTCAGCGTGTTTTGACTATTCACCGATCACTGACATGATCTCCACTGGTCGTTGATACGTGTAGATGAGCCTTCAATGATTGGAATCGTGAAAGAAACGCAAAACCAATTGATGAAACAACGGTGCACACGATCAAGCACACGTATAACAAGCAAGAGAAGAAAGCTGCTGTCCAATTAATGCAGAATAAAGGCTATAAGATGTACACGTACAAACCTTCAATTGTTAACGGGCTACGTTTGACTACGTCCCATCGACAGATCCTTTTAAACACTCCCAGGGGAGTGTTGCTCCACTGAACAAAATAAGCTTACCACACAAAAAAATAACTCTTTCGAAAGTGTAGTTTTTTTTAACCTGAATAAATTTCGTAGTTTTTATACCTATTAGTTACATTACATGATTATTGCTTTAGGTCCAGCGGACTCTTCCGAGCCAAATCAGGACCAGTACCTATTAGTTAGCAAGGGCTACCAGCATTCCGGATCTTAAAAAAAAAAAAAAAAAAAAAAAAGCATATACCGCAACCGGTAAAAGACAGAACCCGTAAAAACAATTGTTCGTAAGGTTTTTCGTTTTAGGTTGATAAAATAGACCCTACCCTACCCTACCCTACCCTACCCTACCCTACACTACACTACTCTACTCTACCCTACCCTACCCTACCCTACACTACACTACACTACTCTACCCTACCCTACCCTACCCTACACTACTCTACCCTACCCTACACTACACTACACTACTCTACCCTACCCTACCCTACACTACACTACACTACTCTACCCTACCCTACCCTACACTACACTACACTACTCTACCCTACCCTACCCCAGACTCTTAAGACGCACTCTTCCAGCTGCGTGGTTCACACAGAAATAGGTTCCTAGGTTACACGGATGTACCGTTAAAACATGGGAAATAACTCCCTGTCAGAACCGAAATGGAAAATGAAAACTTGGGCGGTTGGTTTGAGCAACGAAAGTCCACTTTATCATCGTTTAATGTAATAACAATGCGGAGTTTAGGATAAACCTTCGAATTGCTTGTTTAAAAAAAACCACAAAACAAAATGTACCAAAAGATGGATGGTTTAGTGTACACATTTGATGGAACAAACAAGAGGTCACACAGCCGCAATGGCCCAATGGAAGAGCGATCGTCTGGCACACCGATGAACCAGGTTCGAATCCCGTAGTGAGTCTGATTAAAAATGGCCACTCATTTGCTACTGTCCATCCTAGCAGAATGAAAGCTATGGTGGTTTAGTGTTGATTTAGGCATTTATCCCACCTTCCCTTAGACGGTGATCCCGGTTTGCCATATATATCGCAAATAGTTAAGTGCAAACGTTAAACTTTCCATGTTCATTCAACAAACAAAGTGCACACAATTCTTGAAACTAGCGTACAAAGGTAGGAGTGAGCATTACATTACATTACATGATTATTGCTTTAGGTCCAGCGGACTCTTCCGAGCCAAATCAAGACCGGACAACCCCTGATCCGCATAAAAGATCTGCTGAAACAACCCTAGTGGTAAAACTGAAAGCTCTCCACCAGCCAGTCACTTTACAATAAAGACATCCCACGCAAAGGACGCTGAGGCTGTACTCTAATTTATCGAACCCCCGTTTACAAAAACAAAATAGAATACAAACATCTTTATAAATTATCAACAAAACACATACATATAAAATGCTTACATTGCTAAATAATAACATCATAGGAAGCCCTAGTGACCACCTGGCAGATAGCGTCCAATATTCCCAAGCTGATCCAACAGACCTCGTACACAAATAAGGAGTCTTGTCCCGGAAGAGTTTTCAAGAAAAAAGGTAGGTAACTGGTCTAGCGAAGAAGAAGATAGTATTACAGATTGATAGAACAGAGTAGGAATGAGAAAGAACAAAGGAGAAAGACAGCGACAGTGGGAATTTAAAGAACTAAATTTCCAGAAAGTGGGGATACTATTTATACTGAAACCCCCGGCACCCCAACGGGGGTAAGAGTGAGCAAACGACGACGACGACGACAAAGAAGAAGAAGAAGAAGAAGAAGAAGAAGAACAACAACAACAACAACAACAACAACAACAACAACAACAACAACAACAACAACAGCAGCAGCAGCAGCAACAACAACAAGAAGAACAAGACGAACAAGAAGAAGAACAAGAAGAACAGATGGAAAACGACACTGCACAAAGCCGATAAATGATCGAGAGTACAAATATAAGAGCAAAGAGAGGTGGGGGAGGAATGATGGGTAGGGGTGGGGGTCGAACGGGGGAGTGCAGGGCACATAAATGAGGGAACGAACAAAAACAGGAACTATAACCTCAGTGTTACCAATCAAAGAGAGAGAGAGAGAGAGAGTTAAAGTTCCCTTTGTTCTCTACAGGATCATTCAGGGTTCAATGACGAGAACCTTTTCCTGTAACACGGGTATGGTTGACGATAACATGCTGTCCATGTACGGGGCTGATGAATGAAAGAGCGGGTGTGCAAAGGTAGGATGGACGTGAACTGCGGTTGGATCTAACTGGTTGTCTTCTAAAGTGCGCACTGCCGCTAATATCAAACGAGCCTTTCTGTTTGGACGACCATTAGGTTTTAGGTGCTGATGAAGAACAGAAGACGCAGGAGGAGGAGGAGGAGGTGGTGGACAACGCTGAGGAGGAGATCGAGGAAGAAGAGGAGCATGATGATGATGATAATGATGACGACGATGGTAATGAGATGAGAATGATGATGATGATAATGATGAGGATGATGGAGACGACGAGTAGGTGGTAGAGGAGTAGGAGCAGGAAGAGGAGAAGATAGGAGGAGAGGAAGACGATGATAAGTACGAGAAGAAGAAGAAGAAGAAGAAGAAGAAGAAGAAGAAGACGATGATGATGATGATGATGATGATGATGATGATGATGATGATGATGATGATGATGACGATGATGATGATGATGATGATGACGATGATGACGACGATGACGACAACGATGATTATAATGATGAAGATGACGTAGACTTGTTGGAAGCAGATTTCCATGTCGCAGTGTCATGCTCAAGGCGCACATTGAGCGCCCCATAATGATGACGAGGAGGAGGCGCACTGTCCGTTAATGCCCAAACAAAACATCCTGTCTGTTTGGACAACCCGCAACCTATCACTGGGGATTAGATGAGGAAAAGGAGGAGGATTAGTAGTAGAACCGACGAAAACAATGACAATGAAGATGATGATGACGATGAAGATGCTGATGCTTATGGTGATGATGATGATGATGATGATGATGATGATGATGATGATGATGATGATGATGATGATGACGACGACGAAGAGAATAGTAGCGACAACGTTCATATCATTTGCATCAGGCCTTTCAAAGACCATCCGGCAAGGCACGGTGCAAGGAGGCAGAAGAGGAGGGAGACAGAAAAAGAGGTGGGAGGACAACATTCGAGAATGGACTAGCTTGACACTGAGCAAAGCCATGAGGGATGCTGAGGACAAAGAAAGATGGAGCACGTTGGTTAAACGATCATCTGTGGTGCCCCAACGACCTTCGAGTTACGGGATAGGATAGGAACGTTCATCATTTCCAGCTACACACAAGGCAAGGTCAACAAGGGCTTCAAAGTTCACTCCCACGGGAAAACACTAGGCACGGTAAGAGTGGGCCGTCACACACATTATCATTATCCATAGTTAATTGAAGACAAAACCAAATATATTGAGTGTGTGTGAACTGATGAGAACGAGAGCCTAGAGCAAACTTGAAAGACTAGCAATGCTATTATTATTATTATTATTATTATTATTATTATTATTATTATTATTATTATTATTATTATTATTATTATTATTATTGTTGTTGTTGTTGTTATTTTTAATTAGGTTTTTATTTTTTATTTTAATTATTACAAATATAGCAACACAAAGTATTGAATATTGTGCATATTAAAACGTTATGACTTTGAGCGCTCCAAGCAGGCTTTTCTGCCAAATAATTGCGCAACAGCAAAAGTGGAAATTAAAAGGGTCACTTAAGGACTATAACTATTTGACAATTTAACTTGGAGATGAAAAAGATAAATATTAAATAATTAAATATGAAATTGGCTTGAGTTAGATTGTGTATCGGCCAGCGCCTTGAGCAGCTCTAGAGCTGGAAAAGCGCTATATAAGAACGATTAAATAAATAAATAAATTAATTAATTAAATTAAATACATTGTTAAAAAAATAGGGGGTGGGGGGGTGGTGAGAGAAAAGGATGTGGAAGCGAGATTTTAACAAGATTATAGGAGAGAGAGAGAGAGAGAGAGAGAGAGAGAGAGAGAGAGAGATTGTGAAATCATCCCCTCCCCTTGACCCCCCCCCCCCCCCCCCCCAACAAAATAAATAAATGAATGAAAATAAATTTTAAAAAATTAAAAAGTCAAAGGTCTTATCAACCGAAAATAGCAGAATCGACAACTACTTCAGATAATTAAAACTTGAAAAACGACATTGTCAGATGAAACAATTCTGTTATTATCAGTTTCAGTGAGGGGACATCAAGAAGGTCACAGAAAGTGGGTGTCTCACAGAGGGGGAGAGAAACAGACAGAGAGACAAAGAGAGACAGAGAGAAAGAGACAGAGAGAGAGAGACAGAGACACAGAGAGACAGACAGAGGCAGAGAGGTAGATGGAGAGAGACAGAGATAGACAGAGACAGAAAGAGAGACAGAAAGACAGAGACAGAAAGAGAAGACCGTTGATAAAGGTGCCTCGCCTACCGAGAAGGGACTAGAGCGTACTGACCACACCCTGGATATAATTGTGGTTAGTTGCTATCCTCCATGGAAAGAGGGAAGAACGATAGCAAAGATCCGTCATCCTTTCTCCGCAGTCAATGGTTTGAATCTGCGGACTGTACAGTTGGTGTGCCATAGTGTGCCATAGATACAGTTGGTGTGCCATAGTGTGCCATAGATACAGATGGTGTGCCATAGTGTGCCATAGATACAGTTGGTGTGCCATAGTGTGCCATAGATACAGTTGGTGTGCCATAGTGTGCCATAGATACAGATGGTGTGCCATAGATACAGTTGGTGTGCCATAGTGTGCCATAGATACAGATGGTGTACCATAGTGTGCCATAGATACAGATGGTGTGCCATACATACAGATGGTGTGCCATATATACAGATGGTGTGCCATAGTGTGCCATAGATACAGTTGGTGTGCCATAGTGTGCTATAGATACAGTTGGTGTGCCATAGTGTGCCATAGATACAGATGGTGTGCCATAGTGTGCCATAGATACAGATGGTGTGCCATACATACAGATGGTGTGCCATATATACAGATGGTGTGCCATAGTGTGCCATAGATACAGTTGGTGTGCCATAGTGTGCCATAGATACAGTTGGTGTGCCATAGTGTGCCATAGATACAGATGGTGTGCCATAGTGTGCCATAGATACAGATGGTGTGCCATACATACAGATGGTGTGCCATAGATACAGATGGTGTGCCATAGTGTGCCATAGATACAGATGGTGTGCCATACATACAGATGGTGTGCCATAGATACAGATGGTGCGCCATAGATACAGACGGTGTGACATAGATACAGATTATGTGCCATATATGTGCCATAGATACAGATGGTGTGCTATAGATACAGATGGTGTGCCATAGATACAGATGGTGTGCCATAGATACAGATGATGTGCCATAGATACAGATGGTGTGCCATAGATACAGATGGTGTGCCATAGATACAGATGATGTGCCATAGATACAGATGGTGTGCCATAGATACAGATGATGTGCCATAGAGACAGATGGTGTGCCAGAGATACAGATGGTGTGCCATAGATACAGATGGTGTGCCATAGATACAGATGGTGTGTCATAGATACAGATGGTGTGCCATATATACAGATGATGTGCCATAGGTACAGATGGAGTGCCATAGATACAGATGGTGTGCTATAGATACAGATGGTGTGCTATAGATACAGATGGTGTGCCATAGATACAGATGGTGTGCCATAGATACAGATGGTGGGCCATAGATACAGATGGTGTGCTATAGATACAGATGGTGTCCCATAGATACAGATGGTGTGCTATAGATACAGATGGTGTGCTATAGATACAGATGGTGTGTTATAGATACAGATGATGTGCCATAGGTACAGATGGTGTGCCATAGATACAGATGGTGTGCTATAGATACAGGTGGTGTGCCATAGATACAGATGGTGTGCTATAGATACAGATGGTGTGCCATAGATACAGATGGTGTGCTATAGATACAGATGATGTGCCATAGGTACAGATGGTGTGCCATAGATACAGATGGTGTGCTATAGATACAGGTGGTGTGCCATAGATACAGATGGTGTGCTATAGATACAGATGGTGTGCCATAGATACAGATGGTGTGCTATAGATACAGATGGTGTGCAGATACAGATGGTGTGCCATAGATACAGATGGTGTGCTATAGATACAGATGGTGTGCCATAGATACAGATGGTGTGCCATAGATACAGATGGTGTGCCATAGATACAGATGATGTGCCATAGATACAGATGGTGTGCCATAGATACAGATGGTGTGCCATAGATACAGATGTGTGCCATAGATACAGATGTGTGCCATAGATACAGATGATGCGCCATAGATACAGATGTGTGCCATAGATACAGATGTGTGCCATAGATACAGATGATGTGCCATAGATACAGATGTGTGCCATAGATACAGATGATGTGCCATAGATACAGATGGCCATTTCGCCGTGTTCTCAGCTCGTCAGTGTATCAGGCTGGGCGTAGTGAAAATTAGGGGACCGATTTTCCTAAACATCAGAAGATGCCTGAATGGAGTCCTCCGGGGAGGTGGGGGGGGGGGGGGGAAATCTTCAGTCAAATAACAGACCATCACACAAGCCATTGGACAACACGATGACCTGCTCACAGTGGTGAAGAAACGGAAACTCCGATGGTATAGCCACGTCACCAGATCATCAGGCCTTGCAAAGACCATCCTGCAAGGCACAGTGCAAGGAGGTAGAAGAAGAGGGAGACCGAAAAAGAGGTGGGAGGACAATATACGAGAATGGACTGGCTTGACATTGAGCGAAGCCATCCGAGATGCTGAGGACAGAAAAAGATGGAGTACGCTGGTTAAACGATCATCGGTGGTGCCCCAGAGTTACGGGATAGGATAGGATAGTCAAATAAAGCATCCACAACTTGGATGGTTGGCCAAGGAAATAGGAAAAAACCTAACTTGTTGAAAGAGAATTCATTGCCGAAAATTGTTCTAAAATCTAGGTTGCCGTCAAATCCATAGGCTATATACTGTGATGGAAACGAGTGTCCTTCGTCGACATGGTGAATTTGTGCTATGTTGATGTGGATATGGGGAAAGTGTATAGTAGCAATGGTCGCCTTTAAGCCGTTCGCCGCTATAGAGTTGACCTTTGACAGGAATATCCCCCATCCAAATGTGGCTCAATATGGGCCGACTTAATAGCTGCACTTATGCCCATTCGCTCATGTACATAACATTAGTTACATTTAGGACCGAACTTTTAACAAGACAAATCACACATTTCAGCGTGACCAGTCCTTTTTTCAAATGCCCAGTGATTGTTGTCTTACCAGAGACATTTTTTTAGTTTAAAAACACACAACTTTTTAAAAGATAGGGTTTGATATAAATCGAAAAATTCATTTGGATTATGAGCCTATTAATAGCTACATATAGCATCAAAGTTTTGAGTCTAAAAGTATCACCGCAGTGAAAGTGTGTGACTATATATAAATATATAGTAGGCAATATTGTTTGTGATTATAAAACAAGGAATGGATTCTTCCTACCCTATCCTATCCTACCCTATCCTATCCTATCTGTACTCCATCTTTCTCTGTCCTCAGCAACCCTCATCGCTTCGCTCAGTGTCTAGCCGGTCCATTCTCGAATGTTGTTTTCCCACCTCTTTTTCTGTCTCCCTCTTCTTCTGCCTCCTTGCACTGGTCTTTGCAAGGCCTGATGCTCTGGTGATGTGGCCATAAAATTGGAGTTTCCGTTTTTTCACCAATGTCAGCATGTCATCATGTTGTCCAATGGCTTGTGTGATGGTCTGTTGGACTTCGTCGTTGGTGATGTGCTGTGTATAGGAAAATATCCAGAAGTCTTCTGTAGCACCTCATCTCTATGTTTTGTATTCCTCTTTGTAGGTCTGCTGTGAGGGTCCATGTTTCTATACGCTTGCGAAACAAGTAAGGGACGCCTACTAAAATTCAAGGTTTAGCTGATCAGTTTGAGCAACGATTATCAATTATATCATCTTTTAATGTGACACACCATGGAATTTCCAACAGAAAAACTCATCGTCACACGAAAGGGCGGGTGGAGTTAGATTCTGTATTGGCCAGCGCCTTGAGCCGCTCTTGAGCTGGAACAGCACTATACAAGAACGATGAAATAAATAAATAAATAAATACCCTAGCCCATTAATTTCACCAGACGCATGCCAAAGATGGTAGGAAGGTACCTTCGCCATGCATGGCTCGCAAACGTGTGTGTAATGTGCAAGGCATATCGATCGGACTCTATCAATTCATCATCACTGGCAATCCATAACCCCAGTTTGCCCGGCTATAGTACACCACGCAGAGGCCGGTAAAAAATCTAGCGGTGGGGGAGGGACGAAGAGAGTGAGAGGGTGGTGGTGAGAGAGAGAGAGTGGGTGTGTGTGCGTGTGGGTGTGTGTGTGTGTGTGTGTGTGTGTGTGTGTCTTACCTATAAGGTGCTAGCCCTTTTGGAGAGAATTTATTGCAAATTTAGAAAGAAAAAATATTTGAAAACCTTTTTCAAGGTCACTTTCTCGGTCGGCCCTAGCAACTGGGATGCTGGCAATTTTGTGACTGGCCTCTTCCTAATGTTAACTTTTGAATGGTGTCTTTATGACTACCCATGTAATACATAATTATGGATTGCACTCGGTGTAGTAGTCTAAGCATTGGAATGCATACTTCCTCCCGCTGATGAGACCTTTGGGTTGTAACGAAGTGACTTGGCAAATATTTACATTTGTCTATACATCACGTGTTTATAGAGTAAGGGCACGAGCGAGGGATGTTGACATAGGCACGTGGCGTATGTATTCACATTGCGTAGTACTATATTCCCTAGTTCATTAATATTTTGGTGATGAGACTCGGCTATGTAGAGACTGGACAGCAGAAGGCTGTTCTCGTATGCATCTGAGAGTGTCTGTGATTGGATGGATGAAATAGGACTAGGATAGAGTATTATTGGAGTGAAAGATAAGATAAAAAAAAAGAGTGAATGCTTATTTGTGGCACTCGGAAATATTGTGGTGTATGCTACTTCTATTTTTCACTGTGGTGATTCTGGATTATGTTCATGACAGACACGGTAATTTGAATATTTATATTTTATGATTTACTTGTTGAAAATATATTGAAACTAAGTTTGTAAATGCATAAAATATTTTCATAAATTGATAAATGTAATTGTCAGACCGGAACGGGGTTGCTTCAGAGAGAGAGAGAGAGAGAGAGAGAGAGAGAGAGAGAGAGAGAGAGAGAGAGAGAGAGAGAGAGACAGAGAGACAGAGAGAGAGAATCAACTACTTATTATTTTATTGCTCTAGGTCTTATAGTTTTCTTGAATATAGTTTTCTTGAATTCCGTTTTAATTATTATTCTACTACCTTGAGAAAGAAGAAAACCATAAAATTAGCAAAACGTATATTGGTGTTGTGTTCCCACTGTTGTGTATTTTACGTCTTAGTGTTTCAAGTTTATCTCTCTGTCCCAACTTGTGTAATTGTATAAGAAAGGCCTTTTGATGAATGCGTGTATAGGTGAAATTGGAACATTAAAAACTGTTTATAAACTAATATAAAGTTTGTAGGAATCTTCTGATCATAAAGATAATTATTTTATAACGCACAAGAAGAAATTAATGACAAGGTTAGAAGTCAAAACGCGTAAGGAGAACTAGGCTTTTTTGAAAGCGTGTATCTTGCATTTCAGCTCCTTGAGCTCATGGAGAAGCACATGGAATTGAAAGCCAGTATGTCGCACGTTTTGTCCACCTTTGAGAGCATGAGGTTTAGAGAGAGAAAGAGAGAGAGAGAGGGTGGAGAGAGAGAGAGGGTGGAGAGAGAGAGGGTGGAGAGAGAGAGAGAGAGGGTGGAGAGGGATGGAGAAAGGAGTACGTTGGCAGGTGAGGATGTGCGTGGGGGTATTCAGCCTAATCTGCAAGCGATAGGAAATAGCTTGGGGGTGAAAGCTGAGTCCACTCGGGAACTAATCCATCATGCCAGCCACTGGCTTCTTCACAGCCTCACAAACCTCTTCCTAACCCACGTCAACACTGCTCACGGATAACGGGTTGTCCCACAAAAAGACAAGACAAAGGAAAGGTTAGACCAGACCTTTTGCTCGTGTGGTGCGCGCGCATCAAGCAGGAAGTAATTGGCGCCTTGGGACATAACAATTAAAGATCAAGCCGAGTTAGCTCCTGTTTGAGGACAGCGCTTTGGCCAGCTCTCCGAGCTTGTAAAAAGCACCATAGTTATGACAACCATTCATAAACTGAGTAGCCTAAGCTTAGGCAGGACCTTTCCCTTTGCCATCACTCATACTAGTTCAGACTTGCGTAAGTTATTTCACCATGCCCTCTCTTCTCCGGTGCCGGATGGAAACTTAGAAAGGACCGGCTCACATGCGCACGAACCGATATGTGAGCGGAGATAATTTTTTTTATCGTTTAATCTTCTTATCTTTATATTGCGATTGTGCTGTCAACTTGTTCGTTATGTTTTAGGTGTCCTTGTTTTGGGTGGTGCTGCAGCATTGCCTAAACGCATTCCTTGTGTGTTCACTTGGCAATAAACTACTGTGTATTCTTGTAGATCCTACTCCGCTCACCTCCCAAAGCAGGCGCTTGGGGTCCGGATAATGAATGGTAAATCATCATTGTCTCCGACATCCTATTTGATTTTATATATCGGTGCGGGCAGGAGTGGACTCCTATGACCCTTTGGATGATCATTTTTATTGTTCTTTAGGGTATTTCGATGATGATGATGATGATGATGATGATGATGATGATGATGATGATGATGATGATGATGATGATGATGATGAGCATACGTCTGGGATACTCTGGGCGCATGCGAATTACACAGCCTCGTTAGAAACTAAAACCATTGTTTTTGGTCGTGGTTGATTGCGGGTCCAAAGCAAAGTTCAAAGGAACTTCTGAAACAATACATCAGAGAGAATTTCTGGTCACGCACGTGCGCACGCATAAACCTACATGTACAGGCTACATACAAAACACAGGCTCTTGTATTCGGACACGCGAGCGCCTATTTACAGGCGATCGGCGATGGAAATAGTTGCTCGCGTGTCTGCATACAAGCGCCTGTGATACAAGAGCTGTAGTGAGTTGCTTTGCAGCGAGTGGCTTACTCGCTTCGTTTGGTATGCAAGTACTCGCAAAGAAACGTTGGGAAAAATAGGACATTCCGCGCCTGTGCACTGAGAGATCCTAGGCTAACATCCAAACTAGGATAAGTCCGTAATGTTGGCGGCCATGATGTCATACCTGTAAGTGCTACGGATTTTTGCGTAACGCTACGCATCTTAAACATTTTCCCATTGCTACGGCGTATCATAAAGCTGCTACGCAATTTTTCAAAAGTGACGAAAATATTTTTTAACCAAGGGGGTTTTCGCGCGAAAGTAGTCTGTTCCGGTCGAGTCCGGTTTAAAGACACTTAGTAAAAGCATTGCACTTCCGCAACACGTGTTCGTTCAGAACTTCAGTCTACGATCAGTGATTGTCTCCCTTGTTTTTTATTTTTTATTTTTTATGATTGCCTAGCTTATTTTCTGTCTGTATGCTATATATATATACAGACAGAAAATAAGCTAGGCAATCATAAAAAATATATAGATATAGAAATAGATTTTTTTGGGTTGCATTTTCACTTTTATTTTGAAAAACGTACATGAAAATGTTAATAATGATAATGGTAATAGCTAAAGTGTTGTGCATTAACAAGATTTTACAATAAATTTGTAAACACATTGGATGTGTGTGTTTATATTGGATGCAGAAGTTTCCAGTTTTGTTGCGAATCGCGAGATTCACATTAGTGCTACACCAAACCTCCATTTGCTATGGGTTTTCTGTTAAATTGCTACACCACAACCCAAAAACCCCTTGACAGGTATGTGATGTACCCGCAGAAAAGTATATATTTTCTCAACTCGCCAAAGTCACATGACGGATTGCTCGATTTCGCCTTGTGCAAAGGAACTCATCGCCTATTTTCGCGTGTACCCGCGAGCACTCGCTTCAAAGCAACACGCTACAGGTATGCGGGCGCAAGCACACACACACACACAAACACGCACACACACGATTTATTGATATTATTATTGGATTATGTTTGTGAAATCTTGACACGTTTTATAACTGTGAATGTTAGTAAAAGATTTTTTGACCACGTGGCTGACCCACGCGACCGATTTCGACACCATGAGGTAGCCGCTACGGACCCACTGTTGTTTCTCACCTTGATATTCTTGAAGACCAGTGGCTGTACCGGAGAAGGTGTATATTATTAATTACTTCTCCATGTGTTTGTTTTGGCCATGATGTATATATAGGAAGTATGTTGGAGATTCCAGTGGACCACGGACTTAAAAGATTGTTCGTCTCTTATCTATATAAGTGGAGATGATCTCGCTGAGGGCTGTTTCTGCCAAGACCCTAACACCCTTTGTAAACAAGGCGTTGCAGAAACTCGTCTTATGTTTTGCAGACGAGCAGGCTTGGTCCGAGGCAAGAGATAGACCACTGAAAGTCAACCCTTACATTCGGCCTGCAATCGAGCATCGACAACTGCACTACGATAGCTTAGTAGTCAACAAAGGAGACCAGGCGACATCCCCGTTGGGGTGCCGGGGGTTTCAGTATAAATAGTATCCCCACTTTCTGGAAATTTAGTGCTTTAAATTCCCACTGTCGCTGTCTTTCTCATTTGCTCTTTCTCATTCCTGCTCTGTTCTATCAATCTGCTATACTATCTTCTTCTTCGCTTGACCAGTCACCTACCTTTTTTCTTGAAAACTCTTCCGGGACAAGACTCCTTATTTGTGTATGAGGTCTGTTGGATCAGCTTGGGAATATTGGACGCTTTCTGCCAGGTGTTCACTAGGGCTTCATATGATGTTATTATTTAGCAATGTAGGCATTTTATATATGTGTTTTGTTGATAATATATAATGATGTTTGTATTCTATTTTGTTTTTGCAAACGGGGGTTCGATAAATTAGGGTACAGCCTCAGCGTCCCCTGCGTGGGATGTCTTTATTGTAAAGTGACTGGCTGGTGGAGAGCTTTCAGTTTTACCACTAGGGTTGTTTCAGCAGATCTTTTATGCGGATCAGGGGTTGTCCGGTCCTGATTTGGCTCGGAAGAGTCCGCTGGACCTAAAACAATGATGATGTAATGTAATGTAGACCAGGCGACAACAGCACCGCACCTCAACGATCAAGTTAAGTGACATAGAACAAGTGCACGAACACTGATCTAGAAGGACTGTGCGGTAGTCCACTCTCTAAGAAAGAAAAAGAACATTAGGCAAGACCAGGACAAAGCCCAGTGATGAGACAGTAGCAAGTATCGAGAACAGTAGCAGAACAGACCCATCAAAAAGCGAATTACTCGAAGTGAATCTTGGACTGTTAAGTTAATCCTAGCTGTTTTACGTTTTGGACCATGAAGATAATATAGTGATTAGAAAATTATACATAGAGTAGAGGAAATAAATGTGTGATATTTACTGTTAACAAGTGGCTGGACTACCTATGTTTCATAGCCGTGCGAGAGCTAGTGTGTCAGTGAAGCTATTATACACTTTTCTCCCTATCTCTGTAACCATATCCACACACAGACCGGGCCAAACATATAAATGTATTAAGATTAGTCATAGGGCGATTTAACTAGCCGATCCCCGCAGACGAAAGATGAGTGGGTAATAGCATTCCATTGTGCAGAGCCCAGCATCAATAGACCCACCGTCACAAGTACACTGGGTGGTCGAAAAGTAACTCCCTGTGTGGTCGAAAAGTAACTCCCTATCGGACATTGACGACAACCTTTTTTTGTAAATAGCGCGGCGGGGCTCCAATGACATAAAACACCAAAAAACAGTGCAGTTAGGTTTAGAGCAGGGAAGCAATTTAATTTGCTGTTCCCTGATTTATCCCCTCTCACTGTGAGGAGAACAGTCCATAATGGCCCCGTCGCCTGGCATTGACTTTCAACACAAGTATATCAACTAACAAGTTAGTATCTCGTATTGCCCCTAGTCGACGTGCGGTGGTCCCGTTTAGCCACAAGCTGAAACGGGGATATCCCAAACCTAAAAATAGAATAGAGAATTCTGGGAAATCTGTTCTCGCGAAGATGTGCTCGCTGAAATGAAACGAAAGTTGGGAGAGGAACTGCATATTTCTGGTAGTGAACAAAGGCAGAAACTTGTCAGCAGTATTATCAGCGATGGAGTTATAATGGACGAAGTGCTTCCTACCTATGAGGTTGCCTTTGCTCGAGCAAAGAAACTAAAGAAGGATTTAGCCGACGTTATTTCAGAAAAGGATTTCTCTACCCATAATTCCCCTGGGTTTTGAAGTTTCTAAAAAGTTATTTCAGGCCGATGACGCTCTACGGAGCTCAAAGCATGTAAAGGGAAGCAATCGGTTGTACGCGCACGTCGATAGAGACATAGAAGAGAGATACTAACTTGTTAGTTGATATACTTGTGCTTTCAAGACATAGGAATAAGGCGGAAGGCCACTGCATTACTGTTTTAAGCCAATGCAGTACTGTTAAAAAATTTATGAGTAGTGTTCACTAGCGACAACTACGTTTCAACCTTTTCGCACTGTCCCGTCTAAAACTGACACTCTTCCCCTCTTTTTCCATCCATACATCCTTCTTTGAGAAGAAAAAAAAAAAGAAGACAGAAAGTGGCGCCAGACCCAGGCCAGACCTGTGATTACGCTGCCGTGTTTGGCTGGGAGATCCAAGTCCTGAACACGATTAATTCGGTGAGAGACTCTATCGCCAAGGTTCGGTCAACCAAGCAGAAGAACGTCATCGCGAATACACTAAAGTCAGTGAAGTTGAAATGGCTCCGTCGCCCAAAATAAACCAACAAAAATAAATTTAACACCACCCCTCCCTCCCCTCCTCCCCCCCAAAAAAACCCAAATGTTTTTTGAAAGAAAAAAACACAACACAAAACAACGTGTATGTGTGTGTGTGGGGGGGGGGGGGAAGGAGGTGTGAGTGTGTTTTGTGTACGTCTGAATATGTGTATGAGGAAGAGTGAGCGTCTAAATTCATAGCAAGCAATGAATAGACTTTAAATCGAAAACAAAATGAACTGTTTGAAAAAAAACACCCACCTCCGGTGCTCCTTAACTAAAATACATTTTTAAACAAGGAAAATTCCGAACTGGAAAAACAAGCCAAACCATGATGATGATGATGATGATGATGATGATGATGATGATGATGATGATGATGATGATGATGATGATGATCTTCGCTCTTCAAATAATTTTTTAAAAATCCATTTTCATTTTTACCTTATCCGACTTGTGATGTCCTGGTATTTGTCCTTGTTATCCCTTCAGTCAAGAAGCACACCAGAAAATCTGATATTTTCCACCATACAGGAGACAGTTGCTGTGTAGGCTAACGTCATCCACTACACAGCAAGTAGTTGATGAACGTCACACACGAACGATATATGATTGACGAGGGCTTTTATAAATATAGAAATGTAGAATGGTTGAAAAACAATTTCCCACTGAAAGTAACGGCTAACTTTAGTTTTGTAAAACAGTGCTGCGTTTGAATGAAGCAAACTTTGCTGTGTGTGACCCTTGCAGCAGTGGATTCATGGCCTGTTGCGGCTGATACTTGGTGTTCTATCTTCCCATATATTTCGTCATGAGACGTCAACAGGACTCGCTCACGCAGTGTCACTGTCGGCCATTATGGAGCTGCTCTCGTCATAGTGAGATGAATTCCGAGATCTGCCGTTGACTTCCACCATAGTAAGGATTAACAAAGCATGTTGTTTCATGCAAACGCAGTACTTCTTACAAATGTTATAGACAATTTTTAATAGGGAGGTACTTTTCAACCACCGTGTATTCCTGGACTGGAACCAATTCATAGAGAACAAGAATGGATGTACTTTTGATCTCCGACCTATTAAAATTGGGTGCTTGTATTTTACCCCAAAGCCCAAAAATATGTTTCTACCCCTCAAGCACAATAAATGGCAGATATATGTACTTCGCCTACAGCACAGAAAAAAGTTGATGTACTTCACTCACCACCAAAAAAAAAAAAGAATGGCTGCAATATAATATTTGCTTTTGTCACTCACAAAAGAAAACGTGACGTCCTATGTCGCCCACATTACAGGAATGGTTCTTGCGCAGTAACAAAACACAGGACAACACAATGGTTGGCGTAACGGCACCATACAACAGGAAAATAGCTGGTAATGTTTTCACACAATGCCAGACACACAAACATCACGGGCCATCATTATTCCGCACTGAAAGCTGCAGAGACAGTGAGAGTGAAACCAGACGTTCAAGCGTGCCTTTGCTACAGGGCAAACCGGGACAACCAAGAGCAAGCAATCCATCGTGACGCAACAGTTCGATCGCAGTTATCGACCGTGGCGCGAGCTCGGAGCGGCCATAATGGAAGAGCAGTCGGAGACTCGCGGCAGAGGAAAGGGAAGGCAGGTTTAGGAAAGTGGGGAATAAGTGCCAGATATTCTGCACGGAGCGTGCGCCGACACGAGTCCGGCCTGCTTATTTCCGCCTGAAGCTGTTTTCGCTACCGTGGAAACGAGAGGAAACGAGGAAAACTCGCAGAAAACGAGCATAACGTGCTTCGGAAATGGAGTGACCCGACACTGCCTAAACTGTCCACGTTGCTTCTCTCTGCCCATAGAACTTCCTCTTCTTCTATCTCAATGGACCGTCGTCATTTCTTCGTTCCCTCCATTTAAAAAAAAAAGGAATAAAACAGAGAACTTGACAGCTATAGCGTTCATGTCCAAATGTTCAATAATGAGAAAGTAAATGGAGAAAACAAAAACTCAAAAAGAATGCTCATTTGGACGAAAGACAACACAAGGCAAAACAAAACAAGTTCTAGACCTTTTGGGAAGTATTGTTTTGTGTTTTGCTCAGCGTGCGTGGTCTGAGGCGCTCACCTGCTGCCGTTAGGCACTTCGTCATGCGTCTAACACTCAGACGACAGAGCACCATCCCGAGCGACCGGCTATAGGGGCGAAGGCTTTAGTGTTCCTTTCGTCCTGTCTTCTTTTCCTTATTATTTCCTGAATGTCATCAGTATTGTCAGCTGCACAGATATGTTCCCAAGATTAAACCACTTTAAGTAAGTTTCAGGTCTAGAAAAAAAAATACTGCTGGAAAAAATAAGTATCTAATTCACACTCAGCGTTGACACTAAAATTGAATCTGAACGTCGCATGCGAGCGTTCAAAGTTTGTCTGCTTCAAGCACGACTAGATGATGATGATGATGATGATGATGATGATGATGATGATGATGATGATGATGATGATGATGATGAAGAAGAAGAAGAAGAAGAAGAAGAAGAAGAAGAAGAAGAAGAAGAAGAAGAAGAAGAAGACAAGAAAGAAAGAAAGAAAGAAAGAAAGAGAAAGAAGAAGAATTATCATACAAACAAAATAATCCTATTTTCTGGATAAAGCGCATGAGATATGTAGGTCGATGAGAACACAAGCGGACACGGACATTTCACATGCCTGCTCCTCCTCTCTAATAGGGAGTAACTTTTCAGCCACCCTGTAGAGGAACTCAAGAAATAACGAGGGAGGAGAGAGTTGAGAGAGAAGAAGGAAGAAGGAAGGTAAGGGCGTCTGGGTGGTAGAGCAAGGCGGATAAGCTTGCAGTAGATCCAATATAAGGTCTATTGACAGCGCCTCCTCTTGCAGTATAACGGTGGCTAATGAGTCTACTGGTGCCAGTGCCGAACGATCGCAAGCTTGCCAGTCTGCGCTACTTTCTGTAGCTGACGAAGCCTTCCATGTACGGCGCTGGTAAGGCTAACCTGCTGGTCGTGTTTACCGGGGCGTGTTCAGAGCTCAAACACTGTCAGATATACAGTGGAAGCGACCACGTGACTGATGTGATAAATAGGGCTGGACGGTTTTACCGGTACGTAACTGTATTCAGGTTCGGAAACGCGACGGTACGGTATACCGGTGCGGGTGTCCACGGTCCGGTTTACTGGGAAATCTCGACAACAAATAACGCGACAGTGAGCGACATCTTGTCCGCCCAGAGAGCGAGTCTAAAGCCCAAACACGCGGATAGGCAGTTGTTCTTGAAGAAGAACTTATAAGAACAGCAGCTTATACACTTGTTTAAGCATGGTACTAGTCGCCAATCCTTCTGAACTTTTAAAGTTCTTAAAGATCTTTCCCGTTGAATGTTTCTGTTTTATTTTGATTTTATGGTTTAAAGTTTCCTGATGTTCTAAACAGTGATTTATCATAATTTGTTTTGAAGGCGTTCAAGCAAAAATTAAGCTCCAGTTTCTATGAAAATTTGGTTCTTTGAAACTGTTTTGAAGTGTATGACAATTTTTTTTTGCGTCGGTCACTACTGTCAGTGCCATATCCCATTTGATTGTAACACTTAAAATCGCGGTATACCGGTACAAAATACCGATACGACCTAAAAATACCGCGGTAATACCGGTACGACTTTGACCCACGGTACCCAGCTCTAGTGATAAATACTGTAGTTCAACGTTACTCAGTCTGAGTTAAAAACTTCTCAACATTGCTGGAGCCGATAAACGGGGAAAACATTGCTGCTATTATTTCCTGTCACTGAATTCAAATTGAATGAACATATGAAGTTTTTCACATCTACACCCGCCATTGGCGATTTGGCAGACGGGGATGACCAACCCAGAGAAGAGGGTCCTAATTAAAACTGAACCACCAGAGCGATCATCCTGCTAAGATGGACAGTGAAAAACGTCCACCACCTTTACCTTGCCCTACAAAGTACCGCGGCTTCGAACCTGGGTCCTCGGTGTGCCAGCCGAACGCTCTACAGCCGAGCTGCGGCGGTGGGACTTCCTAGTCAGAAGTAAGGAAAATTGGGTTCAAATTCAAAGTACGAAACTAATAAATCAAACGATTGATTTTGCTGCCTTTTTCTACATCTTACAACAACGCTACGGGACAGAGAACGCCTAAGTAAACCAAACGCACGTATTTGGCTAAACCCCAAGAAAATCTCTCAGTATAGTCAGTCACGACAAACCAAATTCAGAAAAGTCGAAGCGAGTCGGGGTCTGCAGTGAACACCAATTCACGTCAGTCGGCACAACGGTCATGGAAGACACCAGATGGTTCGTCTGCGAAAAGGGACGTTGTAAATCGTTATATTATTAATTTTTTTAGGAGAAAAATCTTTTCAAAGATTTTTTTTTTAACCTAAATAGGTTGACAATACGTCCTTTTTTTTTTGCACGTTGACATTCTAAAAACCTTACATCGTCAAAAAAAAGGTATCCTTGTGTATATAGTAATCAAGACGAAGACGAGAAATGCTGTCGTATTAGTACAGAGGTTTTTGAGAGTAGAGTGCTTCTGGCGCGTGTTGCGTTCCTCTTGCATGTTACATCAAGCGCTGCCACCATGATCAATACATGAACATGTCCCTTCCAAGTTTTTGTCCATCCCCTTAAAAAAAACAACATAATTATACCCTTTCAAAACCGTAGATATTGTAACAAGAGGACCTGTTTACCCTGCACATTTTGAGAGTTTGCTTGTTTGGTCAGTAGTATAACTTAGAAGGTTACTGTAGTCTATAGCAGACGATTAAGGTATAACTGATGTGTACACACACTGCGAGCTGACGCGAGCCGTGTAGTGACATCATCGCAGCCTACAATCGAGTTTCAAATTTTATATCCACTTAGATGGTTCATCCAATTGGGACACAGGTAGAGTGGTTAGAACCAGTTTTGGCCGATTCAGTCAAAGCCAGGTAGGAGGTCAGTCGAGTTTGAGACACTAAGGAGTACACAGTACTCTCTGACAGAATCTCTCTTGAGAAGATTCGACAGCAGTGCTTGTTGAATATCCGAATTCAATCAAGTAGCCACGGCCTGACATTCTCGAACAGGTAAATGAACATACTTCTGTTTCATCATGATATTATTGTTGAAATTACGTTTGTGGAATTTGCTATGCATAGAATTGAATTGTTAGTCCGACTTTGCCTGACCACGTGGAGAAGCCGACCACGTGTCAAGCATGACCGGTTGTCGCCATGTTGTATACCTGACGGAACCACTGTTGTTTAACCTATATGTATGCTTGCAGACCAGTGGCTGTACCAGAGAATGTTTATAATATTATTATTTCTCTATGAGTATAGTTAGCCACGATTTATATTTGTATATGTATAGGAAATTAGAGTGGAGATTCCAGTGGACCACGGACTTAGCAGAATGTTCGTCGCTTATGTATAGAGATGTGGAGCTATCACTGAGGGCTACTTTGGCTTTCAGTGAGACGCTCTGCACAGACCTATCATACAGGGTTGTGCAGAATTTCGTCTCATATGTTACAGACGAGCAGGCGGTATATCGTGAGCCCAACTCAGCAAACGACAACAACCTCGGGCAACGCGTACAGTTGGCTGCCGAGGCATCTACAGCATCGTGCGCAGATAGCCCCAAACGCTGTACTAAAAAGTCAAAGACTACACGACGACACAGCGTGTACCAGAAGCTACCTCAACGCAGCGCTTCAACCATGCAGTTAAGTGCTCTAGAAACAGTGCACTAACACTCTTTATAAACAGGACCACAGTAGTCCACTCTTCATGAACGCTAGTAGCCAGTGCCCGATGAAGAAAAAGTAGCTGCCTAGATTATCAGCGAGCGAACCATTCGCATTAACAATTGAACTTTTAAGTTAGTTTCGTACTTCAAAAATCGTGTATAGAGTAGAGGAAATAAATGTGTGATTTTTACTGTTATCAAGTGGCTGGACTACATATGATTCATAGCCGTGTGAAAGCTAGTGTGACAGTGATCTTTTACCATTTTTCTATCTATCTCTGTACCCCAGCCTAAACACAGACCGAGCTAAACAAATAAATGTATTAAGGTAATTCACCGGGGGATTCACTAGCGGTCCCCATAGAATAAGACGAGAGGGTTACAGCATTCCATTGTGCAGAGCCCAGCCACAATAAAACCACCGTCACAGATATACCTTTCCAAAACGTAGATATACCTTTCCAAAACGTAGATTTCCAAGACGCATACATACCATTCCCAAAAAAAGGTGGATATACCCTCTCAAAAAAATTAGGTATACATACCTCCCCGATCACCCCCCCCCACACACACACACACACACACACACACAAACAAACAAACAAAACAAAAACAAACACCGGTAAATACACCCTTTCCAAATAACGTAGATATACTTGTACAAAAACGTAGATATAACTTTTTAAAACGTAGATATACCCTTTCAAAAACGTATATGTACCCTTTCCAAAACCTACATATACCCTTCCCAGAACGTCGATATACACTTTCAAAAACGTACATATACCGTTTACAAAAAACGTTCATATATCCTTTCAAAAACGAAGATATACCCTTTCAAAAGCGTAGATATACCGTTTCCAAAAACGTACTAATTCCTTTTTAAAAAAAACGTAGATATACCCTTTTAAAAAAAAGTACCTGTACCGTTTTCCAAAAACGTAGAGTTATACCATTCCAAAAACGGATATATACCTTTCCAACAATGTAGATACACCTTTCCCCCAAAACTTCGATAGATCTTACAAAGTGTAGATATACCATTCCAAAACGTAGACATATATACCCATCCAATGCGGTATTTCTTTTCTCTTCCTTCACCACCGCCATCTCTCTCTCTCTCTTTCTCTGTCTCTTTCTGTCGGTCTAACTGTCTGTCTGTCGGTCTCTCTCTCTCGCTCTCTCTCTCTCTCTCCCTCAAAACACAACACACCACAACCACAACACGATACTCAAAAATACTTAAAGGGCCCCGAGAACCCACATTTCATTGTCCTAGATCCTTTTTTCACATTCTGAGCATCAAGGTTGATTATTAAGAAAGGTACAGTTGGTTTACATAACAAAGGAAAGGCGCCTGCCTCAACTTCAAAGCTTAGCGGTCGCTTTGAGCTACGATTTACCCACTATATCATCTTTACGTGTGAGGACGCCAACAATACAATTTCGTAAGTAAACTCGTTGTCATAATTTTGTTTAAACAAACATTGTTCATACCCGGGTCCTTCTAAAGCACTTTGCAGCAGGTCTCGTAGTTAGAGTTCTGCCTGGTGTTTTGATAGTTGACGACGAGAAGGGAAGTGAAGAGTTCACGGTAAATAAACATATTGCCTTTTTACCGGCAAACGAAGGGTCACAAATATTACCTTTCTAAAAGCAAACTAGGGGCAAAATGGCCTTTCTATCGCTAAACAAGTGGGCAAAGAGATTGTCTTTTTACCGGCAAACTGAATCTGTTCCCCAGAGGTGAGGAACGCCAGAACGCAAAGAAACTCGTTATGTAGAAAAATTTCGAAAAAAGACAACGAGGTACCAGAAGAGGAGAATGTGGTTGAGTTGGGGGAGAGGTGGGAGAAAGAGAGAAACAGAGAAAGACAGAGAGAGAGAGAGAGAGAGAGAGAGAGAGAGAGAGAGAGAGAGAGAGAGGCATAGAAAGACAGAGATATGGGGACAGAGAGAGAGAGAGAGAGAGAGAGAGAGAGAGAGAGAGAGAGAGAGAGAGAGAGAGAGAGAGAGAGAGACAGAGAGACAGAGAGACAGAGAGTTTTGGATTCAGATTCTTACATTTTTATTGACAACAAGGACGGCGATTTCAGCCCATAGGCCTAACATTTCCACTTGTCCTTGCGTTAACATTTCCAAAACTCAACTCATATTAGGTAGGTTGGGTTTGGGCGCGACACAGGCTGCGACTGCATCTTACCCAGGGGAGGCGGCCCAGCATGTCCCGATAACAAGAGAAAACAAAGTGCCTCCTCCTCCCTTTCACTCCTCACCCCCCCCTCCACACAATCATTGACTCTTGCAATGATGCTAATACACATCTGTAAGCATATTATACAGACTTGGAAGCATACATCCACAATGGAGATTGTACACTTCCAACGTAATAAATATCAACTAACAACAACATGTTACAACTTTGCAGGTGGGAGAGAGTTACAATACAATACAATAAGAGATTATTGCTTTAGGTCCAGCGGACTCTTCCGAGCCAAATCAGGACCAAGGGAGAAAGTTAGAAAATAGAGTGGGAGTAAAAAAAAAAAAAAAAAAAGGTTGCATTTTCGGTTTGGGCTTAATCTCATTTATTTCATTAGGGCAACACTCACTGTGAACTTTAACAAAAAATCTGTGACGCACATATAACGTGTGATCTTCGGGTCTTTTAAGGAGAAGCTGTGTTTTGCTCTTGGTAGCTAACTTTGTTCACCTTTCGCTCTTGTAGAAACGCGATCGATTCTCATTTGAGCTTCGTTTTCTCTGTAAATTGGGTTACTGCGATCCCTAGAGGTACACTGGCATCACAGGGTTGAAATTGTGAAAACACGGTACAGCGGCGAAAGCCCGCAAAGCTAACTAAAGAACAAGACGCGCATACAGTAACGCGATGATGGACGCCATTTTGTTTTTCTGGGTGGTTCAAAAGTAGCTCCCTATTGGACATTGCACGTGACTTTCGTAAACAGTGCTGCCTTTTGCATGAAATCAACTGATTTGTGGCAGTGGTAGAATAAAATTGCTGGTCTCTCGAGTTCATTTCCCAGTGACAAGACGAGACGAGCATAGCCCGTAATGGCCCCGTCCTGTACGGTGATAAAATATTTTTTGCGTCGTTGAAGGATTTTAGTTGGAGCAGTGTCTTTGGAGTTGAATGCTAATGGTGGAAGAAGAAGACAGGGGGGGGAGGAATAGAAGGAAGAATCAACAGATTAATAGAACAAGAACATGAAAAAAAGAAATGGACATAAGTTAGACACGAACGAAGAAGAAGAAGAAGAAGAACAAAAGAAGAAAAAGAAGAAGAAGAACGACGACGGCGTCGACGATGACGTCGACGACGATGACGAAGAAGAGGAAGAAGAAGAAGAAGAAGAAGAAGAAGAAGAAGAAGAAGAAAGAAAGAAAGAAAGAAAGAAAGAAAGAAAGAAAGAAAGAACACTAAGTTTAACCTTCACACTCACTATTAGATATACGGCAGACGGGGATAACCTAAATCAACACTGAATTACCACAGCAGTCATACTTCTAAGGCTGGCAGAGAAACATTGCAACTTTTAATGTGAATATATTTAAAAAAAATCCAACAAAAACAACAAATAAAACACATAGTATTAAGGCGAATGCTGTCTCATAAGATTGGAAGTAGATTAACAAGACATTCGGTCCCTTTATAACGTCATCTTTGCGAATGTCCTGTTCTACAGTCACCACGCGTTACTCGAAACATCAATTAAACAGTTATCTTCTCCTGCACTTATCTTTTGACCTTCAATGATTACAATATAAATTGTATGTTTTTCGGTTGTACCTATTTCGTAGGTACGGTGCGTGAGCACAATCCTGGGAGATCGGTGCCTGAGCACAATCCTGGGAGATCGGTGCCTGAGCACAATCCTGGGAGATTGGTGCCTGAGCACAATCCTGGGAGATCGGTGCCTGAGCATAATCCTGGGAGATCGGTGCCTGAGCACAATCCTGGGAGATCGGTGCCTGAGCACAATCCTGGGAGATCGGTACCTGAGCACAATCCTGGGAGATCGGTGCCTGAGCATAATCCTGGGAGATCGGGGATGGGTGGGAAAGGGATGTAGTGCTTGCTGTGCACTTATTTAGCTAGCTG
>CM072513.1:90824021-90943482 GCA_036898135.1 Oncomelania hupensis
CTTTTATCATTTCTTTCATTCTTTCTTTTTTTCCTTTTCTCATTTCTTTCTTTTTTTCTTTCTGTCTGTGTCTTTTGTTATACATTTTTATCTTCATCATCGTCTTCTTCTTCTTTGCTGCTGCTTCGAAAGAATTTATCATTTCTATTCGTTGCCTCATCATCATCATCATCATCATCATCATCATCATCATCATCATCATCATCATCATCATCATCATCATCATTATTATCATCATCATCAAGAACCAGAATGTTACATATAATAAATACGGAAAGACATTTTGGAATAATAATAATTTTTTTACAATAATAATTTATTTTGGAAAGCACAAAACCAAACACTATGCGCTCGCACGCATGCACACACACACACACTCACACACACACACACATAAATTCGCAAAGATATGTATTTAAACAATATTAAAACATGAAACAAAACACGTTAAACATTTAAGTATTAAAAAAAAAGTATAACATCCGCGCGCACACACACACACACACGCACACACACACGCATGCACACACACACATTCATTCTACATGCCCACACACACACACGCACACACACACACACACACACACACGGGTTGGAAGTGACATTTTAGAATTGTATAACCTTTGAGGGAAAAGTTGTACAAGAGAGAAAGATATGAATTATAACCTTAGAGGAAAAATTCTACAGGGGAATAAGATAGTGGTAAGAGATGATTAAACATTGCTTAGCCTGGCTTGGTTACAATAGTGACTCAGATGTACAAAGTGTTAGTATAACATTGGCACATGCGATACACATTTGCCTGCTCAGCAGTCACTAGCCGGCAAAGTTTATAGTCTGCATAGACAGACAATGACGCATACACATGTGCAGACATTCTTTGTGTGCAAGACCATGATTAGTTTTGACCACGTGATAGGTACTGGGGCGCGGTCAGTCACGTGGTAATGACGTAGGAATTAAGGCATCTCCTTATGTAGAGGGATGCTTGCTGGGAAACTTGTACTATATAACCCAGGACGGACAAAGGACTCGCTCTCTTATCTCTGACCTCCTGCTTCGTCCAGACCTCTCTTCTGTATAGAATGCTAGAGCTTAGGGCAGTCAGTATATAATATGTAGTGAATTTAATAACGTAAAGAGACTGCGGGCTCTCTTCTCTTGTGCATAATGGGTTAGGATGTGTGTAGGATATTTACTACAAAGCTTGGTGGCTTGCATTTAGTAGTTGTTTAATTGGTGATTTTGTTATTTAGAGGCAAAAGTGAGATTGAAAGTTAATCAGTAAATGAGCTGATAAATAAGTTAGAGTTGGGCGGTTCTAAGGGTGTGTGCATAGCTTAGATTGCTGTTTTAGTCTATTACTGTTAGTATAGGGTGAAAGTTCGTGATTTCAATGGAGGAAAGAAGGGCGAAAGAAACTGAAAAGATGCGGTAAGAAACAATGAATTTACTTGACTATTATTTGCATTGTTAGTTAGAATATATGTGCATGCGAGTTTTATGTTTCTTGGTTGACATGTATTACTTAGATTATTAAAATTGTATAAAAAAATGGAGACAAGCTGTAGTTTATTGTGATTTATTTGAGCGCGTGGCAAACCCTTTTGGAACGGCAGTGAGACTGATTCTATTTTGTTTGTCTTGTATATTATAATTTGGTTTGTCATGCCCGTTCCCCGTACAAGTACAGAATTAAGTAGTTTAGATTAACTCTCACAAGATAACGCAAATATAGGGACGCGTTACAATTGTTATTCTCCAGTTAACATCCTATTGTATGTTTTTAAAAGGGCTGTCCGGTAGTTGTTAGAGCATCTTATACAACTGTATTTAGTCAGTAGTCATAGCGAAAGGCACGCGTCATCTGCTCGCTTCATTTCCGCCCCTGACGGTTGATACAGCAAGGTTTCGTACGGCCATTTTCGGGACTTTTGGAAACAACTATCGGATCACATATACATTTTGAAATGTCTGGATTCTGATATTCTATATAGAATCTGTCAGTAAAATAACACTCGAAGGCCCCTTTAATAATCATTTTAAAATAAAATAAGATAAAAGTACGAACGGACTCAAATGTGTTCTAGTTTACTTCATCACGCCATGACTGGTACTTGAGAGAAAAGAGAGAGAAAAAAACCACAGGATTTTCTACTGCACTTCTTCATTAAAACGAACACACACCCACACACACACACACACACACACACCTACACACACATCCACCCACCTACATACTTGCAATTCATCATAAATGGGTTTAATTAAGAATGTAGGAATCGGAAAGTGATTTTTTGACGGAAAGAACGCAAATTTCTTCTAGAAATGTAAGAATCTAAGTCAAAATTGGCTCTTTCCGTCTCAAAAGTTGACCTATTTCGTCTCCTAGGAGCGACGAAATAGGTCGATTTTTCTTCAAAATTTCTCCGAAAATGGACTGTATTTTCTCCGTCCCGGATAGTGCACTCCTCTGTACTTAAAACACTCTCATGCACTACAACTGCACTCCCTTGCACTAAAAGAGCACTCCCGCGCACTTAGAAAAAAGTGGGGTCCTGGAAAAAAGTGGGTTCCAAGCAAATGAACCCATTTGTTACTAAGAAAGACAGGGTCTGGTACCCATTTGTGCGCTTTTGTAAGTACCCAAACACACACACACATCCACACACACACACACATTAAAACACTCACTCGTTCATTGATTGTTCTGGATCAAATGTATTTGACGAAGATGAAGAGGTAGGTTTTGAAATTCTTTTTGAAAATACACAACAGGTTAGGTGGAGTGGTGGAAACGAAGTCGAAGTCGAAGTGAAAACCTTTACTAGGATAATAGCATTAGGTCCTATGGACCTGTTTTACAACTAGTCCTTAATAAAATTGTAAAACAAAATAAAAAAATTCAGAACAAACAAAATAATTAACATAAAATTGATTTGAAACTAACACAAATTTTAACAATGGTAAGAGTGAAAAATAAATTACTAAGAAAATTAATGTACCGAAATACACATACTCCCTCCCCCCACCCCCCTCCAATACCCCTTCCCTACTCCCACGCTCCCCACCCCCTCCACCACAACCACACACATACACAAGCTAATTCACACAAACAAATTTTAAACGAGAGTGAGAGACAGACATCACCCTTCCCAAAACCACCATAACCATCCGCGCTTGTTGCTTCAAATTCACCACACTAGTAGGCCTACTCAATCTTTCCAGTCTATTTGATATCTTCCAAATTCTTTTATACTTCACGCACACGATTAAATCACCGCTGAAATGTTTACCGCCGTCTATAAAAAAAAAATAATGCACGCGTATTTGCTTTCCTTCTGCACAAAAGATGCGATAAAGGGGCATCACTCCTTCTCGGAGTTATCGACCTTATACCTGACGTCATCCATTGAAGCGGGCATGCAGAGTTGCGGGCGCGGGTTGAGGAGGAGAGCGCAGCGGTAATATTAATTGTTGTAGTAAAGAGTTTTCTATGACTGTTCTTGATAGTCCTGGCTGTCAAGGGCTCTACAGAGTTCAAGCTCCTTTACATTGGGATTGGAGCTGACCCGGTCACGGGAGAGAGAGAGCAAGAGAGAGAGAGAGAGACAGATAGACAGACAGACAGGTAGAGACAGAGAGATGCACGGTCAGCCAGTGGGGCGAAAAGACACTCGAAATGCAGAATGGAATTTAGAATTGAAGGTCAGAAGAAGAAGAAATGGGCCAATTGCACGAAAAAGGCGTATGAATCTGTCTGAGCGGCCACAAACCAGTCATTCTTTGGCCCACGTCTACAACTACTTCCTTTCGAGATCCCTTCTTCCGATCCCAGTTTTGTTATGCTTGTTATTTGTTGTCTTCCCATTTCTTGTGTTTGGATGCCTGGTTATTGTACTTCCAAACATCTAGAAATACTTTGAAATAGTCGGGAATCAGAACCAGCAAAAATGTCGGTTATAAATTAGTTTAGTTTCCATTCCAATCACGTTGGAGGCCAAAGTTGTTGTTTTTTGTGTGTGGTTTTTTTTGTTTTTTTTTAATCCCATTGTAGATATTAATAGCCTAGTGATTTTTCCGATCTTTCATTTTAAATGCATGTATTGTGTTCTTTTTGCGTCGTTTCTAATATTAGAGTTGATTGCCTGCTGTTTTTAAACTCTACCCTCTCTCTCTCTCTCTCTCTCTCTCTCTCTCTCTCTCTCTCTCTCTCTCTCTCTCTCTCTCTCTCTCTCTCTCTCTCCACACACCCCTTCACCTCATCTTTGTTCAAGTTGGTTGGGCTTCTTCTCCTATCCTAGTTTTGACTACCTGTGTACTCCTTTTCCGATCCTAGTTTTGACTGCCTGTGTACTCCTTTTCCGATCCTAGTTTTGACTGCCTGAGTACTCCTTTTCCGATCCTAGTTTTGACTGGCTGTGTACTTCTTTCCCGATCCTAGTTTTGACTGTCTGTGTACTCTTACGCTTACTCTGGTACCCAAGCAGTGGAATTCCCTTCCCTCCCATATCCGCAACATACAATCAACACAGGCATTCAAAAAGGCCCTCAAAACCCACCTCTTCAAACTGCATTATTCAGACTGACTTGTATCCCGCTGCCATTCTCTCCTCTTTTGTTTCTGTCAGATCCGTAAGTGTGTACACGGCTGTAAATATATATACTGTTTTCCTTTCCTGGGTCTATCCGGGCATATAAATAGCTGTGAATAAGTTTTTGCTATTCTATTTTTGTCTTTTTTGTCATTTTTGTACATAGTTGTAAATAGTTCTTACTTTTACTGTTCCGTCTTTTGGTGTATCGTAGCAAAAGCGATGTTTGATCGAGTGTATGTATTTTTATGTAATGACTATGTAAAGCACGGTGAGTCTGGTCGTAGGCTGGTGTACCCGCTATATAAAAACCCGTTATTATTATTATTATTATTATTATTATTATTATTATTATTATTATTATTATTATTATTATTATTATTATTATTATTATTACTCCTTTTCCGATCCTAGTTTTATTTCATATGCTTTTTGTCGATCGTATTGTTTTTAATTGCCTGCGTTTCTTCTAAACTTTATTTTGAATGGCTGACCTGAAGCTTTTTTCCGATCTTACTTTTCGCTTTTTCCTATCGAAACGTTCCCAAAATGTCAAAGCACCCTTTTGAAAAGTCCTAGTTTTGATTTCACGGTTTTGTGTTATTCCCCCATCTCAATTTCGATTGTCTCTGCCTTTTCTTTTCCGATCCTAGTTTTAAATTGACTGCTTCTTTTCGCAGGAAGAGATTCCCTCAATGCCAAAAGGAACGCAGGCGTTTGTCAAGAAAGAAGAATGTTACACTTAAACCACATCACAGAAGAAATAAGACGGCAATCCATTCTAATGTATTTCCAGATAAAGCCGAAAAATTACTATTTTTAAAAGTGTTTATTTACTTTAGCGCAGTTGTGGCTCAGTTTTATCCTAACGGAGCTAGAGAAAAAGATGGAATTACAGGCCACTAACGGAACTATATACAAGCGAGACAATTATAAAATTCGGCTCAAATAATTTTTAGGTAGAGCGCAAAACACGTTTAGAAACTGGTAAATCACAATAACTTTGATCTTTGAGAAGGTACAAACATGAGTGATTTAACATGTGATTTAGAAGTACGAAACCTATCCACAAAGTACATATTATGAATTTCGGTTCCAGTTTTTTTTTAGGATAAGGCTTATACCCTGTGGGTTCGGGCACTGATCAGAATAGACCCAACGTCTCCCGACGTGTCGTAAGAGGCGACTAACAGGGGTGATGTCAGCACGGTATCACTGGGCGAAAGTCTTCTACACAGAAGTCACCGGCCAGGACGGAGGAACCTCATGTTACTACAGGTTCAACGACCACGTGCTCGGGGCCAAGACTAGCCACACTGTATTCGTGGATATCGGCTGTGGCCAACAGCCTGGAGAGGATTGGGCCCTGCCAGGTCTTTCTTGCCCAAGACACACTGCATGATGAATAAAACACGATCATCTGCGGTGCCCCTACGACCTCCGAGTTACGGGTTAGGATAGGATAGGACAGGAAGGCCAAACGTGTGTTTTGAACAACATAACAGTGACATTGTGAACGACAGACCGACTTAGGCCGACGACCGGACCGCTAATGAAGGCTGGCCCATGATTGAGGTACTTGGAAACCAAAATCCAACAAAAATCGCTTGAGTCGTTTTCGAGATATTGAGCAACATGTGCTTACAACAAAATGACTCCAATGACCTTGACCTCTGCGGTACAACAAATACGATGGCACGAGAGGCAGGCTACTAACCTAGGTAATGTTCCTGTCAAGTTCGGTCAAAAATCCGCTCAGTGGTCTTTGAGATATGGATTCCAGCGAACCGACAGACAGCCAGACCGACCGACATTAGGTTCGTTCGGATTCCCCTCCTCCCCCCTCCCCCTTTCCATCCTCCTCTTCCTCTCCCCGCCCATCACAGCCCACTCCCCTCTTCCCCCATCCTCACCCTCCACAGATAAGTCTGAAAAAAAAGCCAAAAAATAAAAAAAAATAAAAAGACCCGTAAAGTTTTGTTATTAAATATTTACACGGTACAAGTATTGTAAGTTGCGAGGCAAGGGCTACGCTTCGTCCGCTACAGCGACAGCCATTCAGCAAAATGTCCACATTCGTGACGTAGCAGAGCATAGCCAACTGTCCTTAGCGCCGTACTGTATGCATTCATCATGCGAGGGATCTTCGCACGCAGAGAGATCATCAACAGCTTGACAGTAGTAAGCACCGCAGAAGGAAACGGTACCGAACACAGGCGCTGGAATCTGGCAAAAGAGATCGTGCTTTCTATACATTCTGATATAAAAGAGGGACGGGCTATACATAAAGAGATGCTGTCGCATCCAGATAGGCCGCCTGTGGTAACGACATTAGTAAATACCTACATTTTTGGACCACAGGCAGAGCAGGCTACAAATATTATGATGATTAGGTTACACGTCATTATTAGGCCTATTGACACAGGCGCTTGTATCTGGACACGCGAGCGCCTATGCCTGTGACGCGTCTCCCTTTGGTTATCTATAATACAGATAACCAAAGGGAGACGCGTCACAGGCATAGGCGCTCGCGTGTCCAGATACAAGCGCCTGTGCCTATTGATTCACAGCAACACACCATTACATACAACAAGATTGCTAGCCATTCAAATGCGTTTGGCACACATAGCTGAAATGTAAGCATTTTCAAAAGTGTTAATTATCGTGGCTTTGTGAGGACTCGGTTTTGTCCTACAGAAGCAAAATGAAAGCATGGAATGACGGGCCCCTGTCTGAGCTATCTGCTAGCAAAACGTCATCAAAATCGGTTCAGCCAATTTTGAGATACAGCCCAAAACGTGTTCAGAAAATAATAAATCCCAACACGGCGACCTTGATCTTTGATAAACAGACGTTCGCTTGCACGTTACACGGCAAAGACGGTGGTGCTAACAATTTGAGATTTGGTGTGCAACGGGCCAACCGACCTACAGATAAAACAGACTGACGGACAGACCGACTTTAGGGCTCTTTCTGAATCCCGACTATCTCAAAGTATTTCCACATCAGTCTGGAATTTTGTTTTAAACCATGTCTTCTTCCAAACTAAAACAGTCTGTTGCAACACAATCAGTCCTACTGATATGGAGTTCTTCATCTTTCTCCTCAGTTCTCTCCAGCAGAAGACGCCTACGAGAGATGGCTGGCATCTCCAAGGAAGTGCATGATAGCCAATGGCGCGAACACAAAATTGAGTTCACCCCGCAGAACCATATGAGGCCACTACTTCCCAAACAGGCGTAGGACGGGGACACAATTTATTCTTCTGCAAAACTACGCTTGGATGGACAAGAACTGGGGAGAGAGAGAGAGAGAGAGAGAGAGAGAGAGAGAGAGAGAGAGAGAGAGAGAGAGAGAGAGAGAGAGAGAGAGAGAGAGAGAGAGAGAGAGAGAGAGAGAAGAGAAGAGAAGAGAAGAGAAGAGAAGAGAAGAGAAGAGAAGAGAAGAGAAGAGAAGAGAAGAGAAGAGAAGAGAAGAGAAGAGAAGAGAAGAGAAGAGAAGAGAAGAGAAGAGAAGAGAAGAGAAGAGAAGAGAAGAGAAGAGAAGAGAAGAGAAGAGAAGAGAGAGAGGAGAGGAGAGGAGAGGAGAGGAGAGGAGAAGAGAAGAGAAGAGAAGAGAAGAGAAGAGAAGAGAAGAGAAGAGAAGAGAAGAGAAGAGAAGAGAAGAGAAGAGAAAAGAGAACAATTTTATTTTGCAGACAATAGTAGTTGTGGGAGTGAAGAGTGGGAGAGTGGGTGGTGGGTGGTTAAGGAAGCAGGGGGAGAGGTTTTGGGGTCCATTTTTTTAATTAGTTTTTTTTTACGCTGGTCTACCATACTACAGAGAAAACTGAAAGTTCTTCCATCTCTAAACATCAGATTGCTCGTATTATTATCAATGGTATTGGATCTCTGAACATCAGGATGTTTTCATTATCAGTGACGGTATTGGATGAGGGTCAATCTCACATTTCCATAATAAAATCCTAATATTTCCATTCCGTCTTCTAACAGCGGGTGTCGGATGGCGCAGTGGTTGGAGCACTCGCTACTGTGTCGCAAGTTAAGCATCGTCCAGTGCGGTTAGCACTTGGATGGGTGACCGCAAAACGTGAAGCGACAAATAACAACGCCCCAGCTGACTCAACCGTGACTGAGTACCTACTCTCTTAAGGGTGGGGAAGGTAAAGCAGCGAGGGAGAGAGATGGGCATCACCCTCATTACGCTGGCACAAGATAAGTGTGATCTCCAACATCACGCTCCCCTACGGCCACAGGCTATGGGACTACCTTTACCTTTTTTTTAACCTTCTAACAACGATCTCCCTGCCTTTACATCACATGTTGGCGTGTTAGAGGAGAGTTTGGTGTGCATGTGAGAGTGTGTGAAACATGTAAACAAGTATGCTGAAACAGATCGCCGCGTTTTGAGCCTGAATGGTGATTTGAGAAAAGCTCGTATATAGAATCCAGGATTTTTTTTAAATTAATGAAGTCAGTGATTTATTTCTTTACTTTATTTTGTATATCATTTGTCATTCAAGCGAAGTCAAAATCTGATTGCCTTCTCTATGTCATGAATTGGCTAGTTTTACCCTGCCCAGTGACTATTTAGCCTTGTGTAGTCATTGTAACAGTAGAGAGTCAGTATATTACCCAGCAGCAATTAAAGTACACACCGCGAGCCCGACCCACGCTGCGCAGTGACTCAGCACTTGAACTTTGAATCTGACCGTTTTTAACCAATGAGAGCTCAGGTAAGCGGGTAGAGCGGTTCTGACTGTGTCAGAGCCTAACACAGTTTGAATCAGTCGTGTGTGAGACGAGGAAGAAGTAACATCTCCTTAGCTAGCAGAGAACTATCTTCACTCATAGACCAGGAAGCAGGACTTAGAATCTCAGAATTCTATTTAGTCGCCACGGGCCTGAACTTGTCAAACAGGTAAATGAACACACTTCTGTTTCATCGTGATATATTTATATTATTGTTGAAATTATGTTTGTGGAATTTGCTATGCATAAATGTGAATTGTTAATCCGAATTTGCGTGACCATGTGGAACAGCCGAACACGTGGCGAAACACGACCGGTTGCGCCGCCATGTTGCATACCATACGGAACCACTGTTGTTTAACTTATATGTATGTTTGCAGACCAGTGGCTGTACCACTGAATGTTTATAATATTATTAATTCTGTATGTGTATAGTTAGACACGATTGATTTATGTATGTATAGGACTTTTGAGTGAGATTCCAGTGGACCCCGGAAGTAGCAGAATGTTCGTCGCTTATGTATAGAGATGTGGAGCTATCACTGAGGGCTACTTTGGCTGTCAGTGAGACGCTCTGCACAAACCGATTATTCAGGGTTGTGCAGAATTTCGTCTCTTATATTACAGACGAGCAGGCGAGCTATCCTGTGCGTCCCACTCCACAGAAACGACAAGTTGGTTGAGGAGACTCTACCGCACAAGTCGGAAAGAGCTACCTTGAAAAACACCCTGTCAGACCCCACAGCGTGGCAAGGGAACCCAACTACACAACTACACAGGTGGACCAGAAGCTACCTCACAGAAGGACTTCGCACGCACCATCTAGCAGTTAAGTGCAAAAACGAAGGTGCACTTAAACTGATCATAACAGGACCACAGTAGTCCAACTCTTCAGAAACTGTAAAACGGACCACAGTAGTCCAAATCTACATGAGATATTATATCAAGTGCCCGATGAAGATATAACAGCTGCCTAGACTATCAGCGATCGAACTATTAGCATTGTACGAGACTTTTTAAGTTAGATTAGTACTTAGAGAATCTTGTATAGAGTAGAAGAAATAAATGTGTGATTTTAACTGTTATCAAGTGGCTGGACTACATATGATTCATAGCCGTGTGAAAGCTAGTGTGACAGTAATCTTTTACCATTTTTCTATCTATTTCTGTACCCCAACCTTAACACAGAACGAGCTAAACAAATAAATTTATTAAAGTAATTCATAGGGTGACTTACTAGCAGTTCCCACCGAATAAACGTGAGGGTCCATAATTCCATTGTGCAGAGCCCATAAACCCCACGTGACACTCTATAGTAAAACACAACTCTACAGCATCTGCAGAGAAGCGCCATCCAGAACAAGAAAGAACATGACACAGTGATAACGCCGTGGGGCATGGTGGCAGTTAATAGCTGGTGTCAGCAACAATACAAACCCACATCCAGATATAGAAGTACCTGCGAGCTGTGTTGTGCATACGTTTCTGGCATTCACTGCAATACGCCCTTAGCACTTTGCCAGGACCTTTAATGCTGTGCGTTGGAATGTATGTACGTATGTGTTACGATTGAGACGCGCGCACGATAGATCCGATCATATTGTTTTTCAAGGTATGCAGTGACAGCGTGTATTTACCTTTGATTTGATTTTGCGCTGTTGCTAGAAGAAGCTTTGTATACTGTTAATAATTTTCGTCGATCGATATTGTTGAGAATTTTCTGGAATTACTAGTTTATTGTCGACCGAAGCTTCCAGATAGGTCTCGTAATAGCTAAGCGATTCTTCTAACCTAAAGAATGCTCTATGACGTAAGACATTGCGTAGTTTCGGTGACGAGTTTGGTTTTGATTGGGTGTTATTGCGTCATACTGGAATGTTCGAATTTTTTGTCGAATGCAGAGATGCTATATAAGTAATGCACTGTCTGCTTGTAGGAATTATTTTTTATGTGACTTTCGGAAAGCTATCTTGTAAGCAAATGTTGATTTTGCTGAATACGGTTGGGAAACTTTATACGACGACTCTTGCTGTGTTGTTGAGTGAACAGGCTGCGTGGATTAACGAATTCGAGTTACACATATCAAGATTCGATCAAGATCAAGCATCGGGGCTGAATCGACTATTGATAAATACCGTGTAACAGTATGTAAGTAAGTATGTAAGTATGTAAGTATGGATGTATGTATGTATGTATGTCTGTATGTATGTATGTATGTCAGGGCTTGCGAAATCCCACTTCCCGTTACCCGGGGAAGTGTAAAATTTCGTCGGGTAGTACACATTCATCAAGTACATTTCCCGCGGGTAATACAGAAATCACATAGTTAAAAAAAAAAGAGCTTCAGTGCTTCACTATTTTCGCTTTCCTGTGAGCTGGCATTTTACCATGAACCAAAAGTAATTTTTTTCTGCGAGATTTCCATCGCCGCGAACAACTGTTTGGTTTTTTTTTTGTCTCGTCTGCCTGCTTTAGTAAAGAGTTACTTCCCTTCTGGCCACCTTCCGACGTGTTTTCTTTCATAAAATTTCATTGGTGCATTGTCGATATTTTAGCCAGTGGGGGATCAGTTAAGAGTTTGTTATAGTAACGTAAACTCAATAAACATCCGGTGAATTTGCCGGCGACTTAGAAAGAAATTCATGGGTAATGTAAAAATTTGGAGGGAATTACAGAAATCAAATTTACATTACCCCGGGAATTACAGAAATTTGAAAATTCGGCAAGCCATGTATGTATGTATGTATGTATGTATGTATGTATGTATGTATGTATGTATGTATGTATGTATGTATGTATGTATATAGGTATGTAAGTAGGCTTATGTATTTATTTGTTCTTGTACAGCACTATTCAAGCACAAGAGTTATAAACTCCAGGCGCTGGTCAATAGGTACAGGGTTTAACAAAAGCGGCCGAGCCTTTGTGCGCATCGTATGACATATACCCATACCTCTAAGCACACATGGGAGAGGGGGAGGGGAGTGGTTGGTGCGAAGAAGGAGCCTAGCGCTCGTGGTGTAGGTTATATCTGGGTAGCCAGTCTAGGACGTCAGCGGCAGGACCTTTAAAATCCGACCGTTGGACTGTCTGCAAAAACTGCACGCTGTTCCAATTTACAGAGGAGATAACTGGAGAAGGATCGACTCCACGGTCAATACCACAGAAACCTCGTACAAGCAATAATACTTAACCGTACTATGGTCATCCGTGGAGGTTTTCAGACAGCCCTGCCCTACATGAAATCTCTTGCCGCTTGGTCATCCATGAGGAACTGACCATTGGGCAAACTAGCACTTGGGACTGGAAGGTCCATTACCCTAATTGGATAGGTCTGGCCAAGGAGAGAGACAGACAGACAGAGAGGGCCAGTATAGTGACAGACCACATCGATTTTTGCACTACGTACTTGTTACTTGTAACTACTACTACTACTACTACTACTACTACTACTACTACTACTACTACTACTACTACTACTACTACTAAATCAGGATGACATCACCTGCTTTTTCTTTCCATCGAACTGAAAGTGCGGCGATCTGAAGGGATCGCTATTATGTAGGCGGCAGAAGAGAAATCAATTATTTAGCTTTGAAATTTAGAGCGACTGCATCCAATCCCAGTATTGAAGGGACAGAGGAAACCGGAGTACAAGGAGAAAACCCTCGGTGTCCTGAACAGTATCGAACCTAAGTCACGTCAGTTCGTCCCACGCGGGGTTCGAACCCGCGACCTTCTGCCTAGGAACCCAGCGCCCTATCCATGGTGCTACCAGGCTATTGTGAAGAGGAGAAAGTTGGCGTGGTTTTGGTCACGTGACGTGGCACGCGGGACACCCTTTGCAAAAAGAAAAAAAACCCAAACATTATGCAAGGAACAGGAAGAAGGGCGGGGGGGGGGGGGGGGGAGGGGGGACAGGCGCAGAGAAAGGCAAAGAAAGAACTGGACAGACGACGTCAAAACGTGGACAGTGGATATGTTGTGTCTCCTGACAACAGCAACACATACAGACCGAAGTGGCGAAAACTATCCGCGATAGCATCCCTCGGGTCCTCCCCTAACAGCTCAACAGGTGATGGATTAGCTAGAGAGACAGGCTGTGAGGAAGAGAGCACAAGACGACCACATGCATCCTGCAATCACAAGAAAACCCTACGTCTGTATTATCATTGATTATAAGGAGTGTTCTGGTCAGCTGCTGCACTCTTTGCGAAACAAAAACGGGGACTAAAAATAGACAATGGCCAACGGACTCCAGCTAAGTGGAAATTTGCAAAGCGAAGTGGGCCTCGCTAAACAGGATCTGGACGTAGCTTCTGCCCCGTTTACAAAAACATGGACAGACACGCAGGGACAGACAGACAAACGAAAGGCAGGCGCACACATACGCACAAAAATTACGCACGCACACACACACACACGCATGCACGCACGCGTGCTCTCCCACTCAAACAACACACGCATCATTCAGATGAGTACATCTGTCCGGTCCCGACGAATCCATTTTAGTTTGTTTTGTTGTTTTTTTTCCCAATCGCATGCTGTCCGTGAAGCCCGTTCGATTAATTAAGAATGTCAGGATGTCAGAACATCGCCCTATGAGCCCCAAGATCTAAGCGGAACCAGAAAGCCGCCATGTAACGCATGCGCAGTCAGGCCTCTAGCGAAAAGGGAGACAATTGTCAGTATGGCAGGAAAGATAACAAGAAACTGTCGGGAAGCAGGACAGGAGGAGAAGGAAAAGAGGAAGAGGAGGAAAAAAACGATTGAGAAGAAAAAGGAAGAAAGAGAAGACGACGAAAAGAAGGTCTTCATACGACGAAAAGAAGGTCTTCATACAACGAAAAGAAGGTCTTCATACAACAAAACTGACGACCAAGATGATGGTGCGGATGAAGTCGTTTTTGTGATGATGATGATGATGATGATGATGATGATGATGATGATGATGATGATAACGACGACGACGAAGATGATGCATGATATGTAGGTGAGGAAGAGAGATTAGGGAGGGACAGTTTTGATGTAGCGGGCTGTGGTGGTAGGTTCTGTTACACATTGCATGCAACGGTTCGTTAGGAATTCAATTACACACACGTCCCAGTCGCCACAGCGTGGCGTGCGACGCTCGTGCCCTGTACCCCTGTTGCCATGCATATTCATCACGATCCGAAAGCTCATGAATATTAATCGGATGGAAGGGAATTAACTCCATCCCATGTTGCAGGTTGGGTTTCTTGATCACGCTATCGGAGAAATGTGTGGGCATTTTGCAATGCTGGATTTGTGTCGGGCTCTATCCTAACAAACGGACAAATTTGGTCTTGAGGTCCAACCATTGAGGAACTGCACTATCTGGGGATTTTTCTTTTTTAAGTTGGCGGCTGTGTGTGTCAAGTTCGTATAGGGGATACAGTAGAATTTGCACCTTGAGCGCTAACTGTTTTGAGAAACTGCACTATCTGAGGCACTTTTGTTTTTGGTCCGCTTTTGTGTCAGGCTGTATCGTAACTGAAACAGATGCGCCTTAAACTCCAGAGTTGTGAGAATCGCACTACACAAGGAAAACAAGAAGTAGTATATAAGCTATATAAAGACCATTATTATTATTATTATTATTATTATTATTATTATTATTATTATTATTATTATTATTATTATTATTATTATTATTATTATTGTTGTTGTTGTTATTATTATTATTATTATTATTGTTATTATTATTATTATTATTATTATTATTATTAAAAGAATATAGCATGTAGTACACAGGTACACATACCCAGTTTTTTGTCTGTTGTGTTTAATATTCTTTTATATCTCTTTACTCATATTCAATTAGCATCCATAAATCCACAATACTAGAAGAAGAGATATTCAATTGATTGAATATATTGAATTGAGTGAATATCTCGCCTTCTAGTAATGTGGATTTATGGATCCTATCCTATCCTATCCTATCCTATCCTATCCTATCCCGTAACTCAAAGGTCGTTGGGTGCATCACAGATGATCGTTTAATCAGCGTACTCCATCTTTCTCTGTTCTCAGCAACCCTGATATCTTCGTTCAGTGTCAAACCAGTCCATTCTCGAATGTTGTCTTCCCACCTCTTTTTCCGTCTCCATCTTCTTCCGCCTATTTGCACCGTGCCTTGCAATATGGTTTTTGCTAGGACTGATGCTCTGGTGACGTGATTATACCATCGGAGTTTCAGTTTCTTCACCACTGTGAGCATGTCATCATGTTGTTTAATGGCTTGTGTGATGGTCTGTCGGACTTCGTCGTTGGTGATGTGCTGGGTATAGGAAATGCCCAGAAATCTTCTTTAGCACCTCATCTCCATGCTTTGTATTCTTCGTTGTAGATCTGCTGTGAGGGTCCATGTTTCGCAAGCCTATAGGAAGATGGAGATGACAATGGAGCGCAGCAGCCTTACCTTGGAATGTAGACTGATGGTCCTGTCTTTCCAAATGGGCTTCAACCTTGTCAGGGCAGAAGTTGTTTGTGCGATCCTGAAGAGGACTTCCTGTCGGGACCCATTGTCTGATACAATGGCTCCTAAATATTTGAAGCTATGGATTTATGGAAACTAACTGAAAATTTTCCGAAGGATGATCTGCCCTGTGTGGCCTGGGAACTGGTTTGGCCACGGAAATATCATTTACAAAAAGATGGATAATAAAATAATTACCTCCTCTCCTTCGTTTGCCAGAGGTTTCATGTTCTGGAATTTTCCCCATTGCTGCTTAATAAGGTCATGTCGGTTGGCACTGTTTTTGGCAGCATACATAGGCATGAACAAGATGTCGTTGGGTGTTCCCAACAATGTGAAATTGAATCCCAGACAGAAATTAAGTGTCTTCTTTTCTGCCGTTGTAAGGATCGCAATGCAGTTTTTGTTTGTTTGAGGCTGACGTAGTTCTATTGACAATACGCATTAGCAGTTTACAATACGGAGTTACTTTTCGACCACTTTGAAGTAATGCGAATGCATTTTACATTGGAAGGAAAATTAATGATTGTAATTGATATGACGGGTGTACTATTAATTAATGATTGTAATTCATATGACGAATGTACTATTTTCTCCACGCTCATTTGCAAGTCTAAGGAAGAAGAAGAAGGAGGAGAAGAAGAAGAAGAAGAAGAAGAAGAAGAAGAAGAAGAAGAAGGAGAAGAAGGAGAAGAAGAAGAATAAGGAGAAGAAGGAGAAGAAGAAGAAGGAGAAGAAAAAGAAGCAGAAGAAGCAGAAGAAGAAGAAGCAGAAGAAGAAGAAGAAGAAGAAGAAGAAGAAGAAGAAGAAGAAGAAGAAGAAGAAGAAGAAGAAGAAGAAGAAGAAGAAGAAGGAGAACAAGAAGGAGAACATGAACAACAAGAACAACACAAATGAATGAATTAATACAAATGTATTAAGCGCATAAAGATTTCCATACTAAAAGCATGATCACAACCCTGGGGAAAAATAATTAAACAAGAAGATCAAGAACAAGAAGAATCTGAAGAATTAACAGGGAAAACCCAAAGTTTCATTGTCGAGTCAAAAGAATCATGTATTTCTGCTATAGGTTGACAAAACTGCAAGTCCATTATTTTTGGTTTTGTTTTGTCTAACCTAAAATGTCGACACACTCATAAAGATCCATCTTGGAAGTTTGAATGCCAGATGGTCTTTTTCTGCGAGATCCAGACAAGTTAGTAATCCGAAGACAAACACAAAAATGCCATCAAGACACCAGAAATCGATTTATATAGAGTGAAGAGACTTACTAAATTTTGTCATTAAAAAGCTAAAAATGTGTGGAGAAATAATCAATGACATTTATCAGGCATGCCTGAGACTTCAAACCGAAGACACCGCCACTCTAAACATGCTAATGTACCGTTGATTGCACCTGGGGTCTAATCCATTATAATCGTTGTTAACCGACATCTGACATGGAGAACATTTATATTGGAAAGGTCAAGAGTATCGATTCTTGGATTCTACTTCTTCTTCTTCTTCTTCTTCTTCTTCTTCTTCTTCTTCTTCTTCTTCTTCTTCTTTGATGACGTATTGCTCTTTGGTTCAAGTGGACTGGAATAATTTCGTGTCATAGGAATGTAGAGTTGGATGGGAAATTTCGTCTTTATCAGTTCATGTTAATTTATTAATAGCTTAATAATATTGCTACAAAGGTTGATAATGTATATATAGCTGTATTGTATATAGTTGTAGTGTAGTGTAGTGTAGTGTAGTGTAGTGTAGTGTAGTGTAGTGTAGTGTAGTGTAGTGTAGTGTAGTGCAGTGCAGTGCAGTGTAGTGTAGTGTAGTTGTGTGTGGTGTAGTGTGGTGTAGTGTAGTGTGGTGTAAAGTAGTGCAATGTAGGATAGGGTAGTGTAGGGTAGTGTAAAGTAGTGTTAATTAATTATTTATTGCTTATAACGGGTCCAGCGGACTGCAAAGAGCCGAATCTAGACCACAAAATCAAGACCACAACTTCGTTGAAAGAGGATTCACCCCTGATCCGCATAAAAGATCTGCCGAAACAACCCTAGTTGTAACACTGAAGGCACTCCACCAGCCGGTCAGTTTACAATAATGACATCCCTCGCAGGGGACGCTGAGGCCATACTTTAATTTATCGAACCCCCGTTTACAAAAACAAAACTAGAATACAAACATCATTATACAATATCAACAAAACTCATACATATAAAATGCCTACATTGCTAAATAATAATATCATAGGAAGCCCAAAAATGATTTGAATTTGTATATGGTACATTACTCAACCATTTTAGAAGTAATAATGGGGATCTAAACTCGGTCTCAGACTTAAAACGTATTTTCAAACGAGCTACTGAAAAGAGTGCCCAAACCCTCATGCCGCCATGGCTGTCTAGAATCTATCTATTCTGTATCACCAATCAGCAGTCCAAAAACTGTTTCATGTGACAAAAATGAAACTCGAAGCTAGAATGTAAAATATCTTCAATGTTAGAGCACTAATCCATCTTTAAAGTTCAACCTAATCGTTACATTTGTGTCAAATCATGATTTGTTAGAAGAAGCCTTACGTAGGCATAATAGTAATAGTGCTCTTGCCTCTGGGCCTGCCCTGTGTGTGCTCAATAAGATGTAAACGTTAGACTATTTTTATCATCTTGTTGTACTAATTAGTGTAATAGTAATTTATTGAATCTAAAAGTAACATGGTTTGAAAAGATGGCACAACTGGAGCACCTTTTAAGTAGTTATCAAATTGCTTCATGGTATAATAATAGGCCTAATTACTAGGCTTATTTTAACAGTACAACTGTACCTGGACACACATCTATATTCTCATTCTGTATGATTAATTTTTACAATTTTACTTTTTATTTTTCAGAAATGGACGCAGAAGCAATGTTTTGGGAGGTGGCGCTTGATCCTCACATGGACATTGAGGATGTGTATTTAATCAATCAAATGCTGACTGAGCGCTCAACTTTCGAGGGCAGCTTTGATTTGCAGACATACACAAATGCAGTCACTCGCGCAAAATCACAACGAAACTAGGTGCTGGAAACGAAAGCTCACAGAAACACGTTCGTTTCGTTTCGTAACGCGGCGTAAGAATCAGCGGCGTGCCTCTCGTTGGACGAAACGAACACACAATCACTTTCAGTTTCACCCGTTCCGAAAGACCCCTATTCACTCTTTTTTCACAGTCTCATCTTTCATTCCATTATTACTCTATCCTAGTCCTATTTCATCCATCCAATCACCGACCCTCTCAGATGCATACGAGAACAGCCTTCTGTTCTCCAAACAGTCTTTATATAGCCGAGTCTCATCAGCAAAATATTAATGAACTAGGAAATAGTGTACTCACGCAAAGCGAATACATACGCCAAGTGCCGATGTCAACAGCCGCCGCCTGTGTCCTAACTCTAATATACACAAATGAATATATTTGCCAGCACATCACCAACAACAAAGTCCGACAGACCATCACACAAACCATTGAACAATACGATGACATGCTCACAGTGATGAAGAAACGGAAACTCTGATGGTATGGCCACGTCACCAATGCATCAGGCCTTGCAAGGACCATTCCTGTAAGGCACGGTGTAAGGAGGCAGAAGAAGAGGGAGACAGAAATAGAGGTGGTAAGACAACATTCGAGAATGGGCTGGTTTGGCACTGACCCAAGCCATGATGGTTGCTGAGGACAGAAAAAGATGGAGTACGCTGGTTAAACGATCATCTATGGTGCCCCAACGACCTTCGAGTTACCGGATAGGATACGATAGGATAGGTAGTGTAGTGTAGTGTAGCGTAGAACAGAGTAGTCAACCAGAAGCACAGTTTGGTCCTTGCCCTCGTTTATGTCAAGTGCGATCTATGATCTACCAGGCAAAAAAAGAAAGTTAAAAGAATCATGCGCAGCGCGTGAGATCAATAGTTCGCTGGTGTGTGCTAAAGAGGTGTTGGTAATTATAAAAGGGCTATAACCGTCGTATTGTGTTTTCCGTATTGATCCATCGATTAGTACAAACTGCACGATACGGGGTGCATTATGTAGATACAGTGGATGTAGAGTTTGCTTTGGCCTTATTACAAACAGAGGTCGGAATAAGGCAGTAGAAAGGTGTCAACAGATGTGAATAGATGCCCTACCTTACTCAGAGATTAAAAAAAAAAAAACGCTTACATTATCTAGAAACACGTCGAGGGATGCTGTCGGGGAGAGTTCTCGCTACTTCAGTCTGTCTGTTGCTGTTGTCAGGGCTGACATGTTCAACGCCGACCATGTTTTGGAAAGACCTTAAAATAAAATAAATGGGAACATGGGGGACTAACGAGCCGGGGGAGTAGTGATAATAATAATAATAATAATAATAATAATAATAATAATAATAATAATAATAATAATAATAATAATAATAATAATACAGGATGCTATGTACGCGCCTTTCCCCAAGGCTCAAAGCGCGGCGATCTATACCAACATACACGCTCACCTGTCTCATTTACCCTCACAAACACCAAATACACATACATCACTCAAACAGGTGGTGTAAAGGCAGGGAGATCGCTATTAGAAGACGGAAGAAAATCGAATTTTTTTATTTTTGAAATTTTTTTTATTGACTGCATCCTGTACCATTATTGAAGGGAGAGAGGAAACCGGAGTGCCCGGAGAAAACCCTCGGTGATACGGGGGAGTAACGAGCTGACCCTAAATAAATGAAGTCAGTAAAAATCGAATTACGTCGTTCGGACGCCTATGTATGTATGTATGTATGTATGTATGTATGTATGTATGTATGTATGTATGTATGTATGGGTGTGTGTATGTGTGTGTGTATGTGTGTGTATGCAGGTTATGTGTGTTTGTGTGTATGCAGGTTTTGTGTGTGCGTGTGTGACTGTCTGTGTGTGCTTTCCTCGTTCTTCACTTCAATAGTAACGACATTTCTACCGGACTCAACTTGACCTTTTGAACTCTATCACCTTTGGTCTCTGGCAGACACAACAACAGCAAATTACAATACGAAAACAACTCACAAACATCATTCCCCCTTTCCCCCCCTCCCCCCCCCTTACATAAAAAAACAGGATCGCAAGTCAATCAAATATATTTCCAGACACGCAAGCACATAGCCGAAAAAAAAAGCATTTTTCAAAAAGTGTTAATTTTGTTGGCTGTGTTGGGTCTCGGATTTATCCGCACGAAGCAAGAAAAAAAAAAGATCAAAATCGGAAAAGCCAATTGTTAGGTACAGCGCAAAAAGTGTTTAGGAAACGGCAAAAAATACAAGGGACTTCATGTTTTAACAAGTACCAATACGAGTGATTCAGCGTGCTTAACAGTGGTTAAAGTAAGCACAAATTAAAAATGATTAATTTCGATTAAGCTAGCATTGAGATAAATCAAAGATTTGATTTTATTTGATTTTGAAACTTTATTGTCCCCTTTTTTAATAGGAAAAAGAGTGTGATTTAACCCCACCCCCCCCCCCCCAAAAACAAAAAAAAAAAAAATTCGGTGCGATGGACCGACCGACTGACCTACTGACCTATTGACTGGCAGAACAACCGGACTGCCACTGATTGCTGGCTCATGAGTAGAGAGGTACAACTCAACCCAAACTCAACAAAATCGCTTTATCCGTTTTCGAGATATTGAGAAAAACGTGTTTAGCAACATGATGGCGCCTGTGACCTTCACATGTGCGGTACAGCAAATATGATTTGCACGGGGGTGTTACACTCGATGTTGGTTTTGTTTTTATCAGTAGTTGAGTCATGCACCACTTCGACACCAACAACACCCTTCACGACAACCAACATGGCTTCCGAAGAGGGCGGTCATGTGAGACCCAACTCCTGGAGTTTGTCGAGGAGCTTTCGTGCAACATGGAAGGTGGACAGCAGACAGACGTCCTAATCATGGACTTCGCGAAGGCATTTGACCGAGTCAACCACAGTCTGTTGGTCCACAAACTCCGCTGCTACGGCATCCATGACAGGGTGCTCACATGGATCGCCAGCTTCCTTAGCGACAGGCGTCAGGCTGTAGTGGTCAACGGCAGCTGCTCTTCCTTTGTCAGTGTGCGATCTGGGGTCCCCCAAGGCTCTGTGCTGGGGCCATGCTTATTCCTGGCCTACATCAACGATCTACCAGACCGTCTGACTGCACTGACAAGACTGTTCGCAGATGACACAGCTGTATACAGAGTGGTAACTAGCAACCAAGAGCAAGTCCAGCTACAGCAAGACCTCCAGCGCCTTGAGCAATGGGAGAAGAGCTGGGACATGCAGTTCCACCCTGACAAGTGCACAACTCTGCCAGTCACGAGGAGCAGACGTCCCCTACAGTCTAGCTACACCCTACACGGTCTCAGTCTCTGAGGCCAAGTGTCTCGGGGTGACCCTCCGCAGCAACCTTACCTGGGACGCACATGTCAGCAGCATCGCCAACAAGGCCAGTAAGACACTAGGCTTCCTGAGAAGGAATCTCAAGGTGAGCTCTACGGCCATCAAGGAGCGGGCTTACATGACCTACGTGCGTCCTATCCTGGAATACGCAGCATCTGTTTGGGACCCTCACACCCAGAAAGGCATCGACAGGCTGGAAGCAGTTCAGAGACGCGCCGCCCGGTTTGCTACTAACCGCTATCACAACACATCGAGTGTTAGGGACATGCTGGAGTCACTGGGGTGGCCGTCCCTGGAGGATCGACGACGCACTGCACGCCTTCAGATGCTGCGCAAGATCACTAGTGGCACTGCGAACTGCCCCATCATCAATGGGAAAGTGGAACAGGCGATATCGCGCCAACGCCGCAGCCACAACAAGCAGTACAAACAAATCTCGTGCAGGACCCAATATAGAGCCGCCTCTTTTCTGCCACGAACCATAAAGGACTGGAATGCCCTCAACAGTGAGGCACTGGAGGCTCTGACTGCTGACACCTTGGTGTCGGGAGTCTCCCAATAAAACCCTCAAGTTCCCCCCCCCTCCCCCATCCTCCACACCACCCGCCATCCCCCCAGTCTCCTTACCCAGCATTTCCCCCTTCACTCACAGCTCCCATGTAGCGACACGATTTAAATGTTATTTACTTATTAGCTCCGTATCCGTACTTGACATGCGTACAAAACCTACCTCTCAAATGCCATAATGATCAACACGATTGATTGTGGGCGTACACGGCAAGACAAGTTGATTCAGCCCCAATGCTTGAATCCTCCTGATAAGTGTAACTGGGATTCGTTTATCCACGCAACCTGTTCAGTCAGCAACAAGGCAGGAGTCGTTGTATAAAGTTTTCGAACTTTATTCAGCGTACATCAACAACTGCATACAATCGCTCAATCGCTTTTGACTTTCTTTCTACAACTTTCAACTTTGTACTTTCAATTCTCAACTTTGCGGCACATATATAGTCTTTCTAGACTCCAGATACCGTCAGAATATTCCAGCGTGACACATTACAACCAATCAAAATAAACTTCGTCATCAGAACTATGCACAGTTTTACGTCATATAACCAACCTTATTGAGGATGGAAGCGTCTCGTAGTAACCACTAGATCTGTCCACACGCTTCGATCGATTGTAAACAAGCAACCCTAGAAAATTCTTCAACAAACGAAAATCACCAACATTACACCCAGCTTCTTCTAACAACAATGCACAATCAGATCAAAGGGAAATGCACTCCGTTACCGAATGCTTTGCAAAACAAAACCATCAAATTTATCGTGCGCCTCTCACACGTACTATCGTGCGCGTCGCAAACGTAACAGGGAGGCAGGCCACTAACCTAGCTAATGTGCCTGTGAAGTTTGATCAAAGCCGTTCAGTGCTTCTTGAGAGATGCCTTCCGACCGACCGACCGACCGACCTTTGTCTCGTTGTGATTCCTCCCTCCTCACCCCCCCCCCTTTCCTGACTATTCCAAAGTATTTCCAGATAAATCTTGACACAAAAACAGGCAGACAGTGATATATCAAAACAAAAACAAAAGAAAACTACAAAAATAATATTACAAATCTTGACACAAAAACAGGCAGACAGTGATATATCAAAACAAAAACAAAAGAAAACTACAAAAATAATATTACAAGTATGTTTCAAACAAGCCGAAGGCAAAATATTTGACATTTAGCCACGTAAAAAACATTATTTTTCTAGTAGAAGAAAAAAAAAGGATACAACTGACGATTTCCCCGTCAAAGTTAGTTGTATCATAGTTGGTTGTATCATAGATTTTTGTATTATAGTTGGTTGTATCATAGTTAGTTGTATCATAGTCAGTTGTATCATAGATGGTTGTATCATAGTTAGTTGTATCATAGTCAGTTGTATCATAGATGGTTGTATCATAGTTGTATCATAGTTAGTTGTATCATAGTTAGTTGTATCATAGTTGTATCATAGTTAGTTGTATCATAGTTAGTTGTATCATAGCTGGTTGTATCATAGTTAGTTGTATCATAGTTGGTTGTATCATAGATAGTTGTATCATAGTTGGTTGTATCATAGTTGTATCACAGTTAGTTGTATCATAGTCAGTTGTATCATAGATGGTTGTATCATAGGTGTATCATAGTTAGTTGTATCATAGTTAGTTGTATCATAGTTGTATCATAGTTAGTTGTATCATAGTTAGTTGTATCATAGCTGGTTGTATCATAGTTGGTTGTATCATAGTTAGTTGTATCATAGTTAGTTGTATCATAGTTAGTTGTATCATAGTTAGTTGTATCATAGTTGTATCATAGTTGGTTGTATCATAGTTAGTTGTATCATAGTTAGTTGTATCATAGTTAGTTGTACTATAGTTGGTTGTATCATAGGTAGTTGTATCATAGTTAGTTGTATCATAGTTGGTTGTATCATAGATAGTTGTATCATAGTTTGTTTATCATAGTCAGTTGTATCATACTTTCGTTTTACTGTCAACTTCGACAGAAAATCTTCATCGGTAACATTATTCCTTTGTCTACATCATCATCCAACGCACACCGTATTCCATTATTCATCTTGCGCGATTGATGATTGCGATTTTTATAAAAAGGGAATCATCATGCAAATATCCCAGACAGGATAACAAGCGAACAAGCCTTGATAGGAACGAACAAAACAAGGCAAAAGTAGGCATCGTTAGGAATCGACATTGTCAATGTTAATAATGTGACACCAAATATCACTGAGAGAAGTGGGGCATGGGGAGCGGAAAGCTAGAGAGAGAGGGGGGGGGAGAGAGAGAGAAGGAGAGACAGAGAGCCAGAGCCAGAGAGACGGAGACACAGAAAGACAGGGCCAAAGAGACAGACAGAGAAAGACTGAAAGAGAAAGAGAGTCAGGTAGAAACAGACAGACAGACAGAGAGAGAGAGAGAGAGAGAGAGAGAGAGAGAGAGAGAGAGAGAGAGAGAGAGAGAGAGAGAGAGAGAGAAAGAGAGAGAGAAAGAGGGGGAGAGAGACAGAGGGAGAGAAAGAGAGAAAGACAGAAAGAGAGGGAGACAGAGAGAGACAGAAATAGAGGGAGACAGAGAGAGACAGAGACAGAGAGAGAGAGAGAGAAAGAGAGAGAGTATTTATTCACAACAAGATACAGATTTTACGCGGGAGCCTAGACTTACAATCGTTCCTCGCACAGGCGCTCGTGTTTGGACTCGAGAGCGCCTATGCATGTGAGACGCGTTACAGGCATAAGCGCTCGCGTGTTCATATACAAGCGCCTGTGATTCCTCGTATCATTTACACTCATATACTCCGATATTCAGTCATGCATACCAACGACAAGACAAAGAACTATGAGAGAGAGAGAGACAGAGACAGAGAGAGACATACAAAGAGACAGACAGAGACAGAGAGAAGGAGAGACAGGCAGAGGCAGAAAGAGGTGACATAAATTTTAGACAGAGTAAGACAGACGACGAAATGGAGACGAAGACAAAAAGACAGGAACAGAGAGAGCGAGAGACAGAGACAGAGACAAAGGCAGACAGAGACAGAGACAAAGAGACAACCAGCCAGAGGGCATAGACAAACTCAACAACAAAGAAAGCTTGATAAAAGATCTTACCTCCACGTAAAAAGCCGCAGTCATGAATCCTTATGTATAAAGAAAATCCACGAACAAGTTACTGCACGGAATTATATGTAAAGTTCTCTCCACTGTCGTTCTGGATATCCTGCGCCTGTGGGCTTGGAATATCCTTTGCCTGTGGTCTTCTTGATTGGTCTCGGCTAATCACACGTCACTTCCTGTTATTTCTGCAAAACAGGAAGCAGCCCAATGTGTTGTAAAAGGAGCCCTTATTTTTGATTCAATTTGTTTAAAAACATAAATTCATCATATTTCTTCGGCATCAGTATTAGATAAAGCATTAGCATCGACAGCAGCATCAATCATCATCATCATCATCATCCTCAGCAGCAGCAGCAGCAGCAGCAGTAGAGTCATAATCATCATCATGATCATCAACATCATCGTCATCAACATCATCCTCAGCATCATCATCATTATCATCATCATCATTATCATCATTGTTACTGATTTCTTTTCACCGTACTTTTGCTCCATCGCTCTTTCTGCTAATACTTTCTTTATTTCTTTGTACGTCCTTGACCGTCGTTGACGTAATGCACTAGCACAAAATGCCATTTGAAACGCTTATTCACCACCACTACCCCCCCCCCCACTTCCCTCTCTCTCTATCTATCTCTATCTCTGTCTGTCTCTCCATCTCTCTCGATCTCTTTCTCAGAACGATCCTCATAATATTCTTGTTGCGACAAGTCGTAAGAACAGGCTCAGACTAAAACCTTTAGCTTATTGAAGTATCTCCTCCCCACCCATATCCACATCTCTCTCTCTCTCTCTCTCTCTCTCTCTCTCTCTCTCTCTCTCTCTCTCTCTCTCTCTCTCTCTCTCTCAGACTTTATCTTTCTCTACAACCCCAACACCCCACTTTCTCTGTCTCTTCTCCAGCCATCCTTATTTCTCTACCTTCCTACAGGATACAATCCAGCGCTTTTTTCTTCAATGAACTCAAAACGCTGCGATCTGAAGAAATCACTATTACAGAAGGCGGAAGAGAAATCAATGTATAGCTTAGTTTTGAAATTTAGATTGACAGCTTCCAATACCATTACTGAAAGGGTGTGCGTTTGTGTGTGTGTGTGGGTGGGTGTGCGTTTGTGTGTGTGTGTGGGTGGGTGTGTGTTTGTGTGTGTGTGGGTGCGTTTGTGTGTGTGTGCGTGTGTGTAGGTAGGTCGGCAGGTGTGTGTGTATACTTGTATAACCGTACAAATGGGTTTTTTAATATAAACTTGGTAACAAACGGGGTAGCTGAAAAAAATGGGGAAGCAAAAAAATCTTCCCCATTTTTTTAACATTTTCCACGGAAAAAAAGTATAGCACAACCCTAAATATCGAGACATCGCATCTTCCCCATTTGTCGAAAAATGGGGCAGACAAGTGTGTAAATTATACACACCTGTGTAGTAAGCTGCGTAACAAACAAAACCAAGTTTGCATGGCGGAATACCCATCAATCCTGTACGTCATTCATAAATCTACATAATTTTATCGAATACAACATTTGATTTGTAAATATCGCCGAGGAAAAGGCTATACCCTCATTGTACCCTGTTTTGCTAACATTCCCGATTGATCGGCTTATACACGTATGTGTGTGTGTGTCTGCGTGTTTGTCCGATTCTGCCTTCAGTGCGTGTGTGGGTGCGGTGTGTTAATGAAGCGATAAGCAGTGTTAACTTGTAGGAATGTCCAGTCCTCATCGAAACTTCATCTAAAGGCCTCTGAGCGTGAACCACCATTTGCAGTTTTCCCAAAACAAAGGCAGGAAGCCTGGCATGCACTAATAATACATCAGTTCTAGATGCAATCCACCCAGGTTTAAATTCTCCTGTAATCAAAATCAAAGCACGGAAATCTAGGAAATCGCTATTAAAAGAAGAGAAAGAGAAAAGAAATCCAGTGTTATCCGAACTGTACATTGTCTTTACTAGCTCATTATGCTCTCCCACTGATTTGGAAGTTTGTTCTCTGTCTGTCGGTCTGTCTCTCTCCCCCATCCTCCCCCCACGTTCCTAGTTCCAGGCTTTTCTTATCTTTCTTTTTAAAACTTGTCAGTCAAGGATGCCTACTATCTTCAACACTCTTCAACATCTTCTTGGAGCGCAACATGTCAGATATCCTTGCAGGTCAAGAAGGCACAGTCAGCATAGAGGGTAGAGCAATCTCCGACCTCCGTTTTGGGGATGACATTGATGGATTGGCTGGAGAGGAACAACAGAACTCGAACGGCTGGTACAGAGGCTTGACACCACCTCCAGAGCCTATGGCATGGAAATAAGTGCGGAGAAGACCAAAATGATGACCATCAACATCAATGGCATCAACCCGAACATCAAAGTCCAAGGCAAATCCCTCAACACGGTGCATAGCTTCAAATATTTAGGAGCCATTGTATCAGACAATGGGTCCAGACATGATTGCACAAACAACTGCTGATCTGACAAGGTTGAAGCCCATTTGGAAAGAAAAGACAGGACCATCAGCCTACACTCCAAGGTAAGGCTGCTGCGCTCCCTTGTCATCTCCATCTTCCTATACGCTTGCGAAACATGAACCCTTGCGGCAGATCTACAACGAAGAATACAAAGCATGGAGATGAGGTGCTATAGGAGACCTCTGGGCATTTCCTATATCCAGCACATTACCAACAACGAAATCCGACAGAACATCACACAAGCCATTGGACAACACGATGATATGCTCACAGTGGTGAAGAAATGGAAACTCCGATGGTATGGCCACATCACCAGAACATAGGCCTTGCAAGGACTATCCTGCAAGTCACGGTGCAGAGTGACACAGAAGAAGAGGTGGAAGGACAACATTCAAGAATGGACTGGCTTGAAACTGCACGAAGCCATAAGGGTTGCTAAGGACAGAGAAAGATGGAATAGGCTGGTTAAACGATCATCTGTGGTGCCCCAACAACTTTCGAGTTACGGGATAGGATAGGATAGGATTGGACCATAGTCAGGGTGGTTAAAAGGCATCTCCTTGTTAAACAATGATGATAACTTTCTTAAAATAATAACTCATCTGCCTAAAACTAACACGTTTTATAATGGTACAATAGGAGTACTTCCTAAATAGCTGTCAACATGTATTTTGACCGCTTTTCAGGGGAAGCAACTCTCATTGACCTACTTTCGTTTTAAGCTGTCAACATGTATTGTGTAACCGCATTTCAGGGGAAACAACCTACTTTCGGTTTATTTAGGGATAATGCCTATTCAGCTGCTGAGATCCGATTTTACCTCACGACCCGTCACGTGACCCTTGTCCTAATAATTTCTGTGGTCAATAGTCAGTCGATCTCGCTCATGCGCAGTCAAGCGACGCGCCACGATAGGTGGCGCTCGTCACCGTGAGATGAAATCATTGTACATTGTGCTGCTGTCACCATCGCAATACTGTTTTCGTTTTCATGCAAATGCCGTACTATTCAGGCAGGCCCCCGAGGGTTTTCTCTGGTTACTCGGGTTTCCTCCCTACTTTCAATGATAGTATCGGAGATAGTCAATCTAAAATGTCAAAAATAAACACGTCGGTTTCCTTTCCGTTTTCTAAGAGCGATCTTCTTGCCTTTACACCACATGTTTGAGTGATAGACGTGTTTGTAGTGCGAAAGAAAGTGGGTGTAACATGAGAGCGTGTATGTTGGTACAGATCGCCGCGCTTTGAGCCTGACTTGTAATTTGGCGAAAAGGCGCTTATATAGCATTATTATTATTATTATTATTATTATTATTATTATTATTATTATTATTATTATTATAGTACTATTATTATTATTATTATTATTATTATTATTATTATTATTATTATTATTATTATTATTATTATAGTACTATTATTATTATTATTATTATTATTATTATTATTATTATTATTATTATTATTATCATCATCTACACACGTTATGAAGAAGAACAGGCTTATTTCAATAGGAAATTAATTTCAACAGTTATGAATATGTAATTTCTTGTTGTGCACCCAATATCTGATGAATTTTAATATTTACGGCTAGATCAAAATTATCCCTGTTTGAGGTTTTGCGTGTTTCCGTGAACCATTGATTTTTCCCTTTCTGCTCTCTTGGCTTTAATCTTATTGCCCGGGAAAGATAATGGCGACGCCTGCATTCAAGCGCGAAGAAACGAGTAACTCATAGTTATTTGTGGAAGAGTTATGTCCCTGTTCCCACTCTTCCGAATTTATTGCATTCATGTGGACGATTGCACCAATGGGGAAAAAAAATGTAACACATCACAACGTAAAGTAACGTAACGCGCCGCGCGACGCGAAACGACACGACACAACATAACATAGCTTACCATTACATAACAAAACACGACACAACACACAAACAACATACCATAATATAATATAATATAATATAATATAATATAATATAATATAATATAATATAATATAATATAATATAATATAATATAATATAATATAATATAATATAATATAATATAATATAATATAATATAATATACAAAGACGCTACCAGAGTAGAAACATCTGTTCAGAATGGCTAACAAATAGAATTGAAATACATTTTTCAAAACCATATTGCGCACTACTTACATTACATTACATAATTATTGTTTTAGGTCCAGCGGACTCTTCCGAGCCAAATCAGGACCGGACAACCCCCGATCCGCATAAAAGATCTGCTGAAACAACCCTAGTGGTAAAACCGAAAGCTCTCCACCAGCCAGTCACTTTACAATAAAGACATCCCACGCAGGGGACGGCTGAGGCTTCACCCCAACTTATCGAACCCCCGTTTACAAAAACAAAATAGAATACAAACATCATTATAAATTATCAACAAAACACATACATATAAAATGCCTACATTGCTAAATAATAACATCATAGGAAGCCCCAGTGACCACCTGGCAGAAAGCGTCCAATATTCCCAAGCTGGTCCAAACAGACCTCATACACAAATAAGGAGTCTTGTCCCGGAAGAGTTTTCAAGAACAAAGGTAGGAGACTGGTCTAGCGAAGAAGACGATAGTATCGCAGATTGATAGAAAAGAGCAGGAATGAGAAAGAGCAAATGAGAAAGACAGCGACAGTGGGAATTTAAAGCACTAAATTTCCAGAAAGTGGGGATACTATTTATACTGAAACCCCCGGCACCCCAACGGGGGTATTGCGCACTACTAACAGAGTGGCACAGACTGTGAAAATGACGGTCTTTGAATACTGGTGTGCCTCTGTAGTAAATCTTCAAACTTACACTGTAGTTGATCTTCTTCTTCCTCTTCTACTACTACTACTACTACTACTACTACTACTACTACTACTACTACTACTACTACTACTACTGCTACTACTACTACTACTACTACTACTACTACTTCATCATCATCATCATCATCTTCTTCTTCTTCTTCTTCATCATCATCATCATCATCATCATCATCATCATCATCATCATCATCATCATCATCATCATCATCATCATCATCATCATCATCATCCTCTTCTTCTACTTCTTCTTCTTCTTGTTGCTGTCATTCTTCTTCTACTACTACTACTACTACTACTACTACTACTACTACTACTACTACTACTACTACTACTACTACTACTACTACTACTACTACTACTACTACTATTTCTTCTTCTTCTTTTTCTTCTACTACTACTCCTGTTTTTTTCTTCTTCTTCTTTCTCCTTCACCTTCTTCTTCTTCTTCTTGTTGTCCTTCTTCTTCTACTGCTACTACTACTACTGCTACTACTACTACTACTACTACTACTACTACTACTACTACTACTACTACTTCTTCTTCCTCTTTCTTCTTCTTCTTCTTTTTTTTTCTACTACTACTACTACTATTATTATTATTATTATTATTATTATTATTATTATTATTATTATTATTATTATTATTATTATTACTACTACTACTACTACTACTACTACTACTACTACTACTACTACTACTATTACTACTACTACTTATTCTCCTCCTTCTTCTCCTTCTACTTCAGGGTACAATGGATACTCCGACGGCGTGAAGGAACCCTCCACAGCTACAGAAGTGCGTAGAAGGTTTAAAACGTTGTACAGGCTTGGCCCAAGACCTTGTTAAAAGGCTGGGATCCATCGGGAACATGTAAACGCCAGTTGTCCTTCTTTCACACTTTAACAAAAATTGATTATAAATAACAATAATACACTTGTATAAGTTGTACCAGTATGTATCAGTGTACCGGCGTCATAAAGGTGAAATCTTCCAGCTAGTAACACTAGTATATCTCGTAATTTCCGGCCTGCTTCTGATACTCTCAAACTCCACATTCCTCGATCAAAACTTGCGTCCGCTGGTTCACGCGCCATCTCTGATTTTGGTCCAAGAACCTGACCATTATTAAAATGTTCCTCTCTCTTCGCAGCAAGCCTACACTCTTTGCCTTCAAACTTGTTATCAAAACTCGTCTCTTTCCGCCTCAGTGATCCATCCAGCTTGACCACCTACTCCGACTGACTTCTTAATTATTATATTTTTTTAAAATTATTATTATTATTATTATTATTATTATTATTATTATTATTATTATTATTATTATTATTATTATTATTATTATTATTATTATTATTACTAGAAGCTTATGCTCAAACCGAGCTAGTCCTCATTCTCTCCTTTCCAAAGTCGATCGTGTAACGCTAGATTAGGGTTGATGGATCCCCCTCACCAGGGACACTGCCAAGAGCATCTGAGACAAAAGGGGCAGGCCAGTAAACGATTTGGGTTCCTCTATAGAGCAGAGGTGTGCAGTGGCTCCTAGACGTCAATCCAAATTGTGCAAAATCTCCTGTCCTGCGACTCTGCAGGCATGAAACAACTTACAATGAGAAGGAAGTAGCCCAAGACTCCAGTTTCAACAGAAATGTGAGCATAATTAATTACTCTTGGATTTCGTTCCCTTCACTGGTTGCCAGTTGACAAAAGGTTTAAGCATAAAGTCCCGAGTCGTGCATAAACAACTTTATAGCCTTGCATATCTCACGGGAACTGATTTCCTGTCATTTATAAGCCCTGACTTAGACTTCGTTCTAAAACTCAGTGCCGAGTTGAGTTATCCCGATGTTCGCACATGCCACACAGATAAACAACACATTAAAGGTTTTGCTTCTTCAGGAACACAGCACCAACCTTCCGAAATTTCCTTTCAGTACACATGAAGCAGAGCTCCTCCTTGGGAGGCTTCAGGAAAGAACTAAAAGCCCCTGCTTCAGTAGCTTTTTTTAGTATAAGTTTTTTAACATGGATAAAATGATTTCAGACTTTCACAAATATAATTATTATACATACACCAGCACAAACATATATATACACACACACACGCACGCACGCACATATTTCATTTTTTAATGGCTAAGAGGCTAGTTTTCGGTATTGAGCATGACTTTGTGACATGGGATTTCTGCACTTTACAAGTCCTCTTTCTTCTCCTCTTCACTCTCCTCCTCCTCCTCCTCCTCATCATCATCATCATCTTGGACTAAAGAGCAAACCAACCACCCGTCCACCCTTTTTAACGCGTCTTTCTGCATGCTTAGATACTCTGTGTGTGATTATGACATGAAAAGGGCCAAGTCACAAGAGCTTGTCTGAAATTCGCTACCTTAGTAGGCCGGCAGCTCAGACCAGCCAGCCTCCGCTAATCCATCATACAGTCCTGATTATTGTATATCAATATACCATGATGAACATCCGATACTAGAACAGAACAGCCCTGTACAAAACCCATGCTATTTAAAGTGAATCTGAAGCCTAGAAACCATGCCAATTATACTGAATATGAGGTCCAGAAACCATGCCATTCAAAGTGTATCTAAGCTCGATATATTAAAACTGCTTTAAAAAAAGGGTATTTAAAATGGCTACGACATGCTAAGAGATGACTAATTGCACATAATTATATTCATACATTTTTTGTCAATGTCTAATATTTGCCACAACTGAAGCTAAACTTCTTGCCCGAGCGTTCAGATGGTCGTCGGCTGCAGCATAGCAGTAAATGGCTTATTATTTCTTTTTCTCCCAAGAAGAAACCATAGAAAAGAGAAAGAAGACGCAAGGGTGTAGACTGAAAATACACCTCTACCACGATCACCACCAACCCAACACAAATACCACGACCACCAACCCAACCCAAATACCACGACCACCAACCCAAATACCACGACCACCAACCCAAAACAAATACCACGACCACCAACCCAAATACCACGACCACCAACCCAAATACCACGACCACCAACCCAAATACCACGACCACCAACCCAAATACCACGACCACCAACCCAACACAAATACCACGACCACCAACCCAAATACCACGACCACCAACCCAACACAAATACCACGACCACCAACCCAACCCAAATACCACGACCACCAACCCAACCCAAATACCACGACCACCAACCCAACCCAAATACCACGACCACCAACCCAACACAAATACCACGACCACCAACCCAACACAAATACCACGACCACCAACCCAACACAAATACCACGACCACCAACCCAACACAAATACCACGACCACCAACCCAACACAAATACCACGACCATCAACCCAACACAAATACACACAAATACCACGACCACCAACCCAACCCAAATACCACGACCACCAACCCAACACAAATACCACCTGTCAGATCGAGGACAATCGGATCGTGTAAAACACAGGTTATATTAGTGGTCTGGTCTAAAGACATGGGACTAGTGAAGAAAAGTGACAGCATCTGGGATATAATCCTATCCTATCCTATCCTGTAACTCAAAAGTCGTTGGAGCATCACAGGTCATCATTTACCCAGCGTACTCCATGTTTACCTGTACTCAGCAGCTCTCGTGGCTTTTTATCCTATCCTATCATATACCGTAATTCGAAAGTCGTTGGGGCACCACAGATGATCGTTTAACCAGCGTACTCAATCTTTCTCTGACCTCAGCAGCTCTCATGGCTTCACCCAGTGTCAAACCAGTCCATTCTAGAATGTTGTTGTTCTTCCACCTCTTTTTCTGTCAAGTTGCATCGTGCCTTGTAGGATGGTCTTTGCAAGGTCTGATGCTCCGGTGATGTGGTCATGCCATCGAAGTTTCCGTTTCTTCACCACTGTGAGCATATCATCGTGTTGTCCAATGGCTTGTTTGCTGGTTTGTCGGACTTCGTAGTTTATGACGTGCTGGGTATTGGAAATGCCCAGAAGTCTTCTGCAGCACCTCACCTCCATGCTATGTATTCTTCGTTGTAGGTTTGCTGTGAGGGTCCATGTTTCGCAAGAGTATAGGAAGATGTCATCCTTATTAGATTCTATCCTTCGCGGAATGAGAGAATGCTAGGAGAGATCTACACGTTCGCCTTCCCTGTTACCAGTGGTTGGAGTTTGCGCAACTGTGCCATAGATAGGGATGGCCATTTTGCTGTGATTTAGGCTCGTCAATGTGTCAACCGGGCTTTCTAAAAACCAAGCGACTGATTTTCAATAGCATTAAGAAGATTCCAGAATGAAGCCCTCAGGATAAAGATATTCATGCGGGAAAAAAGTACCACAATTAAACTGGTTAGCTCCGAGTCGCCCAGGATCGTACTCAGTTGTTTGGGCGCCAGACGATGCGCCCAAAGGCTGCAAGTGGGCGCTTCGGGCGGCTGGAGTTTGATCCGGCAATGGCCAGTGCCTTGAGCAGCACTCGAGCTGGAAAAGCGCTATATAAGAACTATTAAATTAAATACATTCAGCAATGAAAAAGGGGAGGAACCAAATTTGTGAAAGAGAATACTTCTTTAACAAAGTTTCGAGATCTTTCCACTAAATTTTTTTCCAGTCGAGTCGTCTGCCTGTCTGCCTTCTCCAAAAAGAAAGAAAAAGAAACAACGTTCAAAAAGTAGAGAAGGAATTTTTTGTTTTAAAGTAGCATAGTCAATGCAGGATGCAAGGCCAGGCTGTGACAAGCCAAAACGAGATTGCACGTGACATGTCCATCTTGTCTAAGGAATGATGGGATTGCAGAAAATTTTTTTTTCTCCATTTCTTTGCGTCCCACTGCTAAAACGCGAGAGCGTGCGAGAGAGAACATAGAAGCAAATATACACACTAAGACTAGAAAAGGGTTTGTTGGCGGGACAGACAGTTAGCTCAGCTGTCAGAGCATCGAGGTCGTTTGGCTGAGCAGCTCTTAAGCCGGAAGAGCACTATATAATAAGAACTTTTAAATAAAGACGTCTTAGACTCGATCCTGGTTGCCCTAGACATGGCTGTAAACACTGGCCATCGTGTTATTGCAGTCACCGAAGAGCAGAATACAAAATCTTGTATTGTCCCCATAAACATTACAAGATTTCTGTGAATTGGCCATCAAATTATTGCAGTCATTGAGATGCAGAATACAGAATGCAGAATACAGAATGCAGAATCTTGCATTGTCCCCATAAACATTACAAGGAGATTTAAGTGCACTGGCCACCTTATTAGTGCTGTCACTGAGTCAGTTTGGTGGTCTTTTCAGTCCCTAAGAGTAGCGGACAGAAGATCGATGGTACAATGCTTTACAGGTCTTCAAGAGAACGTGGCTTTTCAATCTCGGGGTTGACGAAAATTGTTTGGTGTTTGTGTGTCTGTCTGTGTGTTTTCCTTTGATTGGAGTCGACCTTCTTGAATATAACGACTTTTATTTTTTTACAGAGTCGCCTGCGTAACACGTAAAAAAAACAACCCATCTTCCTATGAAAAGGGCAGGTGTGTGCAAAAAAAAGCTTATAAAATAAACACACTCCTTCGTTGTTACACTCAGTTTGATGTTGGTGTTTTCCTTTATCAGTATCCGATTCAGCCCCAATGCTGAATTCCTGATAAGGTGTAACTCAGATTCGTTTATCCACGCAACCCGTCCAAACAGCATACAAGTCACAAAGTCGACGTATGAAGTTTTCCACTTTTATTCAGCACACACCAACAACTGCATACAATTCTCAACTCAACAACTTTCACAGCAACTCTCAAATTTACTTTCCAGCTTCACTATCAACAACAATACTATCTCTCAACAACAGTGCGGCACACAATTTTATAATCTCTCTCTTTTCCGGAAAGATTTCGAACACAGTAGAAATGACGCACTGCCACCAATCGAATAAAAGATCGTCATCACTGACTTACGTCATTCATCTCTCCACACATACCCCGAACCTTCTCTTACTTCGACAATCGTCCCGAACCTTCGATCGATGGTAAACAAGGAAATCCAGAGTATTCTCCGACAATATCGACCAACGAAAATTATCAACGTTATACAAAGCCTCTCCTAACAACAATGCAAACTCAAATCAAAGGTAAATAAACTCCATTATTGAATACTTTGCAAATCGAAACGATTAGATCTATCGTACACGCTTCCGACATACTTTCGTTCGCGTTTCAACGTAATATTCGTGTAGGTTGATCAACGGCGAATCAGTTGTACAAATGGCGTTTCAAAATGCGCCCTGCTGCTTGCTGTAAGTGCAGTTGGTTTGGCGCCCTGAGTGGAATGAAGTCATAGCTGAAGAACAAGCAGGATTCGCCCTGCCCTGAATCCTACTTGTTCTTCAGCTATGATTTGTTCAGCTTGGGGTTTCAACCTGTTGAGTATTATTTTTCAAGAGGACCTTGCTGGGGTGGTTTGATGGAGGCTGATGGTGCGGTAATGTTCACACTCCTGAAGGTTACCCTTTTCGGGAAGCGTGATGACAAGCGACTGGGTCCATGGTGTGGGCCGCTCCCAATTCTGCCAGATCTTGTTACAGATATTGTTGAGGGCGTCAATCATCGCTTCTCCTCCTGCTTGAGGCAATTCTTCCGGTTGTCCACTCCCGCTTACTTTCCCTTCTTCAGCGATTGCACTGCTGCATCAACTTCTTCTCGAAGAATTGGGAAGATTTCTTGTTCTTCTCTGTTCTGGGGACATGTTAGAACTGATGAGTCTCCGTTTGGTGTGCGGTTGTAAAGGTCAGAGCAGTACTCTGTCAATCTATCAAAGACTTCTTGTTCTTCTGTAAGGCATATGCTATACTTGCTTTGGATCGTGGAGACCTTGGGCTGTTTAACACTTGTCAGCCGCTTCACAGTCTGTTAGACCTTCTTGCTGTTGCTCTTGGTCAAATTGTTCTCTATTTCATGGCATTGATCTTCTATTCAATTCTCCTTTTCTGTACGCATGCCTTTTCGGATGTCACTGTTGATTTTTCGATAATGCGTCAGCTCTCTGTAATGCTACATACGCGCTTTTCCCCAAATCACCAATCAGGCTCAAAGCGCGGCGATCTGTACCAACATACACGCTCACATATTTCACCCACTCTCGCACACACAACAAGCACATCTATCTCTCAAACATGTGGTGTAAAGGCAGGAAGATCGCTATTAGAAGACAGAAACGAACACATATTTTTATGTTTAAAAAATCGTATTTACAGCACCCGACGCCATTCTTGAAGAGAGGGAGAAAACCGGAGTACCCGGAGAAAACCCTCGGTTACCTCAATAGCCTCGTATACCTACGTCAAATACGTTCGCCCTTTGCTAGCAATTCTGATGATTTGAGGAAAACTAAATGCGAAAAAAACATGCCCCCACCCGCCAAATCTTGTAAAATAAAATAAATAAAATAAAAATATAATAATAAAATTATAAATAAATTAAAACAAAATGAAAAAAAAACTTTGTTGGCGCTAATTGCGGCACATTTAATTTATAACCAGAGCAACAAACACCGAGTTTAACGCTTCCAGACACTAACCCTAGGTTTTGTGCTGTTTTCATCTGTTGCATGTTAATGGAGCTAGACTCAATTTTAATGGTAGCCATTTTGGGGCAATTAAAAATAGCAATCTGAATGTAAGGATTGTTTTGTAGGGTTTTAAAACAAACAACAGCTGATTGACTGTCTGGAAGAAGTTGCAATAGTTTGCAATCCCTTGGGTCAAACATTGCACTACTATCCACAACAGAAGCGGTAAGAGCGGTTCCTTTGCCAAGAATGAACATTGACTCAAACACCTATCAGTGGAAATATGGCAGACTGTATAACCATCCCAGGGAAGAAGGGGAGTTAGGGACTTAAATTAACACCGAACCACCAAAGCAATCATACTGCTAAGATGGATAGACCACCATTATCTTTGACCTCTACGGGATTGGTTCGAACCCGAGTCATCGGTATAGCAGGCGAACTCTCTGCCAATGAGATACGGCGGAGGGAACCCTTGCTAAGAAGCTTACTTGTTGATCATGAAGACTAAACTTTAACTCCAGTCAAGATCATGCTATTTACTGGTGGTCTAACAGTTATTAGCGATGCACTTCCAGGTCTTCATTTCCAATAAATCTAAGATAATATTGCATTGACTTTGGGAAGCTACACATCTTTTTGTGTAAGAAAGACCGTGACTGCAGTCCCTTTACGTTACGTAGGTAGATTAACGTCCCCGGACACATAGCGTATAGGGGACTAGCAGTCCCTTTACAAAAGTAACGTCCCTTTATAGTCCGGGGGAAGCTCTGGCGAGTACCGCCCCCCTTAACACTTGACCTTCGGTAAGAAAACTCCCTTTAGACTGTTCGATAAAGTACAGTCCCTTTAAACACACATAATGACTTTACTCAACTTGCAGTACAACACAAGTGGATTTTCTCTCTTTTTCTCCCTCCGTGAAGTCATTCCCTTCGCTCTGGCCAATGGGTTACAGTTTCTTTGTATTGCCCAGTCAATTTACTTCCCTTTTGCACTGGTCATTGAATTCTCTCCCCTTGGACTGACCAAGGAGCACGGTCTTATTCGATGGCTGAACAAGCCTACTTGACCGCTGGCGGTCCTATAGCTTAATCATTTGGGCCGAATTCACACCAAGACCATACTGCCCCTACCCTGTCTGATGTCCAGTCAGTCTGGTTCTATACCCAGGGAGAAGAAGAAGAAGAAGAAGAAGAAGAAGAAGAAGAAGAAGAAGAAGAAGAAGAAAAGAAGAAGAAGAAGAAAAGAAGAAGAAGAAGAAGAAGAAAACGTGGGGATTGAGAGAAACACAGAGAAACGGAGAACCACAGAGAAACAGACAGACACAAAGAAACAGAGTCAGACACAGAGAGACAGACAGAGACAGACAGAGAGACAAACACAGAGACAGACACAGACAGACACAGAGAGACAGACACACAGAAAGATATACACAGAAAGATATACACAGAAAGACACACAGAGACAGAAACAGAGAGACAGACACAGAGAGAGACAGACACAGAGAGACAGGCACAGAGAGACAGACAGAGAAAGGTTTCAACTCCTAATTTGATACAAAACGCGTTATGTCGCATGGCACACATGCATGGCTCGTGTTACAAAATAGCAGGCACGCTTAACGCATGATATCAAAACCAGAAAAGAAAAAAAAACACTGTGTTCTCCCAAGCGCAAAACACAAGCAAAATCTCGGTTGTCTTACCCCCCTCCCTCCCAAAAAAGGCGTAAACAACATACATCATTGTCATCCATTATCGGATAACGAAAGGCTGTAGAATGCCTTCTGTAACTGCTGGCACCTGTAGCCTAATGACGGGAAAGCTAAACTACCTGCCAAACAGGCACACTCCATCCCCAAAGATCACAAACCAATGACTGACCCTTAAAAACAGATCCGGAATCTTTTTTCTAAATGGCATTTCAATGGCATCGATGGAAGGGATGAAGCTTGGGGTAGGAGTAGGGGGGGGGGAGAGAGGGCAAGAGGGGGAGGGGAGGGGCATGAAGGTGAGAGAGGGGAAGAGGGAGAATCAAGAAGACATCGGAGATGGGCCGTAGACGTTGAAAGGTCATTGGATGATGAGAGGGAGGGGGAGGAGAGAGGAGAGCAAGAAAGAGAAAGAGAGAGACAGAAAGAGAGAGAGACAGAGCCACAGAGAGACAAACAGATTGAGAAAGAGAAAGAGACAGAGAGAAAGCCAGAGAGAGCCAGGGACAGACACACAGCAGCAGAAGAAGAAGAAGAAGAAGAAGAAGAAGAAGAAGAAGAAGACACAGCTAGAGAGTCGGAGACAGAGAGGAGAGTGTGGCTGGGAGAAAGATTAGGGGAGGGCGGGGGATGGCGGGTGTGTGTGTGTGTGTGGGGGGGGGGTGTGGGTGTGTGGGTGTGTGTGTTTGGGTGTGTGTGTGTGACAGAAAATCCTATACAGAAGTGGGTTAAGAGATGGGGGCAGGGTAAGATAGGACCGTTGAATTGAGAGGAAGGAAGTGGGTGTGGGTAGGGCGGTGGGCGGGGAATAACCACAGGGGCGGGAAGCGGGTATAGATATTGGTGAACGGAGAAGCCCAAGGAGATACGGGATGCCAAAAGCTGGGAACAAGAACGACAGACGAGGTTGGATCACAATAGAAGGGGGAAAAGGGGGGGGGGAGTGTAGAGATGGAGGTAGGGGTTGGAGGGTGGTCGGGGCTGGATGCCGTGGCGCAACAGGCAACGCGAGACTGGGAGAACGAGGGAGAACGAGGGAGAAAAAGAGGGAGAAAAAGAGGGAGAAAGAGGGAGAAAAAGAGGGAGAAAGAGGGAGAAAAAGAGGGAGAAAAAGAGGGAGAAAGAGGGAGAAAAAGAGGGAGAAAAAGAGGGAGAAAGAGGGAGAAAAAGAGGGGGTAGCGAGGGAGAGGGGACAGGGAGAGAGGTTGAGATGGAGGGAGTGAGGGAGTGGGGAAAGAGGGGAGAGATGTAGGCTTAGATAAATAGAGTGAGAGAGGGAGAGAGAGTAGAGGAAAAGAGAGAGAGGGGGCAGAGAAAGAGATGGAGGAATAGAGAGGAAGACAGGGGAAGAGAGAGTGGGAAAAGAAGTGAAAGATGGAGGGAGAGTGAGGAAGAAAGAGAGCGGGGTAAGGGGGATGGGGGAGAGCGAAGAAGACGATACAGACGCGGAGAGACAAAAACGAAGATAAAGTGATTTATTTAAAATATAAAATTAAAAAAAAGATTGAGAGAGTGGGCACTGGAGTGGGGAAGGGGAATGCGATGGGGGTGGGGGGAGGGGTTCGACAGAGATGAGAATGAAGTCAGAGTGAGATCTTGACAAGAATAACACAACGCTTAACTGCGTTAACACGGTTAATAGAGATAGAACACCAACACGTTTTATGTTGCGGGGAGGATGACGTTTCATGCTAACGATAAAAGATGATGATGATGATGATGATGATCATGATGATGACGGTGATGTTTATGATGTGGAAGAGAGCAGGAAAGGGAGAAGGAAGAGAATGAAGATGAAGAGGATGATGGTAATGATGATGATGATGATGAGGAGGAGGAGGAGGAGCAGGAGAAGGAGGAGATAAAAGAGGAGGAGGAGAAGAAGAAGAAGCAGAAGAAGAAGAAGAAGAAGCAGAAGAAGAAGAAGAAGAAGAAGAAGAAGAAGAAGAAGAAGAAGAAGGAGCAACTGTAGTGTCAGATACAACGCGTTTTTAAAAATGTAAAACTTAGATTGTTCCAGATCAGATTGGTGCACCGTATTTTAGCTACAAATATTACGTGATAAAGTATGACTTTTTTTGCCTATAAACCCACCACAAGGCGACTCAAAGCGCACTCATTCACATTCTTTGTCATGAACAACTCAAGCACACTGATATACACTTGCGCATACATTACATGAAGACGACAAGGCAACAACGCAAACAGCGACACGGCACTCAGATGAGAACATTTCAAATAATGATTATGTACATGGCCATTTGCAACTGCTCTGATTTAGGCTTGCGGGTCAGGTGGTTGGGGGAGAGGGAGGTGAGGTTAGTACAAAAGTGTTGACAAACCCAACAAGCAGATTTTTATGGACAGGACAACGCTATATAAAATGGAGAGAGAGAGAGAGAGAGAGAGAGAGAGAGAGAGAGAGAGAGAGAGAGAGAGAGAGAGAGAGAGAGAATAGAACGAGGAAGGAAAAAAAGGACAGAGATAATTCTTTTAAAGTTCAGACATTACATTTGAAAACAATGCACACCATTTACATAATCAAAACAGACTTGCCCACCAAGGAAATTCGATTTTAACAACAGACAATACAAATACACTGTGACAAGGCGTGCAATCACCCTCTGACGTAGGCTAGCCACAGTCATTCCACACTCAGCCAACAACGATTTCCACTTAACCAGCCATCTCGAGCAGGCTCGCTCGCCCAGTCGCTTAGGCCCCGCCCCCCGGGGCATCGCCTTAAAGCCCGGCACAGAACCTGAATTAGTGTCAGACCCAAGCCTTCCAGCATTGAAGTCACAACCTGTCCGAAGACACGTCTCCATCACCGAGTGACCTCTGAGCTTCGACAGTACCCGTGTGCTTCCACCCGTCTTAAGTCAAGGTAAGAGAGGGAACTTACTCTTTGTCATATAGCAGACCCATCACCCGTCGTTCGCCCACCATGTTCATGCGTCCTGTCGATATGTATGTTCATGTTTATAGTTTTTGCCTTGATGTGTTGCTGTGACTTGTATTTATCCCTTGCACATATTTTCTACCTTGTATATGACCCATGACATGTTTGGATTTATGCTTGTATGCTCCGTTAGCCCCATGTGTAAATACCCCATGCCATGCTGTCCCCCCACATAGATTAAAGTCCCCAGTACAGCCCAGGCCTACACCCCCTTTGCCCTGTACCCTTGCATTTGCTTTCCACCCTGCTCCCCATGTATAAATATTTGCCCTGTTGCCAACCCCATCCTAATGCGCCGAAGGTATCTTATACTAGCGGCTGCCAATAAACTCCACTTTGGCCCAGTAAATCTAGTTGCATTGTTTGACTGTTTGTATGTGCACCGGCTCAACCCTTGACCGGTCAACCAATTTGAATTCTGAGATGGGCGACTGTACCACAGGCCCTGAATCCACACTATCCCTATCCCCCGCTGATACAGAGTCTGTATTGCATTACAGACGGTTCCTGTACCGGGAGAATCACCCCGGCCTTGTATCATCTCCCAGTCGCTGACCCGCTGCAGGCCCCTGACATCCCAGGAGGTCAATGAGAAGCGTGACTCGGGACTTCGCCATTTTCTAGACGGCTAGCTACGAAAGCCGATTTCTAGGCCTGTACCATCACAAGACTATCACTCGTGATCGATGCGTCACCGCGTGACCAACTGACCGGCATCATCGCCGCCCACGCCACGCGAACCCAGATAAACAAGCCACCCAGAGTATCCAGGACCCGTCGCCGCTCTGCAGTACCGAGCTAAGTGATTCGCCTACGAGAACCCCCACTCGCCAGATTATCAGAGAGACCCCTGAAACCATACAGATACACTCTCGCCCTGTGATGAAATCAGTCTACAGTAGCTCTAGTAACCCCGATATTGAATACCCAGAATATCACCGAACTACTCCGTACTGAAAGACGCTTTGCCAATGACTCACGTTAGAATAATTTGACCCAGACCCCTCACTTCAAGTTAATAAAAGTAAATAGTTAAGAATTGCATTTATTTTGACTGGCCTTTGAATTTGAATTTCTTAACTAGTAGAGTCTTCCCTCCATCTCGTCTGTTCCCTGTCTGTCTATCATCTAGTTAGTTGGCCTAGCATTAATCTCTTGAATGTCATCGCACCATTAGCCTATCAAAGGAGGTAATACAGCGCGAGAGATTAAGAGCTTACCCCCATCCCCCAACCCCTCTCTTCGTGACATACACAAAGCAGACTTCCAGAGAGACAGAAGAAAGAGAGCAGCGCAGAGGTTGGGAGGCATTAGGTGTATGAGAATGTGGAGATGGGTGAGAGAGAAAGAGAGAGAGAGAGACAGAGAGAGAGAGAGACAGAGAGAGAGACAGAGAGAGAGCGAAAGGAGGTGCTGGATGGGTGTGCAGTCATTGGGTCAGATTTGAGAGACAACCCGTCAAACTTCCGCTGTGATCTGTAGTGATCCAGGCTAATGCGCGAGGCAATAGACGGCCACTTCTAACGCCTCATCAGAGCTGCCAACCCCTACGGAACGTCCGTAGTTTCTCCGGAAAATGTTCTTTAATTCCGCAACTACGCCATTTCAAGAAATACTACGGAAGAAAAATTTCAAAGCATACCTATTTTTTTTACAAGTATCGAAACAAAGCCGCGAGAGACGTAGGCCTACTAGGCTTTCGTCAATAGACTTTCGTATAGCGCTTTGCGTGTGCGCTATTTTTAGCTCATCAGCCACTGCGCGGTAGACTGAGAGAGAGAGAGAGAGAGAGAGAGAGAGAGAGAGACCACAGTCATGTCCTGTGATCCCCGTGTTTCCTTGAAGCCTTGCTAATCCTCAAGTCAAAGTTCCAGGGACGCCCTTGCTACCAGGCAGATTTGCCAGTAGAGCTGCTACAGAGATGCAAGAGGGCAACTGTTTCTGCCCTAGCAGAAGAAAAGCCCTAACATGTCTATGCCTGTGAACCTATAACTGACAATGTTTTTTTTTTTATAATATAAATAGCAGCTTTAACAATTTGGTTTTAAACCAATGCAGTATCCATGCCATTAGTACATGTAGTGAGCCATTGGGTTAGCTTTTCCGAACAAAATGTTAAAACTGTTTGTTTTTTTTCAGGAACATTTCTATCATTTTAAAAATAAATATTTGAAAGTTAATGCTTTTTGTGTTGGTGTTTGGTTTTTATTTAAGCTAATATCAACATTTTAAATAATGCTCATTTTATCATGTGAAAATTCTTGTTCGTACATTTGCTACTGAAATTGAGCTGAAACTACTGATATTTTTCTTTGTTTGCTACTGAAATTTTTTTTAGGGGTTGGCAGCTCTGCCTCATTAATGTACAGATACTCCGCACCATTGCAAATACAATTTCCCTCTAGTTCCTGGAAATCACAGCGATGAAAATGACACTGCGAGACAATATTTTTAAAAACACAAAACACCAAATAATAATAATAATACTAAAACAATTATTCGAGCAAACTAAATTAAACATTACACAGACAGGCTGTGCTTCATAAAGGTTTTCTACAATTTTTCAGTCAGCATGCTATTTCTGTATTTGCTAAAGTGAGATGCGGCTAGTAATTCTCCTCCTCCTCCGTCATCATCATCATCGTCATCATCATCATCATCATCATCATCATCATCATCATCATCATCTTCATCATCAACAACAACAACAACAACAACAACAACAACTTTATCATTTTCATCATCTTTATTATCATCTTCATTTTTTTTCTCCTTCTCTCTCTCTCTCTCGCTCTCTCTTCTAATCTTTTTTTTCTCTCTCTCCCCCTCTTTCTCGCTCTCTTTCTCCTCTATCTACATTAGGATGAAGCAAGCAGTGTCCATTTCGTAAGTGTCAATCTCACTCTCACTCAGATATGTTCAATCCTCCTTCTTGTCAAAAGAAACAAGCTTTTTTCAAATCTCTCTCTTCACACCCTCCTCGACCTCCCGCCTCCCTTGCACACACTCACACAAATACACATACACATACACACACTCTTACACAAACCACCACCCCTTCCACCCACAAACATACACACACACACAAACACACCACATACACACACACAAACACATATATACACCCAACCCCCCCCCCCTCCAAACACACACCGACACCACACACACACAATCTCTCTCTCTCTCTCTCTCTCTCTCTCTTTCTCTCACACACATAAAACACACACACACAAACACACACACAAGCGTGTATTCATGGCAAATTGGGGTTTTGGACAAAAATGTAGTCATCAGAAACCGTTGTTTGATTTGAACGGAAGGAGCGCAAAATTCATCTAAAAATGTAAGAATACTATCTAATAATGGCTCTATCCACAAAAAAAAAGTTGACCTACGGACGGCATCTCCTATCCCTAACCCTTACCGTAAAACCCTTTTACTTCAAATTTGGCCACTAAAACAGCCCGTCCCGGATAGAGCACTCCCATGTACTTAAAACAGTCCCTTGCAGTACTACAGCACTCCCATTTATGTAATGACTATGTAAAGCGTGGTGAGTCTGGTCATAGGCTGGAGTACCCGCTATATAAAAATCCGTTATTATTATTATTATGTACTTAAAACAGTCCCTTGCATTACTACACTACTCCCATGTACTTAAAAAAACTCCCTTGCACTACTACAGCACTCCCATGTACTTAAAACAGTCCCTTGCACTGCTACAGTACTCCCATGTACTTAATACAGTCCCTTGCCCTATTACAGCACTCTCATGTACTAAAAGAGCACTCCCCATGTGAAAAAAGTGGGGCGCTAGCTAAAAGCCCCATTTTGTTCATGAAAAGGCAAGTGTATCACTTCATTTCTCCATGAACACACGCCCACCACTCTTCACACTACTCACACACACAAACTCACTCTCTCTCTCTCTCTCTCACTCTCTCTCTCCAAGACAAAAACGTCAAAATGGATCTTTTTGCCTTCATCTAAACTTAGGGTCGTACAGTATTGATCAAGTTCGTGAACATAAAGTGCTAGGCGTAATCATTGATGATGTTTTTAGCTGGCGGTCACACATTAACCATATCTGTAAAAAAAATCTAAATACCTTTTCCTTCTAAATAAACTTAGACATTTTGTTACGGTTGGTGCATTGAAATCTTTTTTCTATGCCCACTGTATGTCTCATTTTAATTATGCATCAACTGTTTGGTGTAATGCAAGTGACGCGCAAATTAAACCGCTAAACAGTCTTCATAAAAGAGCAATCAAGATACTCTATAAGTCTTATAATATAAATACAGATATTCCAACTACTGAGAAATACAAAGAACTCCGAATACTCCCACTTCAAAAACAATTAGTATTTAATACAGCTATCCTTATGTTCAAAATCACACATGGAAAAACACCTGCATATCTTGATATATTTGTTACTAAGCCAGTTGTTGGGCATAGACTTTATAATTATGAACTACCCCTCCCTCGCATTGATTTATACAAAAATAGCCTATCCTTTAATGGAGCTGCTGTATGGAACTCTCTTCCTCTGGAGTGTAAACATTGCACCACAATATTTTCTTTCAAAAATAACCTATGCAAACATCTGCAAAATCAATTATAAAACTGATATTTTTTATATGATAACAGTTTTTCATGACATTGTAGTATGATAGTAATAGTAATGATGATGATGGTACATGTAGTAGTACTAGTAGTGATGGTAGTGATGGTAGTGGTGGTAGTGGTGGTAATGGTGATAATAATAATAATAATAATAATAATAATAATAATAATAATAATAATAATAATAATAATAATTCTTATTATTATTGTTATTGTTATTGTTATTGTTATTGTTATTATTATTATTATTATTATTATTGTTATTATCATTGTTGTTAGGATTATTGTTATTTGTATTATTATTATGAGGGTGAGGAATAGGAAGGGGGGTGGCTGCCTAACATTGTTTAAAGATAATGATGAAGATGTTGGTGTAATTGTGTGTGCATGTGTGTGAGTGCATGTGTGTGTGATTTCTATGATTTCCAAGTTAATGTTAAAGGTTATTTACTATGTTAATTTGTTACGGGACAGATTGGAAGATTAGACTTCTTATTAGTCTAAAATCTTTATCCCTAATAAAAAAAGATTAAAAAAAAACAGTTTCAAAAGTTTCTCTCTCTCTCTCTCTCTCTCTCTCTCTCTCTCTCTCTCTCTCTCTCTCTCTCTCTCTCTCTCTCTCGCTCTCTCTCCCAATTCTTACTCCTTTTCTTCTTACATTACACAGTGAACTTTCTTTTCTACAAATGTCTTCTTTCTAGATGGTCATTTGACTTAATTGTTTATATTTAAAACGTGAGTAATTGACTATTTAGCACTCTGAACACAAGACTGACAAGATTGCATTAGGACAGTGATTCCGCCTGTGTTCAGTTCAGTTCAGTTCAGTATTTTATTTATAGAAAAAAGGTACTACAATTCAGTGTTCCCAGACAGAGACAGACAAACATGCAGACAGACCAGTGGCGTAGCTAGGGGAGAAGGAAGGGAGGGGGGGGGGGGTTTCCAAATTCGAAAGTCCCCCCGGGCCCCTACTTGAGGGGGGCCCCCAAAGGAGTGTCCGAAAAAAACTTTTACATTAAATATTAAATATTACGCCACCGCCATGTAATCTAGCTATTCACGTTGTTATATAAGTTTAGACTTATATATTTATTAAGTACATTATCTCATGTCATGATGTCGAATGTCAAAATGCAGGGGACCCCCAAAGAGGCCAAGCCCCCCGGGCCTTCCAAAACCCTAGCTACGCCACTGAGACAGACATACATGCAGACAGACATACATACAACAAATCTTATTTTTCTGTTGTTGAAATAAGCCTTTCCCTGAGAGAGAGAGAGAGAGAGAGAGAGAGAGAGAGAGAGAGAGAGAGAGAGAGAGAGAGAGAGAGAGACTGACAGACAGATACAGGCAAACCAAAACAATCTCTTATTTTTCGGTTGTTGAAACAAGGGAGAGAGAGAGGGGGGAGAAAGAGAGACAGAGAGAGAAAGACAGACAGACAGACACAGATAGACAGACTAAAAAATTATCATATTTTTCTGTTGTTGAAATAACTCTAAGTCTATCCCTCCTCTCTCACGTTCTCCAAAGGAAAAACCAACAAAGCAGTAATTTTGGTTTGCGTGTCAGGACCAGTACAAAAAAAAAACCGGTCTTCATTCGTCTTCTTCCAACGTTCAGTCAATAGGCACACGAGGATATGTGTCGCTTGAAACTCACTGATGCTGACACCAAGACAGGCGTTTAGCTCGTCCTGGCGCCGTCACAGTCTACGTCATTTAAATAAACATCCTTCAAATAAATCTTTACAATAAATAAACCTATGTTGTTGTTTTGTTTGTTTGTTTACTCAAAGCGCTCCATTGCCACAAATCAGGATCGAACTCATCGTCGACCAAGCCGGCGACAACGCTGCACCAAACTGCACTGTCACACGCCCTTTGACAATCTAGCCATCCTGACCAACATGCGTTTGTGGGTCTCTGTTGGAGAATGTCATCAGTACTGTTGGTTTTATTAATTTTTTTAATGAACGGGTTCTTTACTGTGCTGATAGCGCACATAAAGGGTTAGGGTTGGCGGAATAACCTTGAGCAGCTACTGTATTTGAATCGGTTTATCTGTGAGGTCTGTTGGATCAGCTTGGGAATATTGGACGCTTTCTGCCAGGTGGTCAATGGGGCTTCCTATGATGTTATTATTTGGCAATGTAGGCCATTTTATATGTATGTGTTTTGTTGATATTTTATAATGATGTTTGTATTCTATTTTGTTTTTGTTTTTTAAACGGGGGTTCGATAAATTAGAGTACAGCCTCAGCGTCCCCTGCTGTGGGATGTCTTTATTGTAAAGTGACTGGCTGGTTACCACTAGGGTTGTTTCGGCAGATCTTTAATGTGGATCAGGGGTGAGTCCTCTTTCAGCGAAGTTGTAGTCTTGATTTTTTGGTCCTGATTTGGCTCGGAAGAGTCTGCTGGACCTAAAGCAATAACCATGTAATGTAATCTCCCTATCGATATAGACAGGTGATTGAAAAGTAACTCCCTATTAAACATTACTTCTAGCTGTTGTAAACAGTTCGGCATTTTTTTTGATTGATTGATTGATTGTTGCTTTAGGTCCAGCGGACTCTTCCGAGCCAAATCAGGACCGGACAACCCCCAATCCGCATAAAAGATCTGCCGAAACAACCCTAGTGGGAAAATTGAATGCCCTCCACCGGCCAGTCACTTTACAATAAAGACATCCCACGCAGGGGACGGCTGAGGCTTTACCCCAACTACTCGAACCCCCGGTTACAAAAACAAAATAAAATACAAACATCAATATAAATCATCAACAAAACACATACATATAAAATGCCTATAGTGCTAAATAATAACATCATAGGAAGCCCTAGTGACCACCCGGCAGAAAGCGTCCAACACTCCCAAGCTGATCCAAACAGACCTCATACACAAACAAGGAGTCTTGTCCAAGAAGAGTTTTCAAGAAAAAAGGTAGGTCATTGATCTAGCGAAGAAGAAGATAGTATAGCAGAGTGATAGGACAGATCAGGAATGGGAAAGAGCAAATGAGGAAGACAGCGACAGTGAGAATTTAAAGCACTAAATTTCCAGAAAGTGGGGATACTATTTATACTGAAACCCCCGGCACTCCAACGGGGGTACTGTTGCCGCAGTGAATCAGTCATGCCTACAAAGGCAAGACAGGTTTTCAACTGGGGCTTTCACTTTTCCCTTTATAGGTTAGAACAATCTACAGTGGCAAGATTGCTCATGACCCCAAGGGGTAGTTCTGCATTTGCATGACACAACACGCGTTATAATCTATACGGTAGAAGAAAGGAACTGCAGATCTGTAATTGCAGCGGAGCTGGTTCACGCAGCGTCTTGCGGCGGGCCGGTTTGGGTCTGCTCAGGTCATTGCAAGGCGAAATCAGAGATCAGCAGCTGACATTCCACTAATGTAAAGTCTGGGTTGCATTTGGTTTCATGCCAACGCAGAACCATGTTTTAAAAAGTTAGAACCCATTTTCGGTAGGGAGGGAATCCAGGTGCGGTCTGGGTGAAGTGAAAAAGAAGCAAAGCGGTAAACAAAGCAAAGCATCTGCTTCTAGAAGCAGCTAAAAATAAGTGTGTTTATAATGCTTTGCTTTGTGAACCGGTCACACGATGAGAGGTTTTGCCAAGCAGTCTGCGTGGAAGCAATGCGCAATAAGTTGTAAATTAGTTACCTCCCTTTACGCGTAGGAGGCCTTTTTCAGGGTTTGGTTTATGTAATTTTGACTTCTAACATTCCATAATGCCTCATGGCTTTGAATTAGATCGATGAGAATTAAAACGAATAGTCTTGTTTCAGATTTGCTAATGGCCCAGTAGCTTTTGATGCCGCCATGATCGCCGAAATGATATCAACCTCGTTTTCGTAGGTCGGCTCTTCTGATTGGCTGGCAATCAAATGCTTCAGCGAAACAATCCAAACTTATAGAGCACGCTCAAACACTGAAAGCATCGGCTTTGCTTCACTTCTGCGCTTTGCTGCTGTTATGCTTTAGGTCTAGTCACACGATAAACATCGTCAAAACTACGAATTTTCGTGTTTTACTGGCTGTTTTGCTTCTGTTTCTCTTCCCGTCAGACCGCACCTTTACTTTTGAACCATCCGGCACAATCCCCCGCCCTGCGTCCGTAGTTTAGCACGCCGTCGTCTAAACTATCCTATTGCATGCCTATATACAAGAAGCTAGCACGATCCAGTTGGAAGCGAAACCAATCGTCCGGCATAGAAGGTTCCTCGTGCCCCGTGCCAACTTCGCGCCGAACTAGTTACCAGAATGAGAGTATCCTATTACAACGAATTAAAAAATAAAAATGAAACTCTCATCATCGCTCATCCAGGTAAAACAAAAACTAATCACACTTGGGTGGCTCATGAGTTAAAAAAAAAGCGATTTACAAGAACGCTTAATTGAATAACAAAAGAAGCGTTTAATTTCTGAAACGCTATAATTGGACAGGTTGTTAACTCATACTGGATATTGCGTTCAACTGTTAACACATGGAAATGTGAAATTGTTCAATTTTAAACGATGATGAGCAACTGACGCATTGCTCACTTGTTGGCATTTATTTTTTTTAAAGTTTTCGTTCAAGCAATAGAGAACATGTTACATTTTTTTCTGTGTTTTTTTCGTTCTGTCTCTCCACCCGTAAACGCTGGCATGCACACAGACAGACATACAGACAGACAGATGGACAGAGAGACGTGCATACAGACGGACAAACCGACTCTCTCTCTCTCTCTCTCTGTCTCTCTCTTAGATTTGCTTTCTTCGTTGTGTAAGCAAATGGTTGATAACGAACTTCATATCATTTTGAGCTGTGCTGCTTTTGTTAATTTGAGGCAACACAAACAATTCGTGTAATATTTATATAGAAGCCCTAATCTTTTTCGGCTTGTGTTGCTTTTCTCCTCTGCTAATAATGAGAATATTTTTCAAAAAAACAAACATTCGTTCATTTATAAAGCATTTAAGATGCATGTAAGGGAAGTGCTATTATGCATATAGCCTGTGATGGTTTGGCAAGTTCTCATAGTGCTGTGAGATAATTTTTTTTTTTTCTTCATTTGTATTCATAATTTATGTAATTTTGTATCTGACTGTTTATCATCATCATCATCATCTTCTTCTTCTTCTTCTTCTTCTTCTTCTTCTTCTTCATCACCATCATCAACACCAACATCTGCATTGATCAATACAGTCTAAGGAACCCGAGACTTGCCCTTTAATTCCCAAACTTATTCCCTGCAACCAAAATACACGTGTAGCCCATGCATATATAAAGGATTCTCGTTCACATTCAGGCCCCAAATGACTCCCACAGCGAAACACAAATGCCACGCAGGTCGGTGCAGACTGGTTTCCGCTGCCCAAACTGCCGGTCGATGATAATTATCTCCCTTAGGTAAACACACACAAAAAAAAGGAAATCGCACTTTTAGCATTGCCCATATCCATCTATTCTGGCTGGTTAGATTGGTGATTGATGGTTGACTGGATGGCTGGTGGATAAATATGATGGGTGCCCGACTGTCGTTCAAATTGTCAGAGGGTGAAGGGATAGTGCAGGGTGACATCATGGGCAGGAAGCCAAAACCTGTGTGTAAAATACAAGAGACAAATCGACTCCCTTTAAAAGAGCTCGAATGCAGTAGCAGCAACTCCATCTATGCGACATAACTGTCAATAAAGAAAGGTTGAGAAATATGCAAAAAAGACCGGAAGGAGTTCGCCTTGCTTTGAGGGTAAGTTGGAAAGAGGAGATTCAGTCTTGTGCAGTATGAAGGTAAAGATGTCCCAGTAACCTTTCGTTCGTCGGGCAGAGAAGTGTGTGGTACCTCTCTTCCCTCTAGGCCAGCTTAATGAGGGCGGTGACTATCTCCTCTCTCTCGCTGCTTTACCGTCCCTGGTTCTTCACAGATCCACGTACAGATTCACAGCTAGGGTGTGTCGTGCGCTTGTTTCAATCTGTTTGTGTTGTTTGATGGTCACCCATCCATCCAAGTACTAACCCTTCCCGACGTTGCTTAACACGAAACACTGATAGCGTGTGCACAAACAAGTACGCTACTGCACAACCCAGAAAGTCATTCAAGGTGGAGAAACAAAACGTTTGGCTGGAAAGCGAAAACGAGGATTAGTGGATGCAAGTGTTTGGGTTTGGTGCCTGAGGAGATCAAACTACAGACCTTGTTGGATCTGGCGGACTGAAAGATTTGAATGTGAACAGTGAAGAACCACGGTGGGCCCGCCATCATTTCAGTAAAACTAACGGTATGGAAAAAGCCAGCACTTACTACACTGCAACAACACGAAGAAGCTCTTTAGCTGGAGCGGTCCCCGCTGCAATCCTAACAAAGTGGTAATGGCTGGCGAAGACCAATTCTACGACTGGCAGCAGAGTCCCAAAGGACGCGAAATTTTCAGTATTATGAAGAAGAAGAAGAAGAAGAAGAAGAAGAAGAAGAAGAAGATGGATAGATAGATATTCAGTGCTTATAGGGTCCAGCGGACTGCCAAGACGATGATGATGATGATGATGAAGATGATGATGATGAAGAAGAAGAAAAAGAAGAAGAAAAAGAAGAAGAAGAAGAAGAAGAAGAAGAAGAAGAAGAAGAAGAAGAAGAAGAAGAAGAAGAAGAAGAAGAAGAAGAAGAAGAAGAAGGTGATAATAAAAAAGAAGAAGAAGAAAAAGAAAAAGAAGAAGAAGAAGAAGAAGAAGAAGAAGAAGAAGAACAACAACAACAACAACAACAACAACAAGGACAATAACTATAGAAGAACTAGAAGAAGAACTACAAGAATAAGAAAGAAAAAAAAATAGAAAGAAAGAGGAAGAAGAGTAAGAAGAAGAAAAAGGGTATTTATATAGCGTTTTTTTCCCCTAAGGGCAGATCAGTTCAAAGCACACGTCATCTCACGGATTCCTACTAAACGTTAACATCTCGCGGATTCCTACTAAACGTTAACATCTCGCGGATTCCTACTAAACGTTAACATCGCGCGAGATATACTTAGTATCCCCATACATTACACAGGACAATTCCTAAATAAAGCTAGCAATGTTTCAATAAGCCTGATTCCGGGTTGTCGCTGTGTTCCCACAACAATAATAATGTTCCCACGAATCTAGCGTAATATTCCCACAGTTCCATATTCCTACATGTTCAAAAGTCTACGATAGGCTTCCACGGGTCGACGTTTCCACAACTCTAGTCCCTCCTCCCCACCTTCTCCACTCATCCACCCACAACAACAACAAAAGAAAGAAAAAAACACAGACAGACAGACAGACAGACAGACAGAAAAAGAAGACAATACAAAAAAACGAATACGCTTTTATAAACATGGAGCTAGAGGGTGGTCATAGAACTGTCACGTGACAACTTGGAGCAGAAAGAATATATTGCTCCTGTAATTTTACCCCCACCCCACACCCGCCCAACACACCTCCACCCAACTTTCTCTCTTCCTCCCTCCCTCCCTCTCTCTCTCTCTCTCTCTCTCTCTCTCTCTCTCTCTCTCCCGGCATTGATTGGGCCTCTATAACGCGGTGCTGGAAGTGAGAGTGGGCTGGACTCAGACAAGCTGGCTTTGTGGGTCAGTAAGGCCAAACATGGAGTGTGTCATGGCTGTCAGGAGCCTACAGCCATGCCTATCGCCTTCGTGGCATCGATCTAGGCGCTGTCTCTCTCTCTCTCTCTCTCTCTCTCTCTCTCTCTCTCTCTCTCTCTCTCTCTCTCTCTCTTTCTCTCTCTCTCTCTCTCTCTCTCTCTCTCTCTCTCTCTCTCTCTCTCTCCTGTTTGAAGTGGTTATGAATATAAGCTATGATTATGAATTGATCTCGTCTCACGATCTGCTGAAGGCGCGAGCCCGAGGACAGGATCCAACTCAAGGATGACCAAGACGCCAACTTGCTGTTTGATGCGCAGCGTCAATAAATGTCCTTTTCTATGTGTCTAAATGTCCTTGTCTATGTGTCTAACTGTGCTTTTCTATGTGTCTAAATGTGCTTTTCTATGTGTCTAAATGTCCCATTCTATATGTCCTTTTCTATGTGTCTAAATGTGCTTTTCTATGTGTCTAAATGTGCCTTTCTATGTGTCTAAATGTGCTTTTGTATGTGTCTAAATGTGCTTTTCTATGTGTCTAAACCTAATATATTTACTCCTTCGGATGAGAGTATAAACCGAGGTCTAGTCTGTGTCGCATATATTCCATCATAACGGACTTTAAAGATCCTGACGCTCATGTCCTAGACGGGTGAGTGCCGGTGACAAGAACACACCCAGCATGCACTTAGGTCCTTCTCCCCCATCCCTGGCTGCCCAGGATTGTGCTCAGTTGTATGGGCGTCAGACCATGCGCCCAAAGGCTGCGGGTGGGCGTCTCGGGCGGCTTGAGTTAGATCCTGTATCGGCCAGCGCCTTGAGCAGCTCTTGAGCTGGTAAGGCGATATATAAGAACGAATAAATAAATAAATAAATAAATAAAATAAATATAATTCAATGTAACTCTGTCTGTGCCTGTCTGTCTCTCTTGTGCCATGAGCATGCTGCCAGCGTGGAGTTGCGAGCGTAACAAGTCGACATCATCATCATCATCATCATCATCATCATCATCATCATCATCATCATCATCATCATCATCATATCATCATCATCATCATCATCTCACCCATTGCACCAAGGTACCAGCGCACTCAAGATACACCTCTAATCTTCGCTGCGTAGCGTGAACAGGATATATCGTAATATCGCCAAGATAATAACTTGAGTCCGCTATAAGCGGACGAGGCTACCTGCGAAATTACGGAAAAAGCGCACTTTCACTGTAAATATATACAGCAACATGCTCTACAACATTCCGCTCTTTCCGTCTCAAAAACCCAATTGCCTTGTGGGATTCTTAAATTGCATGAAACCAAGTGAGGACACTATCCGGCGTCAACAAACGGTTCAAAAACATTCTCAAACGGTTCGTAAAAGACAGTTGACCTAGAAACTAATACAGTTTGACCTAATTCGTCCCCTAGAGGAGACGAAACTTACATTTTTCTATTTTCATGAGTTCACTGCAGTCAAATTGCGCTTTTTCCGTGATTTCGCAAGTAGCCTCGTCCGCTCATAGCAAACTCAAGTTATTATCTTGGCGATATTACGATATATCCTGTTCACGCTACTCAGCGGTACTTTCAACTGTATCTTGAAAGCGCTGGTAGCCATGCGCATTACCTCATCATCATCACCACCATCATCATCATAATCATCATCATCATATCTCTCTCCCTTCCTCTCTCTCTTGTTTGATATCATTGTTACATGTTAATTCCAAAATTATTTCATGTTAAAACGCTTTTTTTTTTCTGCTTTTGTTGTTGTCGGAATGAATGGCCAGCTGTAATTAAGACAGGTCCGGAGCACCTACATATATGCTAATATTCTTTTTAAAAAGTGTGGGCCTCTCTCTCTCTCTCTCTCTCTCTCTCTCCCTCTCTCTCTCTTTCTCTCTCTCTCTCTCTCTCACACACAAACACAAACACACACACTCCCTTTTTCTCTTCTCTTCTTCTTCTTCTTCTTCTTCTTCTTCTTCTTCTTCTTCTTCTACTTCTTCTACTTCTTCTTCTTCTTCTTCTCTTCTTCTTCTTCCTTTTCTCCCTCTCATCCCCTTCTTAAGATAACAACAATGAGTGATGAAGCTGGGGAAAGACGACAGCGTATCCACAAGATAAGATCGATCGCCTTTTGGGGGGTCGTTGGCATTAAAAAAAGAGGAAGAAAAAAAAAGGTATGAATCGGAAGTATTCTTTACCGCTTACCGCAGAAAACAACTTCAATATGCAAAGACATAAAAAGAATTTCAGGTAATTCGCCTTTTCACACTTTTCGTCTTATATTTAAATATAAGGCAAGATTATAATATAAATATAGGAAAAAAAACCAGTGGTTTTGATTTTTGGCAGTAGGTCTATCATTTACGTCAAAATATATTTAGAAAATAAGTCCTTGAGATAATGATTCTTAACTTATTGTTTAACTAAAATAGAAAATACTCATTTCAGACGCACAAAAAATGTGTATTGGATTTGGGGGCCATGCACATCTTTAGATTAATTGATCAAATAACGATCAGTGCACTCTCTGAACAAAACTGATGACGGTTTAGATTTCTCATCTCTCTTGTGCTTCGATAGGGGTAGAGATTTAAATGGCGGTGTTTGGGGGGCAGAGAAGAGGGGGGAGGGAAGATAGAGGGGGGAAGAGGGGTGAAGAGAGAGAAGAGGAGAGGGAGTGGGCTTGTTATTGCTGCTTTCTTCTACTGTCTTCTTCTTCTATCAATCTATCTTAGGGTGTTCCTTATTGCGTGCTGTTCTGTCCTGCATAAGAAAAGAGGATGCGTCGTTATGTGTGTTAGCCTTTGTTTGCTCAGAGACAACACTGCAGCAGATTACATTGCCGCCAGCAGCCTGTTACATCGATAACACGTCGGTAGCACCATATATATATATTTATTTAGCAAAATGGAAGAAGAAGACCAGAGAAAGAGGTGGGAAGAAGAGGAAGAAGAAGAAGAACAAGAAGACCAAAAACAACAACAAGAAGACCAAAACACGTAGAAGGAGGAGGAGAAGAAGAAAAAGAAGAAGAAGAGGAGGGGAAGGAGAAGAAGAAGAACAAGAACAAGAACAAGAAAAGGAATAGAAGGAGGAGGAGGAGAAGAAGAACAAGAACAAGCGTAGAAGGAGGAGGAGAAGAAAAAAAAGAAGAAGAAGAAGAAGAAGAAAAGGAGGAGGAGAACAAGAAGAAGAAGAAGAAAAAAGAAGAAGAAGAAGAAGAACAACAACAACAACAACAACAACTACAACAACAACAACAACAAGAATAAGAAGGAGGAGGAGACGAAGAAGAAGAGAAGGAGGAGGAGAAGAAGAAGAAGAAGAGGAAGAAGAAGAGAAGGAGGAGGAGGAGAAGAAGAAGAACAAGAACAAGAACAAGAAGAACAAGAAGAAGAACAAGAACAAGAACAAGAACAAGAACAAGAAGAACCAGAAGAAGAACAAGAAGAACAAGAATTGCTTATAACTTTGGTAAACAATAATGCATTTGCACGAGACAAAACGTATTTTGATCCTTACAGTAGCGGAGGTTAACTGCTGATCTCAGGTTTCATCTCACAGTGAAGAGCGCAGCTTTCAATGACCCGTTGACTGACACGGTGTTAGCGAGATCAGCTGAAATACATATAAAACAAAGACTTTTGCCTAAGACCAAGTGTGCTGGGCTGCTGTCGCCACTGTCAGATGACCATCGAGATACAGCAATGAACTTCTTCCTCTGTAAGGACCAGAATACCTTTTTGTTTCAAGACAATGCAGTACTTCTGGCGACAGTTATAAGCAACTCTCAACAGGGAGTTATTTTCAATCACCTGTATTAAAGACGGTCAATTCCACCTGACGGACCTGTTGTGTTGAAAACATGATGGCCAAGAACTACAGGGAAACAACTCAGGCGTGTGTTCGAAGCTAGCAGAAGTTACGTTCATACACAGAAACAAGAAAGGTATAATACATGATTTATCAGGCATAACTAACATACCTCGTCTACTGAACAATATGTTGTTGTTGTTTTAAAAAAAAAAAGAACTGTTCTATACTATCGCCAACTTCGACCATCGCACTTCCAAATAATTTAACGACAGGCTGAACGAGAAACAAGTATAATAGATTCCGGTCATGACTCAATGTTATTGTTTTCATTCTTTTGTCACGACCAGTTCGTTTTTTGTTGACACCTCACGTATCTTTCTACGCTCCCTCATTCCCATCCCACCATCCCAAACCTCTCTCTCTCTCTCTCTCTCTCTCTCTCTCTCCATTCCCCACAATGAAGTAATCCAGCCTGCACAACAAAATCGCCGTAAATATGATGACAATGCTATTTCCACCATAAGCAATTCCTTTGACCTGTAATCTGAACAAGTCGGTTATGGCTTACTGCTAACTGTACATTTTTACATGTAAAAGTTTTGTATTTCCAACTAATAAATACTTTGACATAGTCGGGAATTAGAACGTGCCGAATGTTGGTCTATCTGCCCGCCTGTCTGACCTTTCATCCGTTGCACGCCATATCTCAAGAACAACTGAACGGATTTTTACGAAACTTCATAAGAAATAGTACCTAGATCGACTAGTGTAGTGGCCAACTTCCCTATGCTATTTGCCTTACCGCAAAGGTCAAGGTAACTGGCGGAAATGTTTTGCTAAGCGCGTCTTGCTTTCAATCTCAGTTATGTCCTTTTGGTTCTCTCCTCCTTCCCTCTTTTTCTCTCCAAGACAATGGCGCTCTCTACATTTGGGTAAAACTTGTACAGGATTATTTCCCGTTCAAATGTCACCCTTTGAGTAAGAGGTATACTATACTATCCTATCCTATCCTATCCTATCCCGTAACTCGGAGGTCGTAGGGGCACCACAGATGATCGTTTAACCAGCGTACTCCATCTTTCCCTGTCCTCAGCAACCCTGATTGAGGTATACTGTAAGCCTTAAAACACAAACACACACACGCATGCACACCACACACACACCCACACCACACACACACACAGACGCATGCACAACACACACACACCCACACACCACACACACACGCATGCACAACACACACACACACAAAACAACATTGTCAGTAATTGTAAAACGACAGAGTTGGGACTGTGAAAAATCAGAGCCAAGTAGTTTCAACAATAATGTCTTATTTAGTTATTCAATCGTTCTTATCTAGCGCTTTTTCCAGCTCAAGACCTGCTCTAGGCGATAGCCCATCAGGTTCTCTTCTAACTCAAGCCGGCCAGGAGTTAGAGCCCACTAGCAGCCTTTGGGCGCATAGCCTGACACCCAGACGACTGAGCACAAATCTTGGGGCGACCGCGCATAGAGGGAGAAAGGATGCATCTGTGTATCCGGCACTCGCCCATCCAGCACATAAACAGACCTGTGCACATCTACGGAATTTCCGTATTTTCTCCGATTCTACGGATTACTTATTAAAATTCCGAAATTCCGATTTTTTTACTTAAAATTTTTTTAATACTTTTTTCTGTTTTAAGATGTTTTGACTAGTTGTGCTTAAAAGACGTTTTTCGAACCGGAAGCGCGCGTTTGTTTCTAGTTCGTTCAGCATTTGTGTGGTTGCAACTTCATACTTGTGATAAAAAAAAATTATAAAGCCAGCTTTGAAAGAATAAAAAAGAGTGAGAAGAGATAGTGAAGAGGATTCATCTGACCCAGCTCTGTCACCAGAAAAGAAGAGAACGGCACAACAGTGCTGGAAATCAAGTTGTAAAAGTGTTATTGTATTAACAGTGCTTACAATGAATTTGGTAATCATGTACCAATACAAAGTTCCTCAGAACCACTAAATATTAACATACTAATTGGTAAAAAGCCTTTTTTTGTATATTATAAATTGGTTAGAAAAGATTTATAGTATTGGACACCTATTAAATGACAATGGTAGATTTCTCAGTTGTATTAATGCAGTTAAAAAGTATGTAACCAAGTTAAAATCATTATTAATCTATCCAGCCATACATTTTGTTAAATAAAAAATTGTCCTAATTTGTATATTTTGATACTCTGCTAATAAAGGTTTTGTTAAACAAACAAAAAATGTAACAGTGTTGATGTTTTAGCTTGGCTTGAATAGATTGTAATTCCCATTCTACTGCCTCATAGTGTTTCAGTTTGTGTGCTTTGTGAGCAGAATTATGTCTTGAACTGTCGTTATAGCTTGCTACTGAAAATTTTTAAAAACTACTGAAATTTGGTTTGTTTGCTACTGATGAGCATTTTGAGTTTGCACAGGTCTGCATAAAGCGTCAGGATCTTGAAAAGGTCTGTGCACGAGGTGGGCTGTGTGCGGTGCGTGTACTGGACTAGACCTGGGACTAGACTCTCGTCGGAAGGAATACGGATATCGACATTTCGTTTTTCACTGAAGCGCGTGTCATGGCTGGCTGCACGCAATGAGTCATCGGAGAGATCGATGGTTGGTTGCACTTGCTTTGAACACCCTTTGACGGACTCCAGCAATGTTACCGTTGTCCCGCCGATAACACAGACCTCTGGCACTGCCTTGCATTATGCAAAGGGCCTCTTGCATACAGACAACAGTCTTTTCAGACCCAGGAGACCCCCGTCATTAATCATTACTGCCAATGTGTAACCAAAGGGTCTATTATTGTGGTCTGTTCCTTTTTTCTTTTCATCAGCCATACGCGCGCGCACACACACAAACATACTCACATCCACACACACACAAACATACTCACATCCACACACACACACACACACACACACACACAAACACCCCCACAGTAAGGGTTATTAGTGGTGGACTCGTACTCTATCTGTCCTTAATTTCTCAGAGTGAAATAATAAAGTTTTCTTGTATCTTGTATCCCCTCACTCTCTCTTTCTCCCTCGCTCTCTTCCAAATTGATGTTTACAATAATTTAGTGAAAATGTTCTTGGGTTCTTCAGTTGGTCAATAGTTTCTTTAATAACTGATATTGTTTGACCTTTTCTTAAATTTATTTATTTATTTATTTCTTATCATTTCAGTATTTTGGTGAAAAAGGCATTAAAACAAAGCAACTATCTCTCTCTCAAAATCTTTCTCTTTTAACCTCACTCTTAATTTTTATTATCTCCCTCTCTCTTATTCTCACTCGCTCACCTGCACTCTCTCCGTCCTTACCTCCCCCCCCCCTCTCTCTCTCTCTCTCTCTCTCTCTCTCTCCCTGACTTATCTTACAAGTGTATCTTCATTTTCCTGTCCTCCGCCACTCTGGCACTGAGCTACAAGCATGAAAGGCAAAATCCTCCGATAAACAAGCATCCCATTTCTTTAAGCAACGCATACCAAACAAACCATAGAAACAGCATCCCTCCTTCCCTTCCCCTTCCCCTTCCCCCCCCCCTCCCCCATCATGGCGGTCATATAGAATGAACATAGAATTTGAACGTTTGTGCACCCAGGGCAGAGTAACCATCCCAGGAAAAAACTAAATTAACACTGAGCCACCAGAGCAATGATAATGCTTAGATGGACAGTGAAAATAAAAACCATTTTTATATTTGCCCATCACGGGATTCGAACCTGGGTCTTCGGTGTGCCAGGCGAACGCTCCAGCACCGAGCAACACTGGCAAGACAACGGCCATACGCTACTACGTGTCCGTTGACAGTGGAGGCATGAAAGAGGGGAGGAGAAAGAAAACGAGGGAAAGAGTGAGTGAGAGACGGGAGCGACAGATAGACAGAGATACATACAAAGAAACAAAAGAGCAGGCAGACAAAGAGAGACAGAGCTGTACACAAAGAAACAAAGAACAGACAGACATCCCATTCGTTCTAATAATATACATGATACATGACAATAGCATGATGATGATGGTGATGATGATGATGATGATGATGATGATGATGACGATGACGATGATGATGTTGATGAAGATGAAGATGATGATGATGATGATGATGATGATGATGATGATGATGATGATGATGATGATGATGATGATGATGATGATGATGATGATGGCGAGCATGCACTTGCGTGTCCCCACACAAAGGAAACATGACAGTTGATACACACTAAGGGATGGAGCACGATCGACATCAGACGAAACAGACAGGAGCGTGCTTTCCCCACCAAACAGTACGTAGACATTGTACAATGACGTACAGAGGCCTTCACAATGAACTGAGAACAATCTGTATTACACGTTACACGAGTTTCTTGAAATCAAGGATTTGGTGCCAGTCCTTATAATTTAATGGACTTCATAAAATTATTGATTGACATAGGACTTTTTTCGTGAAAAACCTGATTTTGACAAAGTCCTATAAAATAACAACAATATAGGCAGTGAGTGGTTATTGCTTTAGGTCCAGCGGACTCTTGCGAGCCAAATCAGGACCAGAGAAGTGAAAGAGGACTCACCCCTGCTCCGCATAAAAGATCTGCCGAAACAACCCTAGTGGTAACACTGAAGGCAATCTACCAGCCGGTCACTTTACAATAAAGACATCCCACGCAGGGGACGCTGAGGCTATACTCTATTTTATCGAACCCCCGTTTACAAAAACAAAATAGAATACAAACATCATTATACAATATCAACAAAACACATACATATAAAATGCCTACATTGCCAAATAATAACATCATAGGAAGCTCCAGTGACCATTTGGCAGAAAGCATCCAATATTCCCAAGCTGATCCAACAGACCCCACACACAAATGAGGAGTTTTGTCCCGGAAGAGTTTTCAAGAAAAAAGGTAGGTGTCTGGCCTAGCGAAGAAGAAGATAGTATAGTAGATTGATAGAACAGAGTAGGAATGAGAAAGAAAAAATGAGGAAGACTGCGACAGTGGGAATTTAAAGCACTAAATTTCCAGAAAGTGGGGATACTATTTATACTGAAAACCCCGGCACACCCACGGGGGGTAAGAGTGCAGAAACCAAAAAATAACCCGACCCTGACAAACCGTTGGATCAGTGGTGCACTTGTAAAAGGCAAAAACCAATGTAGCACTGATCATTTCTTAAAAAGCGACAACATTGTACAGGCAGAGGCTCGAAGCTCGTTAACGACCTGGAATGGGTGGGGGGATGCAGGGGGGAATGACCCTGAGAACTGCGCCCCTATTCTTTCGGATGAGAGTATAAACCGAGGTCTAGTCTGTGCACGCACGCAATCCATCATACGGACTTTAAAAATCCTGACGCTCGTGTCCTATAGACGGGTGAGGAGGTGGGGGGGGGGGGGTGCCCGGCGACGCAGACGCAGCCAGCATGTGTTACGTCCCGTTTATCCCATACTTGATCGCCCAGGGTTGTGCCCAGTTGTCTGACCGCAGAGTCAGACAATGCACCCAAAGTCTGCAGGTGGGCGCCTCGGGTGGCTTGAGTTAGATCCCGTATCGGCCAGCGCCTTGAGTATCTCTTGAGCTGGAATCGCGCTATATAACAACAATAAAATACATAAATGTAGCCTATTATATATTATTAACATGACATAATTAATACGAGTTGGCTGTAGACGCTAAAGTTGCCCCCTTCGAATGATATGTGTATTTTTTGGCGAAAATTAGTCTACCCTAAAATTCACGGTGTTATTACATTAAAAAGAATGATTCAGTGGACTTTCGTGGTTCAAACCCACCACCGCTAAGGGGTAAATTTTCGATTTCTGTTCCGTCATAAGTGAACAGGTCGGCTAGGATAGCTCCGTAGTTAGAGCGCACAACTTGTGTGAGTGCGTCTTGGGCGACGTGGGTTCGAATCCTGACTGCAGCAAACTATGGTGTGATTGCTGGATATTAGTGGCCAGCGCCTTCAGAAGCTCTCTGAGCTTGTAAGAGCGCTATAAAAGAGAAATCTCTTTCTTTTTCTTTCTTTTGAACACTGTCCTGTCTCCATTTACAAAACACCAAGGCAAGGCCAGCCAGCGACCTGCAGCTATTGTTTCGAGGCTGGTTGGCGCGGCGCGGCAGGGCAACAAGTTTTGTTGCTTCTGTTCCAGAGAAGCGTTTGTTTGAAACGATGTATTTTTCTTAACGTACGTTTTGGAACGTTACAAAGCACCCCAAACAGCCTGCTGGGTTTCCTTGAAAACGTTTTATAACGCTACGATCTAGGAACGACACCGTCCGTGGTTAAGCATCGTTCACGGCGGTGCTGTATTGAGCCAACATCGCGAAGCTATTACTAGACACATAAACCAAACGGAATATATTAATTTAAAATTTTAAAAGCTTTAGTTTTTTAAACAGGCATTTTTGTTTTAGTGGTATGGTGGGTTTTTTTTAAGTGAGCGCAACACTCACTGTGGAAGCTACATGGATCTGTTACGCTGAACTGGTGATGCTGGGCCTCTTTAATATGCAGTCTCACAGTCTCAAAGGCATCCGGGGTTCTGTTAACTTTGAAAGATTACCGTCCTTCGATCAAAGCTTCGCTACTCCGATATCTTTCCAATTAGCCTAATGCATTTCTTTGCCAAACCTTTCAGTGATTTGATTTTTATGAACGAGTTTCCTCCCAAAAATACATTTTAGTTTTAAAACTTTCAATTCTTTTAGGAAATGTGACGACAACGTCCGGCCTTAATTGCGCGATCAATATTGCGAAGACGCACATACCAAGACGCTTCTTTTAATAATGCATGATCACGGAGACTTCTAAGGCGGCTTACTTAATCCACGAAGATCATGCTCGAGACACCGAAAGAGGGCTATAAATATAAAATAACAAGGAAGATACTGGGGAAGGTGGGAGGGGGGAGTACAAGTGGCATTGATAGGCCACCCCCTCCCCCCCCCACAAGATAAGATATGTCAGCGTCACAGAACCTTTGCAAAATTCACCGTGAGCGTTGACCCACGGTTAAAAACAAAGATATAGCCAACAATCAACTTCGTTCAAAAGCTCTACGGTTTTTGAAAATAAATCGTGTAGATCCATTTTGTTTATGAACCTGTTAAAAGCACCCAGGTTGATTTATACAACAAATAACCCAGCAGCGAAAGTGTGTAGAGCCGACACAGTCTGTTTGTCTGCATAACAAAGAAGAGATGCTTAAAACGCAAAGCTTGACGGTCGGTTCCAGCAACGGTTGTCCTATAATACCATGATTTCATGTGACAACATGTAACAGCTGTCCTATACTATCATTTTTTATTGTGACAAAATGCAACGGTTGTCCTAAAGATACAATCTTTTAATGTGACAACATGCAACAGCTGTCCTATAATATCATCTTTTAATGTGACAACATGCAACAGCTGTCCTATAATATCATTTTTTAATGTGACAAAATGCAACAGCTGTCCTATAATATCATTTTTTAATGTGACAACATGCAACAGCTGTCCTATAATATCATTTTTTAATGTGACAAAATGCAACGGTTGTCCTATAAAACCATCTTTTAATGTGACAACATGCAACAGCTGTCCTATAATATCATTTTTTAATGTGACAAAATGCAACGGTTGTCCTATAAAACCATCTTTTAATGTAACAACATGCACCGGTGGTCCTATTATATTACCGTTTGATGTGACAACAAACAAAATTCTCCTATGTTATTATCTTTTAGTGTGACAAGAAGCAACGATTGTCCTATGATTATCTTGTAATGTGACAACAAACAACGATGGTCCTATGATATTATCTTGTAGTGTGTCAACAAGCAACGATTGTCCTATGATATTATCTTTTAGTGTGACAACAAGCAACGATTGTCCTTTGATATAACATCTTCTAATGTGACAACAAGCAACCGTTGTCTTTTGATATCATTGTTTAATGTGACAACAAGCAACGGTTGTCCTAGGATATCATCTTTTAATGTGACAACTATGCAAGTTCCCAAGTAAATTCACGGCCCCCAAAATAAACAAACATTCATCATGGTCGTACCGTGGCTCTTTAAAATGGAGAATGTACGAAGTCAAAAATAAAGTTTTTGGTATTGCGTTAGTTCAGCTCGAAGGGCTGCTCAAAGCGCTGGTCAACGAGAGTCCAGCTTGAAGATAAATCGTTTACAAAATGTCAAGACCAAACTCTCGTTGCCAAAGACGCACGTCCATGGGCCCCAGGGCCTTCCTTACCCCATGCCGCCTTAGGAGTGAAAAAGGGGAAGAAGAAGAAGAAGAAGAAGAAGAAGAAGAAGAAGAAGAAGAACAACAACAACAACAACAACAACAACAACAACAACAAAAAGAATGTCATAAGAAGGGAAGAAGAATGACAGAAGAAGAAGAAGAAGGAGGAGGAGGAGGTGGGACATAAGAAGAATGACAGAAGAAGGAGGAGGAGGGGGACATTAGAAGAATGACAAAAGAAGGAGGGGACATAAGAAGAATGACAGAAGAAGGCGGATGACATAAGAATGACAGAAGAAGAAGGAGGAGGACATAAGAAGAATGACAGACGAAGGAGGAGAAGGAGGAGGGGGGACATAAGAAGAATGACAGAAGAATGAGAAGGATGAGGGGGGACATAATAAGAATGACAGAAGAAGGAGGGGGACATAAGAAGAATAACAGAAGGAGGAGGTGAGACAAGTCATGCACTATACTTGCCTGTGGCACAGTACATAAGAGGTCTTTGGTCGCAAGAGGCATAACGCAAATCTATTGTACTCGGATGTTTTAAAGAACTTTTTGTTTTCCATTTACCAAGATATATATCGTTCTGGCAACAGAGACGTCGCGTTGCCATTTAGCCCGGCCCCTCTTGTTTGACTGTTTCAGGAATCCTCCAGCGTCAGCCATAACATTACATATTGCTTAGGGTCGTACTTTGGCTAGCACGAACCGGAGCTTCAAGGTAACGCCTCCTGCCACTGCTGACTGTCGATACGTCGATGAGGATACGTGTCGCTGCATCCAAACATGACCGCTACAGCTTCATCTCTGCCAACAACGCTGGGAGACTACTAAAGTCACAAAGCGACCAAAAAGGCTCCTGGGAAAAGTCGGACCCCGAGTACCAGAGGTTGTCGAGGGATTCCGTTTCCACCCTTGTGTAAACAACGCGAGTTATAGGCCTAATAGCTGGTGTTATAGCTATAACTTTGTGATCTGTATTCATGTTAGTGCCTAACGTTTATGCAGGGGCGTCGCACACGGGGGGGCAGGGGGGGCACCTGCCCCCCCAATAATTTGGCAAAAAAAAAAAAAGAAAGAGAGAGAGAGAAAGAAGAAAAGAAGAAGAAGAAGAAGAAGAAGAAGAAGAAGAAGAAGAAGAAGAAGAAGAAGATTTCAAACGATAGAGGAAGGCAGGAAGAATCAATAATTTAAAAAAATCACCATATTTTTAAACCGTAGTGTAAAGGGCTAACGTACGAAATAATATTACAATAATCTATTAGCATGTGCCTGTGTTTCACAACAAAATATTTCGTGGTGCTAATGCAATCACCGGGCAGCAGAGCTGGCTTTCGCTGTTTGAAAGAAGTGTCATTTCATCACGCAAAGAGCAAAATTAACAAAACAATGGAATCGTATGTTTTCTAGGTTTGTTGATATCAATTATTTACTTTAGTCTGTAAAATGAGTAAGGCAAGGGTGAATGTGCAAGTGTCAATAAATAGTTGAGGTGCGCGATATTTTTTAATTTAGATTTAGTTTGTTGATAGGCCTACACGTGCACGTGCTTTGATCGCAAAAGGGGAAAAAAAAGGACCCGTTCGCTTTTCTGGGGACAGATAACGTGGGCTTGACTGCTTTGATTATTACACCCCCCCCCCCCCCCCCCCCCCATTATAGGTTTCACTTGGTTTGTTTGTTTGTTTGTTTGTTTTGTTTGTTTATGTGTCCGCGAATACATCTCCGATGTTTGTGGACTGAACTAGCTGAGATTTTGTTCATGGACTACTAGTAAGATCATCTGTGATCACCAAGACAAAAGGCACTCAGACAGACAGTATTTTGCTTTAGAGAAACTGCGAGTAATATACGCCCTAGTAAAACAAATTGATCAATTGACTGATTTTCTGAAACTGGTAGTGGAAGTGTTTGGTCATTATATGTATGCAATATGCAAAACGACTTGTGATTTATAGAGAAGACACAATTTCAACCTAGATGATCTTGCGGCAGGTAATTAATGTTCGTGTTTCCTGGTTTTAATCATTATCACATATCGCTAATCATGTATTTGTAGTTTCTGGAAATGAATCTTGTATTTTCAGTAAAGAAGAACATAAATAATTAAATGTTTTTACTCTCAGTCTTTCAGTTGGATGAAGGTACGAGGATATATTACAGGGTGCGTCCCGCTTGTCAGCCCCCCCTCCCCCACCTCCCCGTCGACAGGGTTGCCCCCCCAATATTTTGGACCGTGCGACGCCCCTGTTATGTTTAGATCAGGCGGATATATGTTAATAATAATAATAATAATAATAATAATAATAATAATAATAATAATAATAATAATAATAATAATAATAATAATAATAAGTCAAGTCAAGTCAAATAATTTTATTGCCAAGATAAAACACAAGGAATATGTCTCAGAATCGAGAACAATAATAATAATAATAATAATAATAATAATAATAAGAAGAAGAAGAAGAAGAAGAAGAAGAAGAAGAAGAAGATGATGATGATGATGATGATGATGATGATGATGATGATGATGATGATGATGATGATGATGATGATGATGATGATGATGAAGATGATGAATGGTGGTGATGACGATGATGATAACGAATGCTATGCGAGCCTCATTCATAAATCAGGCTCAAAGCGCGGCGATCTGTAACCAACCATCACTGTGAACTAAATGTCCCCCACCAAAATGAAAAGCTACTCCAAGTGAAATGACAAACTTGCAAAAACAATACACCTACCTAATCCAGCAGCCTGCTGATACATAAATGATGTAATAGTGTAGATTTTAAAAAAACAACAACAGAGGTGTTGGATTACGGGAAGCTTGCTGTGCAGCAGATAGCAGATGCACGGGGATAAACCAGCGATGAAGCTAGATAATGAGAATCGGAGAGAGAGAGAGGAAGAGAGAGAGAGAGAGAGAGAGAGAGAGAGAGAGAGAGAGAGAGAGAGAGAAAAAGAGAGAAAGAGAGAGAAAGATAGGGAGACGCACAAACATACAAAGGCGCGTGTTAGAGAGTACTGTACTATTAGTGCCCCTGTCCTTATCAAACCTCACCCTCACATGACTCCCTCCCTCATTCTCCCTCTCTCTCCCCCCCCAATCTAACCCTTCCCCACCATCTAGCCCGTGGTGTGTTGTATTATTGATGTCTACAGGGCCAGCAACGTCCACGCTATCAGGCACAAAAGCTATTCACCACCAAGAGCATGGAGCGGCGAAGCCAGCACGTTTCGTTACAGAAAAAACACAGTGTGTTGAGATAGTTGGGATAGTGCTGTGTATGGCCGGTAACCGTGCAGCACAAATCGAATACAAGAATAAACCCACAGTTGGTTCTTGAAGACGTTTCATGTCAAAAAATAAAAACTTTTTATTTTTTTTAAAAATAAAAATAACAAAAAGTGCAAAGGGACATAACTGAACACGAGTCCACCAATGATGGCCGACATTTGGATGGGAGATAATCCTGTCAAAGTTCGGCCCTGATGCCCCTGAAGTAACGAGCGTCTAAGTCAAACATTAATTTATTTTTTTTAAAAAGAATTCACACAAATTATAAGTTAAACGTTTTGAAGCGTCTTCTAAGCGACCTTAGTCATAGAAGAAGATTTACTATATCGAGACAAGGGCAGAACGCTTCCGTAGAGGAAGGTTTTTCTACTTCGCCCAAACTTAGTTTGGAATAGGAGAGGGTGGGGGGGGTGGAGGAGAGAGAGAGGGCGGGAGGAAGGGTGGGAGGAGAATGCGCAGGAAGGGAGGGAGGGAGAGAGAAATTTGTCTCTCCTTTCTCTGTGTGTCTGTCTGTTCGCGCATTTTCTTAGATTTGGTTGGACGGATTTCTTTAAGTTTTGATGATACGTGCTTCAAGTCATGGCCTCGTCACCCTTAATATTTATAACCTGTTTGAGATGGTGGCTGCCTTTAAAAAATAAATAAATTATGAATTAAATAAATAAATAAAAGTAAACTTTGTTTTCTTTTAAATAGAACAGCGCGAAGCCTTGACAGCGGATATAATCTATGAGCTATGCAGTAGAGAATAAAATCTCAATCCTGTGCTGTGCCCGTGCCAAGTACATCCAAAAATCCCCATACTGATTGTCAGGTGATCTATCAAACCTGCTCTTGAACCAATGTTTCAGTCACGAGTAGGCCTCTGAGTTCTCTGGCACGCAGTATGTATTGTTGACTCTCACGCACTCGATCGTGAGGCATGGAGCAACGCGGAACGAGCGACGACGATCAAGCTAACTCTCTGGACTATCAGGGCCAGGAAAGACGGTCAATAGAGCGCATGATGTCTGCAGCCGCCTCTATCAAATGAGGCGCCACGCAGTGACATCTATTATCCTGATGATGATGATGATGATGATGATGATGATGATGATGATGATGATGATGATGATGATGATGATGATGATGATGATGATGATGATGATGATGATATAGGATGCTTGCTGTACGTGCGTGTTTCCACCAGTCAAACGCAGCTAGATAACTATTTTAATAATAATAATAATAATAATAATAATAATAATAATAATAATAATAATAATAATAATAATAATAATAATAATAATAATAATAATAATAATATCATTATTATTATTATTATTATTATTATCATCATCAACATCATCATCATCATCATCATCATCATCATCATCATCATCATCATAAGGGTATTTATATAGCGCTTTTTACTAATGATAAATCACATCAATGCACAGTTCTCACGAATTCATACTAAATGGTTAACATCCAGATACATACGAACAGAAATCTGACAAAACAAGACACTAATGAATTACGCCCAGACTTAATAGTTAGTTAGTTATTCATTGCTTACAGGGTCCTGCGGACTACAAATAGCCGAATCAGGACCACAAAATCAAGACCACAACTTCACTTAAAGAGGACTCACCCCTGATCCGCATAAAAGATCTGCCGAACCACCCCAGTGGTACCACCGAAGGCACTGCACCAGCCGGTCACTTTACAAGAACAAAATAGGATACAAACATCATTATAAAATATCAACAAAACACGTACATATAAAATGCCTACATTGCCAAATAATAACATCATAGGAAGCCCTGGTGACCATTTGACAGAAAGCGTCCAATATTCTCAAGCTGATCCAACAGACCTCATACACAAATGAGGAGTTTTGTCCCGGAAGTGTTTTCAAGAAAAAAGGTAGGTAACTGATCTAGCGAAGAAGATAGTGTAGTGGATTGTTAGAACAGAGCAGGAATGAGCAAGAACAAAGGAGAAAGACAGCGGCAGTGGGAATTTAAAGTACTCAATTTCAAGAAAGTGGGGATACTATTTATACTGAAACCCCCGGCATCCTCACGGGGGGCCAGACATAATACAAACATGAAACTTTTTGTTTTGTTTTGTACAAGTGATATGTAAAAGACGAGGGAGTGACAGGGAGTGACAGGGAGTGAAAGGGAGTGAGAGGAAGTGAGAGGGGTGGCTAAGGTGCAAAGGGGGCTGGGGCGGGTGGCGTCACGGCGGTGGTCTGAGTCACAATAAATGAATGAATGAATGATGATGATGATGACGATGACGATGATGATGACGAGATCAGACACGTGTCTTTTATTTAAGAAGAGATGAGTTTTTAAATTGGATTTGAAAGTGGAAAAAAAATCAAACGCGAGGTTATAATGGGACCAAAAGTCTGTTTGAGAGGTTTGACCTCAATAGTTAGAAAAAAGATCGGGGGATTCACTTCAATCTTTTTTTTTTCTTTCTTAGGATCATTACTATCAACAGTTTACCAGTTTGATTTTTTTAATGACCTCAGACCCACTTTTAAAATGCAGATCGATATTGTTCGATGGCTTATTTCTGGCATCGATGCATCAGGGCAGGCAGACAGACTGGCACTGCCAGCAAATAAGAGCCAATGAATGCCGTGCAGCTTTATATTGTTGCAAGCTGCCAGAACCGCCTGGAACTCCCCGACCCTAGGGGACCCCTCTTCTCTCCCAGGGAGCACCAGACTGCCATGCCAGCATCACTCTGCCGCCTCTGTCTGACATCATGTGACTCTTGTACGGCTCCGTGGTCAAACTGGGAACATTGACGGCGCCGTTGGTTGTGGTTGTTGCTGTTGGTTGTTTTATGTTGTTTTGGTTGTCTTTTTCACCGAAATGATAAAACGTACACACGCAGTAACACAATATTTCGCACGACATATATGCATATAATATGTGCCCCTGGAGAATCCATCAAGGTTTTTGCTAATCTAACGCTGACATCAAAGCTTATGCTAGTACTAGATTCGATAATACGAACATCTATTGGCGACAATGGAACGACTAAGACTGCATTCAAGGCATCACAATGACTACGCCGCTTACTAATTAGATTAGTCAAGTCAACAACTCTTTAGATTTAGGGAGGCAAAACGTTTAGGCAGGGTAGAGTGGTTGTCTCGCCTAAAGTATGTGGGACTGGAGTTCTAGGAGGTAATTCTTATTATTAGACTCAGTCTTGTTTGGGGATAAGAGAGAAATAGGAAAAATCTCTCTCTCCTTTTGTCTGCTGCCAGTGCTTCGATTTTAGATTAAATTTGGGCTAGGGATAGGACGAAGTGGGGTGGGGGTGAGGGGTAGGAGGAATGGGGACTTTTTTCGCCACCCATGCAGGCGAAATCCGGGCTGCTTTCTTAGAGAAAGCACAGCAGTTGCGAGAGCTGCGCTACCTATAACGAAAGAGGGTTAAGAGGGGTAGGAGTTGGTGTGTATGACAAAGATAATATAGTGGCATTCTCTAAGTGTACTGGAGTTTCTGGCGCTCGCCCGTTCTAGGACATGAGCGTCAGGATCTTTTTTTAAAGTCCGTTCGGTGGAATGCATGCGCAACACAGACTAGACCTCGGTTTATACTCTCATCGGAAGGAGAAAAAAAAACACCTGTATGCATTTTTTCCAACAAGTATGCGATCACACGCATGACATTTTCATTTACAATTTAAAAGGAGCCCACTTTGATCGCACCCTTTCTACAGATTGGTATAACAATCACAGTGAGCATTGCCCCTCTGCGGGAAAAAAAATCTTACAATTAAAAAAAAATCTTTTGAAAGCATAGTTTATTTTTTTAAAATAAAATCTGCATTTTTTTAAAAACTATTAATAGCAACCGCTATAGCAAGCGTCCCTTGCGCTAAAATAACATCTATATAACACGGCCGGTAAAGAGGCAGAATAACCTATGAGAAAATTGCTTCGTAAGGTGTTGTGTTTTAGTTTGATATAATTGACACTTCACTACCTCAGACACCAAAAACGCACTCTTGGTTCATTGAAAAAAGGGATTTTAAAAAAATAAAACCAAAAGAAAGAAAGAACGCGGTTCTAGTATTGGTGTTACGTTAAACAAGGGAAATCACTCCTTCTAACAACACATATGGAACATTCTAAATTTAGCGGTTGGTTTTGATCGACGAAACCCTACTATATTATATAGTTTATATTAAATAATAATGTGAATTTTAGGGGGAAAAACCGTTTTCGTCCAAAGTTACATTACATTACATGATTATGGCTTTAGGTCTAGCGGACTCTTCCGAGCCAAGTCAGGACCAGTATAGCCGAATCAGGACCACAAAATCAAGACCACAACTTCGCTGAAAGAGGACTCGCCCCTGATCCGCATAAAAGATCTGCCGAAACAACCTTAGTGGCAACACTGAAGGCACTCCACCAGCCGGTCACTTTACAATAAAGACATCCCACGCAGGGGACGCTGAGGCTATACTCTAATTTATCGAACCCCCGTTTACAAAAACAAAATAGAATACAAACATCATTATAAAATATCAACAAAACACATACATATAAATTGCCTATATTGCCAAATAATAGCATCATAGTAAGCCCCAGTGACTTCCTGGCAGAATATTTCCAAGCTGATCCAACAGACCTCACACACAAATGAGGAGTTTTGTCCCGGAAGAGTTTTCAAGAAAAAAGGTAGGTGACTGGTCTAGCGAAGAAGAAGATAGTAAAGTAGATTGATAGAACAGAGTAGGAATGAGAAAGAACAAAGGAGAAAGACAGCGACAGTGGGAATTTAAAGCACTCGTCCAAAGTAAACAAAGGTTTCACATTGAGGCCCTTTACAACATAAACAAAAACTAAATGACAGCTGTATGAAGAAGTCAACTGCTTCACACACCCGCTACCATTTGTATAGGGAAACAAATAAGGGAACTGGAGACGGCAATTTGCAGCACAACCTCAAAAGCACTGTCAACCTTTTCCCACCCCCTACCACAACGACTCCCCTCTCTCTCCCCCATTTACTTTATCAAATCATTCCCACCCATTTCAATGAAGGTATTGGATGCCATCAATCTGAAATTCCCAAAACTAAAATTCGATTTCCAATCAGTCTTCTAAAATTAGCGATGTCCGTGCCGATTTTACACCTCATGATTGACTTTGAGTGACATATATTGGATGCAATCTTATCTAAACTTTCAAAATTAAAAATTCAATTTCTGGTCCGCTTTCTTTAACAGCGATCTCCCTGCCTTTTTACAGGCACAAATGTTTTGAGTGATACAAATAGTGTGTTTGTTGTGAGTGCATGTAAAATGTGAGCGTGACTGTGTGTTTGGCAGGGATCGCCGCGCTTTTGAGCTGATTGGTGATTTGGGGGGAGAAGCTCGTTTATATAGCATCAAGTATGGGCTTTGAACTCCTGAAGAAGTGGGAGTATTTGTTAGCGAAAGAAATATATATGGAGAAAATTTAATATAGAGAACGTTTTGATAATAACCCTATCCTGTCATATCCTTAACTCCGAAGTGGTTGGGGCACCACAGATGATCGTTTAACCAGCCTACTCCATCTTTTTCTGTCTTCAGCAACCCTCTTGGCTTTCTCTCAATGTGTGAATTCTAGAATGTTGTCCTCCCACACTCTTTTCTGTCTCCCTCTTCGTCTGCCTACTTGCACCGTGCCTTGTAGGATGGTCTGTGCAAGGCCTGATGCTCTGGTGACGTGGCCTTATCATCGGAGTTTCCGTTTCTTCACCAATGTAAGCATGTCATCTTGTTGTCCAATGGCTTGTGTGACGGTATGTCGGACTTCGACGTTAACGATTGCTGGGTATAGAAAATGCCCAGAAGTCTTCTGTAGCACCTCACCTCCATGCTTTGTATTCTTCGTAGTAAGTCTGCTGTGAGAATCCATGTTTTGCAATGTATAGGAAGATGGAGATGACAAAGGAGCGCAGGACCTAGGAGTGTAGACTGATGGTCCTGTTTTTCCAAATGGGCTTCAGCAGTTGTTTGTGCGATCCTGGAGAGGACTTCTTGTCGGGACCCATACAATGGCCCCTAAATTGTTTTTAAGCCATGCACCGTGTTGGGGGATTGGCCTTAGACTTTAAAGTCCATGTTAATGCCATTGGTGTTGTTGGTCATCATTTTGGTCTTCTCTGCACTTATTTCCATTCCAAAGGATCTGGTGGTGCTGTCAAGCTTCTGTACCAGTTGTTCAAGTTCTTATTCCTCCCCAGCCAATCCATCAATATCATCCGCAAAACGGAGGTTGGAGACTGCTCTACCCCCTATGCTGACTGTGCTTTCGTGATCTGCAATGGAATCTAACATGATGCGCTCTAGAAAGATGTTGAAGAGTCTTGGAGAGAGTATGTATCCTTGACGCACGCCGATTGTTGATCTGAACCAGTTCATGATGGCGCTGTTGTGGAGGACTGCACTGGTAGCCTTGTCATACAGGCTTTTGACTACTTCAATAATGATAGGGCTGATGTTGTACACTCTCTTGGTTGCCCACAGAGCTGCATGCCAAACTCGGTCAAACGCTTTCTTGAAGTTTACAAACACATGCTATAGATGTTGTTTGTGGTGTAGATATTTCTCGCAAATTATTCTGAGATTAAAAATCTGCTCAGTGGCTCAGTGGCCTGCCCTGAATCCTGCTTGTTCTTCTCCTATGATTTGTTCAGCTTGGGGTTTCAACCTCTTAAGTATTATTTTCAGGAGGACTTAGCTGGGATGGCTGATGAGGATGATGGTGCGGTAGTTTTCACACTCCGGAAGGTTACTCTTTTTGGGGAAGAGTGATGTCAAGCGACTGGGTCAATAATGTAAGCTATTCCCCATTCTGCCAGATCTTGTTACAGATAATGGTGATGGCGTCAATCATTGCTTCTCTTCCAGTTTAAAGCATTTATGCGGGTATGTTGTCCACTCTCGCTGACTTCCCCTTCTTCAGCGATTGCACTGCTGCCTCAACTTCTTCTCGGAGAATTGGGAGGATTTCTTGTTCTTTTCTGTTCTTGGGACATGCTAGAACTGATGGGTCTCCGTTTGGTGTGTGGCTGTAAAGGCCATAGCAGTACTCTTTCCATCTGTCCAAGACTTCTTGTTCTTTTCATCTCTCTTCGTTTGTCCTACAGGTCCAAAAGTTGAGGTGTAATTCACGGTCTCTTCTTTGGGCTGTGCTTGTCAAGGATCTCAGTGGCAGCATCTGTCACAGCTGAGTTGAAATTGGTGGACATGGTGTTGAAATCTACTTCACCAGCTCCCAAAATGACCAGTGGTGCAAATTTCCTTCCAAATGTAGCTTGGAATATTTCTGCCACCTCCGATTCTTGCAGTTTGTCCAGGCCGAACTTCAGTCTGGTGCACTTTGTTTTGTTTACTCTCTTCCAGCAAAGCCGGAAAGACATCATCACGAGATCGTTGTAACTTCCGATGTCTGCTCCTGAAAAAGTGTGTGTCTTGCCAATGTTGACGCTTGATTTGAAGCGTTTCTTGACCATGATGTAGTCAATCTGGTTATGATGCTCCCCGCTGGGACTGTGCCAGGTCCATCGTCTGGATTTTTTGTGGAGACCAAGCCTGTTTGCCAGTATCAGATTGTTGATCCGACAATTTCCAAGAGTCTCAGACCTCTGTCATTTGTCTCGTTGTTGCAGGGGGGTCCACATGTGTCTTCCCAGTTGTGGTGCGCATGTTGGCCAACCTTGGCATTCCAGTCGCCTTGCACTATGACTATGTCCTTCTTCGGCACTTGGTCAAGGACAGCCTGCAATTGTTCATAGAAATCCACCACTTCGCTTTCGTCATAGCCTGATGTTGGGGCCTAGGCCTGGATGATGGTGATGTTGAAAGGTGCTGCTCTCAGACGGATGGTAATGAGTCTACTGGAGACTGGGCGGCAACCCATGACAGTGGCTAGAACGTCTTTGTGGACCAAGAATCCAACGCCGTGTTCGTGTCTGTCATCTCTCCCGCTGAAATAAAGTGTGTGGTCTTTGTCGGTCGTTGTTTCACCTAGGACTTTCCAGCGCAGTTCGGTTATACCTAAAATGTTCATCGATAGTGGTCCAGCTCGTCGGCCAGTTCTTCTAATTTCAACTCCGCAGTTAGGGTCTCCACATTCCAGGTTCCTATGACGATGTTGTCTCTCGTGCGTACCTTGCTAAGTTGTCCATCAGTGACCCACTTATCACCGATCCGGTATAAAGTGAGTGGTTCATTCCACCATTTGATCATATGATGTGTCTTGGGCAAAAAAGACCTGGCGGAGCCCAATCCTCTCCAGGTGGTTGGCCACAGCCGAAATCCACGAGTACAGTGTGGCTCGCGTTGGCCCCGAGCATGTTGTCGTGGGACCTATAGTGACGTGAGGTTCCTCCGTCCTGGCCGGTGACTTCTGTGTAGAAGACTTTTGCCCAGTGATGCCCTGCTGACATAATTTCTGTTAGTTCTCTCTTACGACATACCGGGAAACGTTGGGTCTATTCTATTCGGTGCCCGAACCCACAGGGAATAATAATAATAATAATAATAATAATAATAATAATAATAATAATAATAATAATAATAATAATAATAATAATAGATCAGTTAAATCAACAGCCTATCGCAGAGTGCCAGCTCGCTTAGTTCTACAAAATGTAATATCTTAACCCTTGTGGTAGTAGACAACTACAACACAATAAATAAATTTTAAACATAAATAAATAAATAAATTTTTTTGGTTAAAATTCAAAAATATAAATAAATAAATGAAAGAATACAAATAAATAAATAAATAAATTTAATAAGTGTCATTTAAAAAAAATCAACACCAACATCAAATATGGTTTTATTTCGGGTTTCATAGACCTTTTGCTGCTACTTACTTCCCTTCGCACCCGGAAGAGTTCAGTCCCCTTAACATCGAGCTGAAACGTTAGCCTGTCCTGCCTATGTAAAGTCTGTATGTGCGTGCGCCTCGTTATCAGTACAGGAGCTTGTGCATGCTGCCATATATATGAAATACCTTTTTGACAAACAAGTACAGTTCTGTTAGATTTATAAACGTCTTGTGAAGCTCTAAACACATTTTCTTGCCGAGGTAGCGGTGTGTGGCACAGTCGTGGGGTGGTCGTGTTTAATGCACGAGTCCCTGGCAAGCAGCGGAGTTGGCTGGGATGGGGCATTGGAAAAGGAACCGCCAGCCTTAATGTTAGCCTCTGGGGAAAGGGGAGGGTGGGACCTCAGTGTCCCGGCCCCAACCGCCGCTGAATAGTAATCGGCCTCAGCAAACTGCGTAGCCGAGAATCGGCGAGCCATAACGTTCGGCTCAAGTAGAATGGATCGTCGATAGCACGGTGGTAGTAGTGGATCGTCGATAGCATACGCGGTGTGATACACAGGACTGCAGCTACCGCTGTGCTACAGAGGAACCACTACCGCTGGGCTATCGACGATCCATTCAACTTGAGTTAATGCCCCTGTGGCGAGTCACAGCTAGGCAGTTGTGCAACTTGAGACAACTGTTGCAACACTGTGATTCACACATTTGTACTCTGGTGTATTCACAACTTTCCGGCACCTCTCATAAAAACTCGTGGGTATCGCCATTATAAATTAAAACGAGGTTAGAATGAAACCAAGTTCCGGTCTGGCTTGTTTTGCTTTTATCAAAGCTTGATGCGTGACTTTTAAATATGGCAAATTGCCGAAAACGACGATTGTTAGAGCCAGAAAACGAGTGGGATAAGTATAAAAACGGTGGAGGAAGTACATGCTCAGTGAAAGGATGCAAAAAACAATCGTAGAGGTCTGTATTTGTGGCGACTTCGGAGGTGCGTCGATCATCGACAGAAAGTGAAACAGGACCTGAAGACTCTTGTAGTTTTCCATAGCTTCGCCGTCGCAAACTTCACAAAACACGAAGTAGTTGACTATGTTAGGCGAGCGTTGTGGCCAAGTGGGCTAAGGCGGGACTAACTTGCCTTGTCCACAAGCCAGAAACAAATAGCGCCTGACAGGTGTGGGTTCGAGCCAGCATCTGGGCGTTATGTTTTTCAGAATATTTTTCAAAAATTCACAAATAATGTTAGGTAGGTAGGGTTTAAGCGCGCCACTGGCGATAGAAAGGGATAATAAATTGCAGCAAAAAAAAAAACAAAAAAAAATATGTGAGGGTACGATACTGGTGAAAGAAACCGGAAGTATGTTTCATTGAGGGGATTCCCGTTGGTGCATAGGATAGCAGAAAAGTGTGATATAGGCCTAGTGCAGCAGGTCTGGCTACCGATCGCTTGCGGAGACAGCGACGAGATTGTACTGATTATAAACAATATAATTATAAACAAAAACAATAAGTGAATAATAATATATATATAATTGTGTTTTTTCCCCAAATGATTGAGTTAGTGATCGAAAGCGCACTGTAAAAAATACTTCATAGATGATGATGATGATGATGATGATGATGATGATGATGATGATAATAGTTCTTCTTCTTCTTCTTCTTCTTCTTCTTCTTCTTCTTCTTCTTATTATTATTATTATTATTATTATTATTATTATTGTTGTTGTTGTTGTTGTAGTTGTTGTTGTTGTTGTTGTTGTTGTTGTTGTTGTTTTTGCATTAAAGTTCAGTGCTTTGTAAAACCAAAGTCCGTATATTTATTCATATGGTAAACATGTGCCTAATGTGGCCTGATGATGATGATGATGATGATGATGATGATGATGATGATGATGATGATGATGATGATGATGACGATGATGACGACGACGACGATAATAATAATAATAATAATAATAATAATAATAATAATAATAATAATAATAATAATAATAATAATAATAAAAATAATAATAATAATAATAATAATAATAATAATAATAATAATAATAATAATAATAATAATAATAACAACAACAACAAAAACAACAACAACAATAATAATAATAATAATAATAATAATAATAATAATAATAATAATAATAATAATAATAATAATAATAATAATAATAATAATAATAATAATAATGAGAAGGGTGAGGAGGAGGAAGAGGTGCAGGAGCAAGAAAAAGAAAAAGAGGAAGGTGACGATCACATTCAAAACTACAAAATTATGACGTTATAACCATGAAATAAAAGTTTACACTACAAAGATTAAACTGGAAATATTCAAATAGAGTTTTTTGTTGCTTTTTCAAACTCACCGCAGTTTACAATATCAAAAACTGAAATTATTCGAAAACGTTTTTTTAAAAAATCCATGTGTTTTCAAACTCACCCCAATTCACATACCGAGGTATCCAAAAGAGAGTGTTTGAGGAATCATGCAAACATCAGTGATTGCGCAAATATTGGATTTTGAGATGAACGGGCACACCATGCACACATGTCGCTATAGGTGATCAATGATGGGGCCCACAATCATTACATTATGAACAATCATACTGTCCTTGTCTTTCTGCAATCATTACACGCGCACAATCATATTGTCATTATCGCGGCACAAAGTAAATATATATTATATATATATACTAATGACGCTATATATAGTGCACATCTGCAAATAATTAATCATTATTTATGATCTAAATTAGGTCCTATTCAAAATACATTTAAAGTGGAATTTTGTTCTTTTATTAAATACTGAACGATGTTTAGTTGCTTCGGAGTCGCCAGGTTGCAAAGGCTGGCTGAAAAGTAACTCCCTATTCAAACTCCGTTATCACTTTTACAAATTGTACTGCATTTGGGTGAAACGAGAATATCTCGCAATCTTTACAGTGGTAAAATGGAACTACTTAGCCACGAGGCCTTCTCGCAGCGATGAGAACTGATAATGGCTAGTCTCCTGGCACTCCTGGGAGGAACGCAGTTAACGTGTAACGTAAGGAGAGAAAAGCAAACATTTATTTGCATCGCCTTATTGCGATGTTACACGCCTGTCCGACGGTAAAGTATTTATTCAACACTGCTATACTACTAATAAGGAAGTTTTCATTTTCTAACAGAGTCGCTACTAACTGGAATAATCTACTACAAGTGCACCAATCATAAATACGTTTAAAAACCAGTTAGACTTACTCCCAGATGTTAAAAATATGTTTTATGGCTATGTTTAATAAAAGGTATGGGAAAATTACATGCTCAACAGACCAACTGAGTTGTTGCCCAGCTGAGAAAGGAGTATTTAGAAAGGTTTCGCGGGCTGTTTTGCCCCCCCCCCCCCACTACTACTACTACTACTACTACTACTACTACTACTACTACTACTACTACTACTACTACTACTACTACTACTACTATTATTATTATTATTATTATTATTATTATTAATACTACAATACACCATGTGTGTCAGGCGACTGGCCATTATAGACTGCTCTAGCCACTGTGAGATCAGAGATCGGCCATTAAATTCTCCCGCTGTAAGGATCCCGACATACCTTTGGCTTCATTGTATTCGGCAGAACTATTCTTATGATATGACCTCACTGCCGGTACCTATAAAGGTCGAAAAGACAACTAAAGACAACTAAAGACGGCTAAAAGACAACTAAAGACGGCTAAAGACAACTAAAGACGGCTAAAGACAACTAAAGACGGCTAAAGACACCTATGTATAGACAACTAAAGACAACTAAAAGTTGTCTTTAGTTTTTTTTTGCCCTTTATAGGTACCCCTAAAGACAACTAAAGACAACTGAAGACGGCTAAAGACACCAGGGGTAGAAATTTTAGAGGGTATACAAGGCTACAAACAACTTAAAGAGCCCAAAAACACCTGCCATCTTTGAAAGACATTGGCTATGGCAGACATTTGTTGCCGAGTAGAAAGTACAACGGATTTAAAACATAACAATACTATTTTTCAAGTATATTATATAAGATAATTGATTTAGATACAAAGTGAAAGCTGTTCTGGGTGATTGTGTAGTCGGATTTAATGAAAATGCAATGCCCGATTCGAAACTGAGGCTATTGTTGTTTATAGGGTTAGGGTTAGGGTTAGTTGTCTTTAGTTGTCTATACATAGGTGTCTTTAGCCGTCTTTAGTTGTCTTTAGCCTTTAGCCTTTAGCCGTCTTTAGTTGTCTTTAGCCGTCTTTAGTTGTCTTTAGTTGTCTTTTCGCCCTTTATAGGTACCGGTCTTTAGTTGTCTTTAGTTGTCCTTAGTAGTCTTTAGCTGTCTTTAGTTGTCTTTAGTTGTCTTTAGCTGTCTTTAGTTGTCTTTTCGACCTTTATAGGTACCCCCTCACTGCTAGCTGTCAGACAGATCCGTAGGACCTAATCTTATTGTCCTATTAAATAAAGGTTTGGGCTTCGACTGCTCCAATTCCGCAAGAACAAACTATATGCTCTACACTACCACATCACGGTGTCCATCTTGAAAATGGGCAATGTCTGTAGACTACAGTTCAGTTCAGTGGGTAGATTACCGTCCCCGGACACGGATGCGTATAGGGGACTTAAACGTAGACTACACTTTTGTATTTCTATTCATATTCTAGTGTCTCGCGGCTTCCAGTCCGCAACACCAAACTGAATTTCTACGCTCAGCCATATTACATCAGATGTATTACTAATTAAGTGCGTAAATTGTTTAAAAACTTGGCCAAATATCTACGCTCTTTACCATTCTATTACCTCTCGGCTTCAAATCCGCAACAACAAAAGTTAAACCCAAACGCTCAGTATTACTACATCACATACAAAGGCCTACTTGTGTTAAATATCTTGAAAATTGTCAAAGTCCATACACTCTTGTATTTGAAAGAACTATTGCACAATGGCTCATTACGCTCAACAAAATACTATATCAGAGATAGGCCTAATTGTGTTAATTATTTTGAACACCTTCAAATGTGTACACTGTTTGTGTGTTTCGAAGGTCTCAAAATGTATTTACCATACACTCCAACCCCAATGTTTAGACGAGACCATCTACTACTACGTGTGGTTTTTTGTTGTTTTTTTTAAACACAAAACTTTAGATAATTATATCAATTCCAATAAGAATACAAATTCCTATGCCTGTACTTCACAACGTCATGCAGTCCATGTCATCCTATTCTATCCTAACCTATCTCGTAACTCGAAGGTCGTTGGGGCACCACATATGATCGTTTAACCAGCGTACTCCATCTTTTCATCACACCCAACAATAGTCCTGTACTACATGTATACAGTTCTAGTTATGTTATGGATACATACGAGAGGCTAAAGCCGACGTCACACGAGAGCAACAATCCTACTACAATGTTTCGACAATGTTTACACATTTCGTGTCAAAAGTGTTTTGACAACATATGTAGTCCCACTGTAAAGTAACTTCAACATCTGCGCAAAATACAATGCGCACTCAGCAAAATTTCCGAGAGTTACCGTTCTCTTTGCGCGGCTATTTTGGTTGTAAAAATAATGGCCGACTCAACCAACTGATAGCGATGATGAGATTATTCCAAAAGGGCGTCACAGATTCGATAAAGTTCTATGAAACCGATCGTTTTGTCGCCGAGATAAATTTGACAGTGATCCCTTCCTCTTTTCAGTCATATTGGCTACTGCTCACCCAATGCGCATTTAGTGCTCCGCACGGCGAAATGTGTGCATTGTGATTGGCTACAACAACAAAATGTTGTTACAACATAAAATTTAAAGAAGGTTCAAAAATAGCCAAACATTTCTAGATCGGTTGCACAACAAATGTTTCAGACATAAGACATATGAAACACAGTTACAACGTGGAAATATTGGTGTTTCACATAAATTTTCCGTGTTTAGTGTTGATATGTGTTGCTCCCGCTTAGGCTGAACTATGAATATAGGCTAGGGCAAGCTGTGTCTAATGACGATTTGACAGTGCTTGATATTTTGATCAGGCCCATCAATTTGCTGTGGGATACAGACCATAGATGCACAGTATAGACTAAGCATCACCAATGTCATCAAATCGCACAAACACGCACATACACACGCATACACAGGGGCGCGCGTACAAACACACCCACACACACACACACACACACACACACACACACACACACACATTACATTACATTACATTACATGGTTATTGCTTTAGGTCCAGCGGACTCTTCCGAGCCAAATCAGGACCAACACATACACACACACACACAAGCAAGGAATGTAATTGTACACTCTGCGGTTAAAGACAATTTTACACATTAACAGGAACCGGCTAAAATCGTTAGTTTTATTATTGAAGCAGCATAAGTACAATAAATAAATAAGTAAATAAATAAATTTTATTTATTTATTTATTTATTTTACTTATGCTGCTTCAATAATAAAACTAACGATTTTAGTCGGTTCCTGTTGAGGTGAATTTTAAGTGTATACAGTTCGTTCTTAAATATATTAATTAATAACTGATCATCAATTGCGTTTATTTATTATTTTAATTTATTTTACTCTTTATACATTGGGCGCCTGGAGCAGCTTGAGTCAGATCTGGTACTTGTCTGCGCTTTGAGAAGCTCTTTGAGCTGGCCAATCGCTACATGAGAACGATGTAAGTACACAATACAATGATAAACAGAAAGAACATGGTCGGCATTTAAGTGTGAGATAGTTACGGATGCTACTGCATTATTATGCTCTATGCAAATATTGCAACAGCTGGAAAGACCTCAAAATAGGACATCAACGTACATTGTTAACACAAGAATTATTGTTCACGTTCTTTTAAACTCAAAAGTTGGTAGATTGTTATGAATTATCTTCATTCGATGTACTTTAGTGCAATTTTATTTTATTTGTCTTTATTTTCTTTAGTTTATGTTACGTTATGTAGTGTCGTGTCGTGTTGGATCATGTCACGTCTTACGATTTTATTTTATTTATTTTTCTTTGTGTCGTCTAATATCACCAAGAGCGAACAGCCGTAAAATGAAAATCCTCAGCTGAACTGAACTCAAAACAGGACTAAAATTAATGAAGAGCCAAGCCCTTTGTGATAACTGCATGCATAATCAATATATTTATATTGACTGTACTTTTCTAACTGTATTATAGATTACTATATATGAAACTGTAGCCGGTTGTCTCTGTCTATATTGGATACAAGTGAGCGACCAAAGAAAACAGAAATTTTGACTCTAGTTCAAGCTGCTACAGATTTGTTGTGTAGGTGTATGTGGATCTATTATGCATCGTTTGCATCACTTATAATAATAATAATAATAATAATAATAATAATAATAATAATAATAATAATAATAATAATAATAATAATAATAATAATAATAATAATAATAATAATAATAATAATATGCATTCGTATGATGACATTCAGCGTTACTATCACTGAAAGAGAACTATATGTATGTAAGCACAGATGCAACAGACACAATGATATTGCTGTACATATTAAAACATCTGACACACTTGGTTTGTGTATTTATTGCAATGCACACAGAACCCTGTTTTCTACTGGGTGGTTGAAAAATCACTCCCTATTAACAAGTGCTTATTACCTTTGTACAAAGGATTGCATTTGCATGCAACAAAACGTACTGTTGTTGTTGTTGCTGTATTAATTTGTATTCATCAGATTAACATAAGTTGTATTGATTTAACATAAACAATTTACCAAATCTACCATGCGTACAGCATAGATATTTTCCAAATTAATTAATTAATCAAACCACAGAAATCATCATACTACTGACGTACACATACATTTTTAACAACATACATTCCCTTGTGACAATTAGTTCACATTAAAAAACCCAAAAAATGAATCTTTCAACTTCACCTCTGAAGAACGAAGTACTTATAAATGTCATTTTGCGTCTTACGGAAAGTTGAAGTTGGGCCCCCAGCCCCCTACCCCCTTCACCCTTCCCCACTTCCCATAAAAATTAATAAATAATTCCCCCTCCTCCCACCCACCGCCCTCCCTCCCTCCCATTCAAAAATAAAGAAAAAGAAATAAGAAACATTTATTGAAGCTAATAATGTTTAATTACATAAATTAGATACAAAGAATAAAAACAATTGCTGGACTAATTGTTAGAAGTTTTAAAAGTAATTAAAACAAATTGAATAATTAATGATTTATTGTGATCCTTGCGGTAGTACATGTAGAATTGAAACGCCGATCCGGACTTGACTTACGGCATTCCGATGTAGGCTAATAGCCTGATGCCTGACACTATGTGAGCCAGCTCGGAAGCTCGCCTCCCGAAGTGTGGCTCTCCGTGCTATTGTCATTTAAAACATTTTTTATATAGCGCGTTTTCCAGCTCAAGAGCTGTTCAAGGCGCTAGCCGAAACAGGATCGACCTCTAGCTGCCCGAAGCGCCCTCTTGGGGTATAGGGGGTGGGGTAAAAATGGGTGGGAGGTGGAGGGAAGGGGTGGACAATTAAAAAGAAAGGGGCAAACACTCACCCAAACAAATGACATTGCCGCCTTCAATCAATCAAGCGATAGCAGTTTCACGGGGCAGGGTCGGGGGGTAATGTGCGAAACTTCTGCGCAATATATCTACATTGATTTTTGTGTGACACAATCATTATCAAAGAAACGACCCGGGAATAGGTCCCACTGGTTCAAAGTGGATTTTTGATTCAGTCCTGGCCCAGCAGCAGCAGCCGCAGCCACATTGATCGATACAGTAATGTGATAGCTGTAGTGCAGTGTAGTGCTGGAATGCCCGCACCCACTGAAATAACATCTTTAGCGTGTGTAAACTTCGCCCAACAACTTCGATTTACCCCAGAAGTTACATTTTACGGGCCCCAAATCCGAAGATTTTGTTTTCTTTTAGCGAAAATTAGTTCCTATTCCTATTCTATTTTATCCCGTAACTCGAAGGTCGTTTGGGCACCACAGATGATCGTTTAACCAGCGTGCTCCATCTTCCTCTGTCCTCAGCAACCCTCACGGCTTCGCTCAGTGTCATGCCAGTCCATTCTCGAATGTTGTCCTCTTACCTCTTTTTCTGTCTCCCTCTTCTTCTGCCTCCTTGAACCGTGCCTGGCAGGATGGTCTGTGCAAGGCCTGATGCTCTGGTGACATGGCCATATCATCGGAGTTTCCGTTTCTTCACCACTATCAGCATGTCATCATAATGTCATGTCATCATGGAGCATGTCATCGAAAATGAGTATTATAGCCTAATCTCTGCAGTGCTATTACTACATTAATCAAAGATAAAGCGGCCTTTCGTTGCTCAAAAACCCAACCGCTAAAGTTTGAATTGCCATTTTCTGGTCTGACAGGGAGTGATGTCCCCTGTTTAGTAGCCTACCAATACGCTCCGCGATCTATTAGATAATAGTTTTTAGGGCTATAGAAGTCGGTAACTAGGGGTTGCTATTAATAGACACAAAAACTACGAAACTAACTGATTCAGTCATGGACCAGCAGCAGCAGGTAGGCTGATCAATACAGTAACGTGATAGCTGTTGTGTAGTGTAGTGTAGTGTAGTGTAGTGTAGTGTAGTGTAGTGTAGTGTGCTGTGGTGTAGTGTAGTGTAGCGTAGCGTAGTGTAGTGTAGTGTAGTGTAGTGTAGTGTAGTGTAGTGTAGTGTAGTGTAGTGTAGCGTAGCGTAGTGGTGTGTAGTGGTGTGGTGTAGTATAGTGTAGTGTAGTGTAGTGTAGAGTAGAGTAGTGTAGTGTAGTGTAGTGTAGTGTAGTGTAATGTAGTGTAGTGTAGTGTAGTGTAGTGTGGTGTGGTGCGGTGCAGTGCAGTGCAGTGCAGTGCACTGCAGCGCAGCGTAGCGTAGTGTAGCGTAGTGTAGCGTAGTGTAGCGTAGTGTAGTGTAGTGTAGTGGAATGCACGCCCCACTGAAATAACATCCTTAGCGTGTGTAAACTTCGCCCAATAACTTCGATTTACCCCAGAAGTTACGTTTTAAGAAGCCCCAAATCCCAAGCCTTTGTTGACTGATTTAAAAAATAACTGTACGTTCCAAAATGGTTTTTTCATTTATTTTTGGGCCGCAAGTTAACTTTTTTCATTGGGGCAACATTCACTGTGCGTGCGTAAGTGTCTAGGTGCTTTTATTCCATGTGTAAATTCTAGGGGTGTTCGGTTTTACCGGTTTTCCGGTTACAATCGGTTCGACTTTTTCACGGTTCGGTAAACCGGTTTGGCCTTAAAAAACCGGAAAACCGCGGTTTTTCTAAGGGACATCACTCGTCCCGTAAAGCACTAGCAAAATGGCAGAAACAGAGAAATTCGTAGCGAACACGCGTGGGAAAGCTGACATTTGGAGATTCTTTCTCCTGCGAGAGACAGAAGCAGGAAAGGTTGACCATAATACCGGTTACTGTAAAGAGTGTAAGGCAAGTATTAAACTTGGCGGTGGCACTTCAAATCTGAATGCACACATTCGCCGACACCACCACCCTTTGCTGCTGCTGAAGCCAGCCAAGCCTGCGGGCCCTGCACCCAATAGATCTAACCCACAAGTCCTACATGCTAGATCTAATCCGTGTACCAGCAGCGCTGACGCTGACGTGAGCATTGTGACTGAAGGAGGTGCCAGTACAAGTAAAGGCGACACAAAACAAATGACAATCAGTGAAGCACTTAAAAAGAAGCAGGTATATCCAGCTAACTCCAAGAAAGCATCCGAAATCAACGAAAAGGTGACAAAATTCATCGTGAAAGACTTCAGCCGTTCCGAATTGTGGAGAGTCGGTATTTCAAAGATCTACTGGAAACACTCGATCCCAAATACAGCGTCCCTGGAAGAAAGTACTTCCAGGAAACAGCCGTACCCAAGATGTACTACAGAGGTTATTTCCCTTGCTTACTATGCGCCTTTACCCGGGGTAACCAGTTGTAACTTTTGGCCGGTTAACCGGTTTTAAACCGCGGTTTTCTATTGGAAAAAACGGTTAAAACCGGTTTGAGAAATCGTACCGGTTCCACCCTCTAGTAAATTCCCATCTCTCAAATCATTCTCACAGCAGGTTTATTTTGTTGATAATTAATTATTTATGATTGCCTATGTAATGTGTTTTTATACAGTGAGTATCCTTGTGGCAAACCAAATGTTCTTTTTTGATGGAATAAAGAATATATTGATTTGATTGACTTCACTTGATAAGCCTATTTTACTATATGCGGAATTTCACCCATGGTAGGCCAATGTCGTTTAGCTATATATAAGGAAAGATTACATAAGGTTTCTTACGCGGTTTAAGAATAAACCATTTTAAAATAAATAATTTGAAAATAAACCATTGAGAATAAACCATTTGAGAATAAACCATTTGAAAATAAACCATTTGAGAATATACCATTTGAGAATATACCATTTGAGAATATACCATTTGAGAAAAAAACATTTGAGAGGTCGATTCATTTCGCCAAAGACGCAGGCTGAACCACCCTTCCTATTTATAACGCAAACGGCTGAGTGTAAATCTACCGTTGTTCGATCGTGGACCCACTTTCTTTTTGTTATCGCGGGTCCACTCTACTTGGTTATTGCCCGGTGCCCATGCGCTTTTAATATCCAGTGAGAGACCCGTCACAGGCATAGTGCAGATACAAGCGCCTGTGTCCTTGTGGGTAACCTGGAAGGCGACCGTCATTGCGAGTGCCTCCTCAGTTGACAAAAGACTCAAGACGCAATGTCATGCGAGGGCATAGCCATTATGGTCTGTTTTACTGACTGTGGGATGAAATAAAAGAAGCCATACAATGCTACTACTACTGTAGGAATCACAATGCACCTTGCCTCACGCAAATGCAGTCATATCTGCGAATGTCATAAGCAATGTTCAATACGGAGTTACTTTTCAGCCACCTCATATAAAGGCATCCACGCGACCTGTTTGCATGAAACAAAATGTCCCTGTAAGAGGAAATCAGAGATTAGCGATTACATTCTATTACTGTTGTAAGGGTCGCAAGACATTTTTGTTTCATGTACAATGCAATATTGTTTAGTTTTTAGTTTTGTGAAGTTTTAAACAATGTTCAATACGGAGTTACTTTTCAACCACCCTGTACACAGTCATTAAACGATTCACTACAGGGCTGACGGCATCGGAATTCGATGAAAAACCTACTGAAGTGCGACCTGCTAGCGAGATGAATGCGTGTGTGTTCACAAGTTGGCAAGATGTCACCAATCTAAATCTACACTGTGGAGAAGTAATCTAAGACACCGAATGCATCCTGAGATGTTAATGATGGTTGTGGTGACAGGGTAGGGGGTGTAGGGGTGGATTGGAGAATGATGATAGTGATGGTCATGGTGATGATGATGATGATGATGATGATGATGGTGGTGGTGGTGGAGGTAGTGGTGGAAATGTAGTGTGTGTGTGTGTGTGCATGTGTGTGAGTGTGCGTGTGCGAGCGCGGATGTATGTGTCTATTGCATGCTATAAACGACACGCCAAATTTTCACTGTCGTTTTGTAGACTTACAGAAGAAGAAGAAGAAGAAGAAGAAGAAGAAGAAGAAGAAGAAGAAGAAGAAGAAGAAGGAGAAGGAGAAGGAGAAGAAGAAGAAGAAGAAGAAGAAGAAGAAGAAGAAGAAGAAGAAGAAGAAGAAGAAGACAACAACAAAATAATAATAATAATAATAATAATAATAATAATAATAATAATAATAATAATAATAATAATAATAATAATAATAATAATAATAATAATAAACATTTGTACGGCGCCCTTCGTCACTAGAGCTCATAGTGCTTAACCAACCAAAAACAACAGAAAAAGAAGAGGAAGAACAAGCACGCTGGTTGGCACGCGTTAAACAACCAATCAATTAGCCAACCATACAACTAACTACAACTCTAACCAGCTAACAGTCCCACAAAATATTATTCTTCATTTTTTTTTTTTTTTACATTATTAAGTCCATTCTTGAACACGATCCAAACTCATCATTGTGCAGAAACCGAACAGCGCACCAAAATGCCAAAACAAAGCAAAGCTAAGTTTCGTCAAAAGTGTGGGTTTTACAACCTCTTACACAACCTGATATGAGATGCGACTTTAATGTAAATTTTAAACATGCGATTTGCGAAATCCAGAAAACTAAGTCATCAAAACACAGACAAAAAGAAAGGTCACTGAGACATTCAGACCCAACATGTCGATGTCCTCAAAACACAAGGGCACTACCCAAATAGAATGGATCCGCGATAGCAAAAGGAAAGTGGATTCTTGATAGCAGAGCTTTAGCAGTAGTAGCATAGAGCCCTTGTATCGTAACTTACAAACGGCTGTTCGTTATCTACCGTTGCGCGATCGAGGACCCGCTTTTCTTTCGTTATCGCATCGCGGATGCATTTTGCTCGGTTAATGCCCCGTGCTCAAAACTAGCGTCGCTGGATTTACTTTGCTTTGTCATTACGCGTACAGGTCAGTCAATGGCCGAGAACGTTAACTCTTGGGAAGCACTCCCCGAGTATTGAAAAGGAGGGTAAACGCGGTTCAAAGAGCTCCAATTCGCAGGATCCTCTGCCAACAATGGGAGACTACCCCTGGTTCCTTTCCAGATCCATGACTTGATTACCGTTCCTTCCCTTCTTAAAGGCTCCCGTTCAATCCCCTTATACGCTTATGTGTCCGTTACCATCGTTACGATGCCTCCCAGTCCCGGTGCTGAGAGCACTGGAGGTTAAAGTTCATAACGGTTATAGCATGAGCATCTTCAGTAAGAAAACCCGACAGATTAAACGAAAGGAAGAAACTTCATGGGCCCACAAGTGGAAGAACGTGTTTATTTTGGGGCGAACACGGGTTTACCCTTCAATTCGCATGAGTTGTTATGATATTACGCCGTGATAAAGTGGGCTTTGTTATCACATTACGCCGTGATAAAGTGCGCTTTGTTATCACCTTACGCCGTGATAAAGTGGGCTTTGTTATCACCTTACGCCGTGATAAAGTGGGCTTTGTTATCACATTACGCCGTGATAAAGTGGGCTTTGTTATCACCTTACGCCGTGATAAAGTGCGCTTTGTTGTCACCTTACGCCATGATAAAGTGGGCTTTGTTATCACCTTACGCCGTGATAAAGTGGGCTTTGTTATCACATTACGCCGTGATAAAGTGGGCTTTGTTATCACCTTACGCCGTGATAAAGTGCGCTTTGTTATCACCTTACGCCATGATAAAGTGGGCTTTGTTATCACCTTACGCCATGATAAAGTGGGCTTTGTTATCACATTACGCCATGATAAAGCTGGCTTTGTTGTCACCTTACGACATGATAAAGTGGGCTTTGTTGTCACCTTACGCCGTGATAAAGTGGGCTTTGGAACCTCAAACCAACCCCTAATGTTTCAATTGTCCATTTCGGTTCTGCCAGGGAGTGGTTTCCCCTGTTTAACGGTACACCAATACGCTCTACGATCTAGTAGATGAATTTTTTTAATTTGTTGGCGCCAAAGCGGTAGTTAGCGGTTGCTATTAATAGGCATGCGCACGCACACACACACACACACACACACACACACACACACACACACACACACACATCTATATATATAAATTGCTTAGCCGGAAGTCCTTCTTCGCCGTTACTATAAAGTTTGTCTCCTATGGACGCTGATCTGGGCAGGTGCTGAGTGCTGCTGATCGGCCTGTTGTGTGCTCAAAACCAGCCAAATCGTTATAGCCGACATTTCCTTACCGAACGTTTAACAGTTTCTGAGATAAATAAATAAACAAAATGTCCACAAACTGCAATAGCCTCATTCCGCGCACTTCCATTAAAAATCAAATTGAGGTTTCAGCATGTTTTCCCATATAGCCCAAAAAATTAAGTGTTTTTGTACGAAGCATTGATAGCGTAGTTGGTAACACTTTCGCTTACCATTTAGGGAGACCCGAGTTCGAATCCGACGCGGGCCATATTTTTTTTAATGTTTTTTTTTTCCCACTACAATATGGATATTTTTATTTTTAATTTAGGCTTTTTACCTTTATTATTATTATTATAATTATTATTATTATTATTATTATTATTATTATTATTATTATTATTATTATTATTATTATTATTATTATTATTTATAATCTTATATCAAATTTTCTTTTAAAACCTTGGTGTTTATGATTTCTATTTGTATTATTCTATATTCATTATTATTATTATTATTATTATTATTATTATTATTATTATTATTATTATTAACAAGGATCGGGATGGGGTGGTACGTTATTATTATTATTATTATTATTATTATTATTATTATTATTATTATTATTATTATTATTATTATTATTATTATTATTATTATTTATAAACTAATAATAATTATTATTATTATTATAATTATAATATCTTATATCAAATTTTATTTTACAACCTTGGTGTTTTTTATTATTTCTATTTGTATTATTCAATATTATTATTATTATTATTATTATTATTATTATTATTATCAAGGATCGGGATGGGGTGGTACGTGTAGGTAAAAGGGGGCTACGGGTAGGTTTAAAGGGGCATGGGTAGGCATTGTTGTTGTTTGTAGATTATAGTCACACGACACTTTCGCATATAGGTGACTACTGGACCGATTTATACTGACACCAGCGGGCCAGTTGTTGGTAAAGGGGAAAATAATATGATCACACGTTGACCAATCCGGGATTCGAACCAGCGACCTTTCGGTTACTAGCAAGACGCTCTTACCAACTGAGCTACCCGGCCCCTTGGGTAGGCATAACGGGGATACGGGTATATATAAGGGGGTATGGTGATGGTCGATTCCTTTCATCCATACCTGCGAAACGATCAACGGGGAAGTATCAAGGAGGGTACAGGTAGGTTACAAGGGGGGTACGAAAGGTATCAAGGGGTTATGGGGAGGTATCAAGTGGGTTCGGGGAGGTATCAAGGGGGTATGATGAGGCATCATGGGAGGGGGAGGGGGGACGGGGAGATATCAGAGGGGGGGGGGGTATGGTGAGGTATCAAGGGGGATATGGGGAGGTATCATCGTCCAAATGAAACTCGCAGACAACAGTTGTCTCTCTGTCTACATTTTAAACAGCAACCTGTGTACCCTGGCTTGCCAGGGTACAAAAACCACTAGTAACTATATACTTTCGAAAGAGTTGTGTGGTATTTTTTTAGTTGCCTGCTAATTTATTTTCCAGTGAGGCAACACTCAATGTGAATGTTGAACGACTGTGGCGAGGTGTCGTGGTCAAAGTGGGCCTCAACGTAATGTCAACTGACGTCGACCGCTATTAGGCCTACGCACCCCGACTGTTGAAAGTGGAAGTACATGAAAGACCTCAACATATACACGTTGTGTGTGGGTGTGTGTGTTGTGTGTGTATGTGTGTGTAGTGTGTGTTGTGTGTGTGTGTGTGTGTGTGTGTTGACGTGAGTTGATTGTCAGTTTTTTTTTACATTTAACTGTTCTGAATTTTGATTTTTGGGACAGATCTTTACCAACACAATGGGCGCTGCGTTATTACATAACACGCACAGGGCTAAAAATCAATGGGAAAAAGAAATGTAGACGCCTTATAAGCCGCAAATTAAGTCTCTGGAGACCTATTTTGAGAGAAACGTCGAAAGAGTTCATGAGCTCTCTCTCTCTCTCTCGCTCTCTCTCTCTCTCTCTCTCTCTCTCTCTCTCTCTCTCTCTCTCTCTCTCTCTCTCTCCTTCATCTGGTAAAGTGCTAAAGGAGATACTGAATGACCAATAACAAAGAATACATACTAAATAAGAAAAGTCTACCACCACTACATGCAACTGACTTCTTTGGGTACCTCTCACTCCGAAAGAGAAAAAAAAATGAAAACCCCATCTCAATTATTTTGTTTTTTTTTAAACAGAAAAAGTAACCACGAATATTAGAAAGTCCAGTCATTGCGTATAACAACGTATAACTTGTACTGCTTCGTCGTTTAAAGTAGTGAACAAAAAATATTAAACACCAAATCTCTTTCCATCTCTCCTCCACCACCCTCTTGATTTCCTCCCCCCTCCCACACACTTCTTCCTACATAGTTTTCCTTGTTTGTAATTGATGGAGCAGTTTTTACAAAATATTGTGGAATCAGCCTAAGCCATATGACTGTCGGTAGGTCGGTTTGTACCCCCGTTGGAAGCCATATCTCAATAAACACTGAAGGGATTTTGAACAAACTTTAACCCCTTGGGGTCATGAGCAATCTTGCCACTGTAGATTGTTCTAACCTATAAAGGAAAAAGGGAAAGCCCCAGTTGAAAACCTGTCTTTCCTTTATAGGCATGACCGATTCACTGCGGCAACAGTACCCCCGTTGGAGTGCCGGGGGTTTCAGTATAAATAGTATCCCCACTTTCTGGAAATTTAGTGCTTTAAATTCCCCCTGTCGTTGTCTTCCTCATTTGCTCTTTCCCATTCCTGCTCTGTCCCATCACTCTGCTATACTATCTTCTTCTTCGCTAGATCAATGACCTACCTTTTTTCCTGAAAACTCTTTCTGGACAAGACTCCTTGTTTGTGTATGGGGTCTGTTGGATCAGCTTGGGAGTATTGGACGCTTTCTGCCGGGTGGTCACTAGGGCTTCCTATGATGTTATTATTTAGCAATGTAGGCATTTTATATGTATGTGTTTTGTTGATAATTTATAATGATGTTTGTATTCTATTTTGTTTTTGTAACCGGGGGTTCGAGTAGTTGGGGTAGAGCCTCAGCCGTCCCCTGCGTGGGATGTCTTTATTGTGGGGTGACTGGCCGGTGGAGGGCATTCAGTTTTCCCACTAGGGTTGTTTCAGCAGATCTTTTATGCGAATCGGGGGTTGTCCGGTCCTGATTTGGCTCGGAAGAGTCCGCTGGACCTAAAGCAACAATCAATCAATCAATCAATCGAACAAACTTTATAGGAAACATTGCCTAGGTTAGTGGACAGCCTCCTGTGCCATTGTATTAGCTCTAACACAAAAGTCAGTATCGCTGGGACAAATTTATTGCTACAAATGTTTGGCTCATATCTCAAAAACACCTGAACCGATCTTTTTTTTTAAAAGCAGGTGCTTCAACTCATAGGCAACCTGAACGTGGCAATCCAACTGTCGTGCGGTGGGTCCGTCGCTTCGATTTTCACTGTTGTGGTTGTTGTTGTTGTTGTTGTTGTTGTTGTTGTTGTTGTTGTTGTTGTTTAGTTATTGTTTCTTGTTCAAAACACACTTTTACCTTATCTGAAGAATGACTGAAGCGATTTCGATTATTTTTACGAAATAAATACTTTAGCCACCACTCAGGCTTTTTACACCTTTGTTCGTTCTCAAAGGTCAAGTTCAGTTTATATTACGAAGACGATTTCACTGTATACCAACACTGGCAGAACCCCTTTTTTTTCTTTCTTTTGCTAGCAGAACATTTAGACAGTGACCCATTAGTCCGTTCTTTCAGGTTGCTTCTTTAGGATTACACCTGGTCATAATACTTTTGAACATGCTTTTTGTTTGTTTGTTTGTTTGGTTGGTTGGTTGGTTGTTTTGTGTGCGTGCGTTGGTTTTTTTGTAGGCGAGGAGCGTTAAAATCTTAAGGTGGTAAATACAGTCACATGGAGTAAAAAGAGGCAGGGCTTCCAGACTTAAACTCTTCAAAGGCAACTGATATATTGTGAAGATTGGTGTGGGCTAGATAGAGGTTGATCAGTGTTCAATAAATTGCAGAAAGTGTCATTGCAGTCATGAGAGTGTTCTATACTTGTTGACTATAATTACATTTTCTGCAATTTATTAAACACTGATGAAAATCTACTCAGTCAACACAAACCTTTAGAATGTATCAGTTTGAAATTTGAGCAGTTTTTGAGGCGCCGCTTCTTTTTTTTTTTTTTTAAATTTGGGGGTGGGGGGTGGGGGAGTAACGCTTTATTGTCCCTTTTTATTGGGAAATTCTGGGCCGCCTCCCCTGGGGAAGGTGTAGTCCAATGGACCTGTTTACCACCTAAAGTTTTTAACATTGTACTTCAAAGGTCCAGCTAGCGGTCGCCCCCTTTTCACCTTGTGCGTAAGTGTCTGGTGGAAATCCATTTGAACGGCTGGCCATCTTCTTGTTCTTGTTGTTCTTCTTCTACAACAAACGGACCAAACGGTCCGTCTCAGCACTTCCCCAGAGACCAGGGAACCTCCGTATACTTTGGAGTATCTTGTTGCCTCAAGTTTACTGCAGTGACGGAGGGAACCGGCTATGTCCACAATGTAAAGACGCAAGTGGAGACAAGAAAGGACCCAAGGATACAAACATCTGTATTGCCGAGCGAACATACCCACGCAATACGCTGCGGTCAATGCCAGCATCCCACCAAAAGATCAAACTGATGTACACATTAACAACCTAAATACAATAAAGTTTATTGGTCGTCAGCGCAGCTGGTAGTGAGCTGGTTTCCCATTCCGAAGGTCGCGGGTTGGAACCCCCGCGTGCGACGTCGAACAACTTACGTGATTTAGGTACGAAATTTTTCAGGACACTGAGGGTTTTTTCCGAATACTCCGGTTTCCTGCTCCCCTTCAATAATGGTGTAGCATGCAGTCAATCCCAAAATTCAAAAATAAAAATGGATTTCTATTCCGACTTCTGTAACACCTTGAAAAACAACGCATAGCAGTATCCTGTATCATTATTACAGTATTATTACCACAAGAATACTATTCAATCCTAGCCCTGCTATTCAATCCTAGCCCTGCTATTCAATCCTAGCCCTGCTATTCAATCCTAGCCCTGCTATTCAATCCTAGCCCTGCTGTTCAAACCTAGCCCTGCTATTCAAACCTAGCCCTGCTATTCAATCCTAGCCCTGCCATTCAAACCTATTCTGGCTATTCAATCCTAGCCCTGCTATTCAAACCTAGCCCTGCTATTCAAACCTAGCCTTGCTATTCAATCCTAGCCCTGCTGTTCAAACCTAGCCCTGCTATTCAATCCTAGCCCTGCTGTTCAAACCTAGCCCTGCTATTCAATCCCAGCCCTGCTGTTCAAACCTAGCCCTGCTATTCAAACCTATCGATCCCACAGGATAATTTTGCGTAATGCTGTGTGTTTACAAGACCCCACCGCCGAAATATATTTTATTTCGTTTATTGTTCTTATGTAGCGCTTTTTTTAAAGTTCAAGAGCTGCTCAAGGCGCTGGCCGATACAGGACCTAACTCCAACATCCCGAGGTGCCCACTAGCTGCCATAGGTGCTCTGAATAATGATGGTCTCGCCCCGGACAACTGAGCACAAATCTGGACGACCGCGGATGGGGTGAGTTGGGGAGTGGTGGTGGATGGTGGTGGGCGGAAGAGGGCTTGCTGGGTAATTTATGTAGCTGCCGCTCACCCATCTAGGGGAGGTCAGGATCTTGAAAGTCTGTGCGATGGAATGTGTACGTGCAAGGACTAGACCTCGGTTTATACTCCCAACCGAACAGTATAGTATTCAACAACCTAAACGCATCGTTCTTCTCCTTCCTAATGTACGGTTTTGGTTGCTGCAGTCAACGAGACAGTAAATCAATATATAGATGCTTCCCCTAGGAATCGAAAAAGCTGAACTTGCGATTTTTTTGTACTGCGCATCGGTACGTTCATCTAGAAGATGAAAAAATGATGGGATGAGAGAGAGAGAGAGAGAGAGAGAGAGAGAGAGAGAGAGGGGAGAAGGAGGGAGAGAGAGAATGGTTATGAGAGGGTTGGAGTGGAGTAAACAAGAGAGAACAATAACAAGACTCTGGATTTAGCTAAAGTTAATCTCTCTTTGATCGACTCCTCTGAAGATCAATAAACACACATAGAGAGAGGTGTGACTAGGGGGTGGATGGATGACAGACAGAACGGGAGGACAGACAGACAAACAGATTTGAAACTGTGAAAGACAAATAATATAATCTCGTCTGCTCTCCAAAATCTCGTCGAAATCTCGTTCCAAGTCTCGCGTACTCGCCGCCACGCTTTTCGCTCGTTTGCGCTCTATTCAGCTAGTCTTTCTGTCTTGATTGTCTCGGTGGTACTCGCTGAGGTGTAGTAGGGCAGGTCTCGGCAAAAGTGTAACAAGTTGATGGACTTCTCCACCGTGAATGTCTATACATCACACTATGCAAACAGTTCGAGGCTGAATCGCAGAATCCAAACAATAGAAAAAGAAATGGAGTTCCGTTGAATTGTGGGTAAGGCAACGCTCAGTGGCGTGTTTGAAGATGATGGTTGCAAATCGCCTTCAAAGATCAGCGAAGGCAGCCACAAAAATGTTTGGTTTATTCTTCCAGCTAAAACGCTACAGCAACCTCCATCCCCTACCTACCTCTCACTCCTTTTCCCCACCCCTCTCACCAAGCCCCCCTTCCCCAAGTAACCCCTACTACTTTCAACCCAGCACAATGGCAGATGGTTGAAAAGTACCTCCCTATTAAAAATTGCTGACAACTTTTGTAAGCAGCACTGCATGTGCATCACACAACATGCACTGCCGTCCTTAACACAGTGGTAGAACTCACTGCCTGAAGTCTGATTTCACCCTACGCTGACATTCAGATTCACAATCAGTTTCGGGTTGAGATACTTCCTTGCCCTCCCCCCGTGAGGGTGCCGGGGGTTACAGTATAAATAATATCCCCACTTCCTGGAAATTGAGTGCTTTAAATTCCCACTGTCGCTGTCTTTCTCATTTGTTATTTCTCATTCCTGCTCTGTTCTATCAATCTGCTATACTATCTTCTTCTTCGCTAGACCAGTCACCTACCTTTTTTCTTCAAAACTCTTCCGGGACAAGACTCCTTATTTGTGTATGAGATCTGTTGGATCTGCTTGGGAATATTGGACGCTTTCTGCCAGGTGGTCACTGGGGCTTCCTATGATGTTATTATTAGCAATGTAGGCATTTTATAAGTATGTGTTTTGTTGATAATTTATAATGATGTTTGTATTCTATTTTGTTTTTGTAAACGGGGGTTCGATAAATTAGAGTATAGCCTCAGCGTCCCCTGCGTGGGATGTCTTTATTGTAAAATGACTGGTTGGTGGAGAGCTTTCAGTTTTACCACTAGGGTTGTTTTAGCGGATCTTTTATGCGGATCGGGGGTTGTGCAGTCCTGATTTGGCTCGGAAGAGTCCGCTGGACCTAAAACAATAATCATGCAATGTAACTTCCTTGCCCGGTGACGTACAAAGCACAAGGAATACGTCTCGCCGCTGAAGACGCGCGCACACACATTTCATAATAGACTATCATTACTGTTACAAAGGCAACATTAGGCTCGCAATTAAAAACAACAAAAGGCTTCTTTGTGTGTGTGTGTTTATGTGTGGGTGGGTGGGTGTGTGTGTGTGTGTGGGTGTGTGTGTGTGTGCGTCTACGTACCGTAGGTTATGAGGTTGTGTGTAAGACTTTCTGACGGGCTTCTGAGGTACAAAATTTTATGAGGTACATTTTCCCGTGACCTCACAGTGCGGACCTCAGAAACCGCGTGCTGAGCTACCAAGTATATCGCCTATACATTTATCTCAACCACCTCACAAAACCGTTGGAGAGCGACCACCTACACACACACACACACGGATTTTTGCTTGGAGCCTGTGTGGGTGTGTGTGTGTGTACAAATGTAGTTTTGCTTACAAAAACGTTGTCATCGACTTTCAATAAGGAGTTAATTTTCAACCACCCTGCATGCTGCAAGTCTTAGGCCTATGTTTGGCGCCCACGAATGGGTAGCCCGTAGCACAGTGGATAGTAAAAACGGGACGAACTTTCGAGACTTTTTTTTATTATTTTTTTAAATTATTATTGAGGATTTTTATAGCACACTTATCTCGCCGTACTTGACCAGACTCCAGGCGCTGGTCGATACAGGATCTAACTCAAACAGCCCGAGACGCCCACCCGCAGCCTTTGGGCGCATGGTCTGACGCCCGGACAACTGAGCACTATCCTGGCCAGCCAGGGATTGGGGGAGAAGGACCAAGTGCATGCTGGGTGCGTTCTTGTTACCGGCACTCACCCGTCTAGGACATGAGCGTCAGGATCTTTAAAGTTCGTTATGATGGAAGGTATGCGACACACAGACTAGACCTCGGTTTATACTCTCATCCGATGGAGTAGGAAACGGGAGTAAAGTGTCTTTCCCAGGGACACAACACAATGGCCCGGACAGGGCTCGAACCCGGAACCTTCAGATCCGCAAGCCAAAGCACTACCATTAGACCACCGTGCCTCCATAGGCCGACTTAGGTACTAGGTACGGGACTTTTGAGGTCACCGATGATTTTCTCCTCCGGGAACTCCAGGTTCCGCCCTCACTTCAAATCAAATCAATCTTTAATTTAATGTCTGTTCACACATGTAGGTGATATTAGACATTGAAAATGTAGACTTTTAAAACACTAACTATGTCAAAACATAATTTCAAAACAAACAGTCTATAAAAGTCTACCAACAGGAGATTTAGCAATAACTTTCACAACGTGTGTAACATTTGGATGATATAGAACCATGTCTACAGAATGTCCATATTCAGTTATGCTATGTCCATTTACTTTAAATATGTCTTTTAAAACTGAGCATTCAAAGAGAAGGTGATGTACTGATAGACTTGCATTACATATACATTTAACATCAGCTGAGTATTTAGTGTTCCATGCGTTCAGTCTTAATTTATATATTAATTTAGAAAGTGGTCTTGAACAATTCAGTATAGATATATTTTTAATGTTATTATCATGATACACTGCCTTTTCTAGTAAGGAAAACATTTCATGATTACACATATTCAAATTTGTTATAATTATAGAATCTGACGACCTTTGTGCTCCCTCCTTAGCTAATCTATCGCATTCCTCATTCCAATGAATTCTGCAATGTGATGGAACCCAACAGAAATCAATATTTATTCCTCTAGAAATCACGCAATGTATCATATGTTTAATTTCATAGATACACTTTCTTCTATCTTTACAGTTCCACTGTTTTAATGCATACAGAACTGCTTTTGAATCGACACATACTAATATACTAAATAATTCTAAAGGTGACGTCATGATCAAATTTAAAGCCATTAAAATAGCATAAAGCTCAGCTGTAAATATTTCAGGAATAATATACGCTGATCCACTCTCCGAAGAATCTAAAACTGATCCATCTGTAAAAATCTGCATATGGTTTTTGTAATTACTTTCAATATGCTTTTTTACCTCAGTAACTAATAAATTAGGATTATACCCTCCTTTCAATAATGGTACTAGATGCACTCAATCTAAAATGTCGAAAAATAAAAATGTATTTCGCTTTCAGACTTTGAGTTCAATTGAAGAAAAATCGAGTCATATTTTTATTATTATTATTATTATTATTATTATTATTATTATTATTATTATTATTATTATTATTATTATTATTATTAAGTGATACAGAGACAGACAGACATATAGTGTGGCTGTTTCTTCATCTTCGTTTTCATCATCATCTTCTTCTTTTTGTTGATGTTATTCATATCATTTCCTATTTTGTTCGTTTATCTTTATAAACAAAAGCAGGTTTATGCTAAACAGTAAGACATGCCGGTCAGTGCTCTGCGTGCATACGTGTGCTTTATTCATTAACAAAATGTGATTGCCAATTCGTCTCAAATACTAGCTAGCTTAGTAACTACAAATAAAATCTAATTGACATTTTTTCAAAAGTGAAATAACAAATCTGCCCACAGCTCCGAGTAGTAAAAAAAATTATTACTTACGTTACTGTATTGAATTAAAAGGATCAACTTACAGATTTACCACACACAAAATCCAGTTTTAACCATTCTTAAGACACACCAGAAAAAGAAGCGTCTATATGAAGCCGCACAAGAAAATGACGCACCTATATAGGCTTACAAGACGCACCAGGACATGACCCACATTTAATTCAACGCACAAGAAAATGACGCATATATAATAAAGCCCACAAGAATTTTGTTGTAACCGTTCTTATAAGAACGTCGAACATAATAAACAACAACGACAAAAAAGCACACAAAATAACAAAAAACAAAAATATCTATATTTAAAGAAATTCGAAAGTTCAACTACACATTCTATTCATATGTGACTGTGCATTTTTATCCTCATTGTCATTATGATTGTTGTTATTATTATTGTGATGTTTATTCCTTGTTGATTGTAATTGTACACCACAATGTAATTTCTTGTAAAAGATAATAAAGTTGTCTTATCGTATCTTATCTTATCTTATCTTATCTTACACATGTCCCAAATACGCAAAAACTGAACCATGCAACACTTATACTCGCAAAAAAAAACGACGATGCATCTTAAGAAGCAAAACTCAACGAGAAATTGTTCATAAAGAGCGACGCAGCACCCCCCAAAAAAAATGTGGGTGGCAAGAAAACAACGAAATATTTTAAGCGGCAAAATTCAAAGAACCCTCGTCAAAAAAATTAAAACCGAACGACGAAGTGTATTTAAATGTCCCCAATTCAAAGCCTTTGTTTACTTTTGGCCAAAACGGGTTTACCCTAAAATTCGCATTGTTATCAACAATACATAATAAATACAGTGAGCTTTCGTTGCTCAGCTCAAACCAAATTGGTATTTTCCATTTCGGTTCCGACAGGGAGTGATTACCCTTGATTAACGGTGCATCGAACACCATAACGTGTGAACTTTGACCATTTCTCGGAATAAATAATGAAGCTCAAGAGTGTGTCCTTGGTATCTGGGACAGGGAAGGGTCTAGTTGATCAACCTACAACGAAAAACCTTACGAACAATTGTTTTTACGGGTTCTGTCTCTTACCGGTGTTGGTAGATGCTATTTTTAGCTCCAGAAGGTGGGCGGGCTAGCCAGTATCTGATGCTATTAATAGGCACACACACACAAAAACTACGGAATTCATTTATTAAAAAACAAACAAACAAAAACCAACAACAATACTTTCGAAAGAGTTATTGTTTTCTGGTTGTAAGCTTATTTTTTTCACGTGGGGCAACACTAACTGTGAACATTAAAGGGGTCTGTCGAGGAAGCATGGTCACAGTGGGTCCCTTAAAAAAAAAAGAAGTAAAAAAAGAAGCAAACGTGAACCATGTAGCATCTTAAGAGACACAAATTAACAAAGTAGCAGAAACGTCCCAGCGTCTGAGTAGGCTAAAATCGTACGAGCAGTACAAACTTACCGTCTGCCGTTCGTCCCAAGATGCAAAATCAAACAAACAACATCGGGTTAAACCTTCAACATAATCGTCAAATTGTATTCCTAGAAAATTGACCAAAAGTGTAAATCATCCATTCCAGTAATGTAGAAAACTGGAGAGAGGGAAAACAGGAAAATAATAATAATAATACAAGTAGGCTTAATTGTGAGATAAGATAATATAAGATAAGATAAGATAACAATTTTATTTAACAAGGATAAAAGAGTAATCACTAGGTGTGCTTTTTTTACATCTTGTCATTGGGACTAGTAATTATAACAATTAGTATAACAAAATGGCTATATAAAAACAAAAAAAACACATCATAATGTAACACTGTAATAAAGGTCTGTGCACACACAAACACACTCATGTACACATATGCATACACGCACGCACACGCAAGCATTCACGCACACATACAAATACATACACAAACGTTTTTAAAACAATGAATGTTATTAATGTAGAACTCTATGTAGCCAATTACGTATTTTTAATGTATTTAGGAGCAGTTGTATCAGACAATGGGTCCCGACAGCAAGTCCTCTCCAGGATCGCACAAACAACTGCTGCCCTGACAAGGTTGAAGCCCTTTTGGAAAGACAAGACCATCAGTCTACACTACAGGGTAAGGCTGCTGCGCTCCCTTGTCATCTCCATCTTCCTATACGCTTGCGAAACACGGACTCTCACACCAGGTCTACAACGAAGAATACAAAGCATGGAGATGAGGTGCTACAGAAGACTTCTGGGCATTTTCTATACCCAGCACACCACCAACGTCGAAGTCCGACAAACCATCACACAAGCCATTGGATAACACGATAACATGCTCACATTGGTGAAGAAACAGAAACTCCGAAGGTATGGCTACGTCACAAGAGCATCAGGCCTTGCAAAGACCATCCTGCAAGGCACGGTGCAAGGAGGCAAAAGAAGAGGGAGAAAGAAAAACAAGTGGGAAGACAACATTCGAGAATGGACTGGCTTGACACGGAGCGAAGCCATGAGTGTTGCTGAGGACAGACAAAGATCGAGTACGCTGATTAAACGATCGTCTGTGGTGTCCCAACGACCTTCGAGTTACGGGATAGGATAAGAAAGGAATGTGTTGTAAAAGATGGTTTTAATGGATGAGTATTTAATATCTGCTTTGCGGAGAACTTCTGGAAAATTATTCCATAAAGAGGAGCCTAAATGATGTACTGGTTTTAAACAGATCAATTCTTGGAAATGGGATATTTAGGTTGGTTGAAAATCTGGCAGTTTTATGTAAAGAAAGAAGAAAGATATGTGGGGTGCATTACCAGAAAGGATTTTATGAATGAAAATACCTTTAATACATTTTAATCTGTTGGCAAGAGGTAATATGTTGATCCGGTCGTAATCATTCGGAGAGATTTTGTTTTTAAAACTAACCATTTTAATTGTACGTTTAAGCATCCTGAATAAAGGCTTCATTGCATTGCAACTAGCAGTATCCCAAATAGTTGACGAATAATCAATGGATGGCTGAATATGTCCCGAATAGAATAGTTTACGAAAATGCATATTTAAAAATGTTTCATCCTTGATACTTGATATGTCCTTCTGGAAAAGTTTTACTAACATGTAAAATTAATATGTTTTAACCAAGGCAAATTATTGTCTAATTTCACGTCAAGACGATTATGAAATTGAACTTCTTCAAGTATTTTGTTGCAAAAATTTAAGGGAGGGAGTTTAATAGAAGAACTTTGCCTTTTTTGTCTTGTAATTAACATAGATTTTGTTTTGTCTGGATTAAGTGTCACGTGATTTAATTCAGTCCGTACCTGATGTTCTTTTGCCCCTGTTTGCAAAGAGGAGGCTAAATTACACAGTTCTGTATTCTTGGAGTGTACTGTGGTGTCATCCGCACCATGAGAGAGAGAGGGAGAGAGAGAGAGAGAGGTGGAGTGGGAGAGGGAGAGTAAGAGGCAGGGGAGGGGGTTGAAAAGGCCAGAAAGATTAAGAAGATAAAGAAAACTTGTTCAAAGCAGAAAAAAGGTCCTGAACATTATTAGCGCGCATCAAGTTTGAGATCAGAGGTAGATTCGCACAGACAGGCATAGCCAGACTGACAGACAGACTGAAAGAGGGAGGGAATGGGAGGGGGTTGGGGTGAAGGAGGAGGGAGGGTGGAGATCAAAAGGCCAGAAGATAACAGAAGAAGAAGAAGAAGAAGAAGAAGAAGAAGAAGAAGAAGAAGAAGAAGAAGAAGAAGAAGAAGAAGAAGAAGAAAGACAGTTTATGCAGCAAAATTTTAAAAAAAAAAGGTACTCCACGGTAATCGCCGTAAAGTTTGAGGTCACCGCGCTAATTAAAGAAAGTGCTTGGGTCGATACTAGGAAATTCCCATAACCCACTTCCTACACCACCACCCCCACACTTTTCATAAACACACTCATACACACACACACACACACACACACACAAACACACACACTCTCTCTCACACACACACACACACACAAAACGCACGGACGCACAGAAGCATGCACACGAATATTTTTTACACAGAAACCCATTAGAGCCTTCCCACTGCAGTTTGCCCCTCATCCTCCCACCCCTCACTCTCCTACCCTCCTTTCAAGCCCCCTACCTCCACCCTCCATCCTCCCTCCCCTCCCCCTCCCCGCCCACGACTCTCTTCCTTCCGCAACCCTCCCAAGCCCCGAATCTATACTTTCAGACACAGGCCAATATTAAACTGTTAGAAAATTGGATCCATGATAGAACCACGGTAAACACTCAGGTCACCGAGGGTTTTCTCCGGGTACTCTGGTTTCCTCCCTCTCTTCAATAATGGTATTGGGTGCAGTCAATCTAAAATGTCACAAATAAAATATCCGATTTCCTTTCCGTCTTCTAACAGCGACGTTCCAATACACCCCATGTTTGAGTGATGAATGTGTGCTTGTTGTGTATGTGGGAGTGTTTGTAACATGTCAGCGTGTATGTTGGTTACAGATCGCCGCGTTTTGAGCCTGATTTAAGAATAAAGCGCGTACAGCATCCAGTATTATTATTATTATTATTATTATTATTATTATTATTATTATTATTATTACTATTACTATTATTGTTGTTGTTGTTGTTGTTGTTGTTGTTGTAGCCGTAGCCATAGTTGTTGATGTCGTCTCTCGGCCACCACATTCAGAACACGGCCCAGCCCGAGCTGTTGTTTTCATTTATCCCTCGTAATACTGACATAAAAAATATTTGCCCTGCATGGCGGTGAAGCGTGTTACTAGTATGTGTGTTTATGTTTATCAGTCTATAGTCCCCTCTCTTCCCGTAAGGATTTTCAGAGAGGAGACTTCTGATCACTAATATGTTACTAGTAAACCGGTTTGCCGGGTACTAGTGCCACGACACTCTTCTGCAAGTCACTGTCACTGACTTGCATAAAATGCCTGTCAACAATGTAGTCCTGCTCACCACCAAAAGCAGAAAACGAATGGTCAGCTGAGGAGAACAAATGTCGTGTCGCCTTGTCCTGCATAACCCAATGGCCACACCAAAGGATTCTGCAAAGCATTAGCCACCCAAGGCTAGTTTAACCAAAATATGTAAGGTAGATAACCTTTCTCCCAAGCTTGAACCAGTCGACTCCCTTTGCGCAACATCATCATTATTATTATTATTATTATTATTATTATTATTATTATTATTATTATTATTATTATTATTATTATTAAAGATTGCTTTGGGGTGCTTTCGAATCAACACAACATTGAACGTAGCAGAAATGACCGAGGCTTACGTCATCTCTCCACCGTGTCTACCGTTGGTCCTATAAGCCTACCTAGTACGCCGGGTGACGTAACTTAGGTTGGACCTACTGTCTCACCCACCCACACCCCTCCTTCCTTCTTTTTGAGTTCGGGACGGTGAAAGTGATTACGTAATACTGTTAAAAAAATAGATATATATAAAAACGCACACACCCCCACCCCCAAAAATTAAATAAAATAAAAATGATAGATAGATAGATAGATAGATAGATAGATAGATAGATAGATAGATAGATAGATAGATAGATAGATAGATAGATAGATAGATAGATAGATAGATAGATAGATAGATAGATAGATAGATAGATAGATAGATAGATAGATAGATAGATAGATAGATAGATAGATAGATAGATAGATAGATAGATAGATAATGTGAACAGAAAACAAAAATCTTGGGTGCCGGGGATTTCTGTATAAATAGTATACCCACTTTCTGGAAATTTAGTGCTTTAAATTCCCACTGTCGCTGTCTTTCTCCTTTGTTCTTTCTCATTCCTACTATACTCTGTTCTATCAATCTACTATACTATCTTCTTTTTTGCTACACCAGTCACCTACCTTATTTCTTGAAAACTCTTCCATGACAAAACTCCTCGTTTGGATGTGAGGTCTGTTATGTCAACTTGGGAATATTGAACGCTTTCTGCCAAATGGTCACTTGAGCTTCCTATGATATTATTATTGAGCAAAGTAGGCATATTATATGTATGTGATTTGTTGATATTTTATAATGATGTTTGTATTATATTTTGTTTTTTGTAAACGGGGGTTCGATAAATTAGAATAAAGCATCAGCGTAAAAATGTGTAACTGTAGATTATAGTCACACGTCACCGAAGCGTATAGGCGACTACTGGTCACATTATTCTGACACCAGCGAACCAGTTGATGGTAAGGGGAAAATAATATGGTCACACATTGGCCAATCCTGGATTCGAACCAGGTACCTTTCGGTTACTAGTAAGACGCTCTACCAACTGAGCTACCCGGCCCCTCCACATCAGCGTCCCCTGAGTGGGATGCCTTTTTATTGTACAGTGATCGGCTGGTGGATTGCCTTTAGAGTTACTACTGGGGTTGTTTCAGCAGATCTTTTATGCGGATCAGGGGTGAGTCCTCTTTCAACCAAGTTGTGTTCTTGATTTTGTGGTCATGAATCGGCTCTCTGCAGTCCTCTGGTCCCTTGTAAGCAATGAATAGCTAACAAAAAAGTAAAAAATAAAATAAAATAAAATAAATCAGTTATGCCTCGCAGCGCGTTTCAAAATCAAATCAAACACGTCGTCTGCCAAGCTTTTGTGAAGAAAATCTGGTTTGGCAGGTGGACCTTTCCGAATTCAATCAAAATGCGTTAATCAGTTCAGTCCAGGTTTGAGACCACCTTTTTTCTTTTCTCCTTCTTATTTGAATTGCCTTTATATTATTATTCAAGTTGTTGTTGCTGCTTGCATTCTCTTTGTATTATTTTGTGCTTCATCTTTGTATGTGTGTGTGTGTTATTTTTGTGGTAACCTCTTTCTGTAGCTCAGCGGTAGAGCGTTCTCCTGGCACACCGACGACCTAGGTTCGAATCCCGTGTTGGGCAGAATAAAAGTGGAGAACATTATCACTGTCAATTCTAGCAGTATGAATGCGCTGGCGGTTCAGTGTTGATTTAGGTACCTAACCCTCTCTTCTCTGGGATGGTAATTCCCGTCGGCCGTATCGCCAATGGCGGGTGTGGATGTTATATTCAAGGTTCATTTATTCTTCTTGTTCGCTAGTCTCTTCAATAATTTCCTGTCTCCTTCTTCCTTCTTCTTCTTCTTCTTCTTCTTCTTCTTCTTCTTCTTCTTCTTCTTCTTCTTCTTCTTCTTTCTTCTTCTTCTTCTTCTTCTTCTTCTTCTTCTTCTCCTTGTTCTTTTTCTTCTATATCTTTCTTCTTCTTCTTCTTCTTCTTCTTCTTCTTCTTCTTCTTCTTCTTCTTCTTCTTCTTCCTCCTCCTCTTCTTCTTCTTCTTCTTCTTCTTCTTCTTCTTCTTCTTCTTCCTCTTCCTCCTCCTCTTCTTCTTCTTCTTCTTCTTCTTCTTCTTCTTCTTCTTCTTCTTCTTCCCCTCCTCCTCCTTCTCTCTCTCTCTCCTCTCTGTCTCCTCTCTCTCTCTCTCTCTCTCTCTCTCTCTCTCTCTCTCTTTGGGACCGTGTCTCGTTGTCTTTTAGTCCTCTCTCTCTCTCTCTCTCTCTCTCTCTCTCTCTCTCTCTCTCTCTCTCTCTCTCTCTCTCTCTCTCTCTCTCTCTCTCTCTTTCTGTCTCTCTCTTCTTTCAGTCTCTAGGTCTCGTTGTCTCTCTCTTTCTCTGTTTGTCTGTCTGTCTGTCTCTAACTCTCTAATTATAATTATTATGTGGGCGAATGTGCGCTCAAGCCAAACTTGAAAGCAAAAAGGCTCGGGTCATCGCGCGGTGAGCTATTTCTCCAAGAAATGTATCCCCATGTGTTCGGCGTCTATAGTGGCAATAACTTAATAGGCTCCTGTGATCTAGACTTCATCCTTTTGTGTGTGGCGTCTTCTTTCTGCCGTATCGCCATTGGTCGGTACGGACATTAAACTTCGATGTTCATTCATTTAAGTCATCTGCATGCTCTCTCTCTCTCTCTCTCTCTCTCTCTCTCTCTCTCTCTCTCTCTCTCTCTCTCTCTCTCTCTCTCTCTGTGGCAACAGCTGATACTCCAGTGATCTATGTGATTTATGTTTTATTTTTCCATACATACATACATACATATATGTATGTTTCATTCGTATATTATGCTTATGCTTATTAGTATTATAATTAGTAGTAGTAGTAGTTGTATTAGTAGTAGTGGTAGGGGTGGTATTATTATCATTATCATCGTCATTATTATTATTATTATTATTATTATTATTATTATTATTATTATTATTATTATTATTATTATTATTATTATTATTATATGACAAGGCTACCAGTGCAGTCCTCCACAACAGCTCCATCGGAAACTGGTTCAGAACAACAATCGGTGTGCGTCAGGGATGCCTACTCTCTCCGACACTCTTCAACATCTTCCTAGAGCGCATCATGTCAGATGCCCTTGCAGATCACGAAGGCACAGTCAGCATAGGGGGAAGAGCAATCTCCAACCTTCGTATTGCTGATGACACTGATGGACTTGCTGGAGAGGAACAAGAACTTGAACAGCTGGTACAAGGTAAGGCTGCTGCGCTCCCTTGTCATCTCCATCTTCCTATATGCTTGCGAAACATGGACCCTCACAGAAGATCTCCAGCGAAGAATACAAAGCATGGAGATGAGGTGCTTCAAAAGACTTCTGGGTATTTCATATACCCAGCACATCACCAACGACGAAGTCCGACAGACCATCACACAAGCCATTGGACAACACGATGACCTGCTCACAATGGTGAAAAAACGGAAACTCCGATGGTATGACCACGTCATCAGATCATCAGGTCTTGCAAAGACCATCCTGCAAGGCATAGTGCAAGGAGGTAGAAGAAGAAGGAGACCGAAAAAGAGTTGGGAGGACAACATTCAAGAATGGACTGGTTGGACACTGAGCGAAACAATCAGGGTTGCTGAGGACAGGGAAAGATTGAGTACGCTGGTTAAACGAAAATATGTGGTCCCCCTACGACCTCCGAGTTACGGGATAGGATAGGATAGGATAGGATATTATTATTATGTTTAAACATGTATGATGTGTGTTTGTAGAATGAAACATCCTAGTCTTACATTTTAGGCTCTCTCTCTCTCTCTCTCTCTCTCTCTCTCTCTCTCTCTCTCTCTCTCTCTCTCTCTCTCTCTCTCTCTCCCTCTCTCTCTGTGGCAATAATAGCTGATACTCCAGCGAAATACTTCCTTGTGTGTGTGTGTGTGTGTGTGTGTGTGTGTGTGTGTGTGTGATGGGTGAGTGGCGTCTGCATGCTTTCTCTGTTCGGCAGCAGCTCGCGAAATTGCTTTTTATCGATGCGGGCCGTTGAATAATTGATTGGGATGAAAATAAACCATGATAGCCGTGGACCTTTCATGACACTGTCATTGCTATGGCGTGGTTAATGCGACCAGGCGTTAGTTACATAGAAAAGGGTCTTGCAGGGCCTCCAAGAAACCGCAGGTTAATTCTTTACAGCTATAATTATGCATAATCCCAAACGCCCCCGTAGTGGGTTGACTCGTTGGGTTGACTCAAGAGGTGTAGCCTCAAATTTTGCAAGAAAATATTTAGCAGTCCCAGTCAACGCAAGCTGACGAGGGATCACGCAAGAAAGCGAAGAAATCGGAATCTACACCTGTAACAATGCATACTATTTTAGCCACTATCGTTAAATCTACCCCAGGCAGGGCCCCAATCGTACTGAGGGTAAGTGATAGATAGATCCGGCCCTACGCTTGTAGCAATGCATAAATTAAACCTTTTTTTTTTTATGTGTGTACTTGATTTTCAAGGAACGCCTTTGCCACCACGACAGGGTCTGCAATCAGCATGAGATTGTGTAGCAATCCTGATTCCTCCAATCTCCCTCCTTCAACCTCCTCCCAGCTCTTCTTACCTTCTCTCTGCCCAACTCCCCACTCCCTCTCTGTCTTAGTCAAGACGTTCAGAGGTTTACCGTATAATAACCTAGGCAAGGCCTCAACACATACTTCTTGACATAACAGCATAACTTAATGCTTGTACTAAGAGTGTTTGTCAAGGTAATTTATATATATAGATCTGTAATTGGGTTCCTATAAAGAATACACCCAAAGCGAGAATCTCCTGCAAGTATCCCAGAAAGTTCCGGAAACCGCTCTCCACAGGAAATAGTGTGTGCTGAATACAAACTATGCCATTTACAATTCTGCTTAGATAATAATAGAAGCAAACAGGACTAGCTCTCCTCTCCTCCCCCCCCCCCAAACACCCCTACTGTCCTTTCCCATTCACCTCCTCACTCTCTCTTCCTCTCTCTATCTCTGTCTCACAGACACACACACACACATACCCACACACACACACACACACACACACTCAATCGGAAGCGCAATGCAGTATAACCTCCCCTCGGAATTTCATCATAATCACAATAACGATCTGTACTTTCATCGATGGATGGATGCCTGTGTCTGTCTTTCCCTATCTGTCTGTCTGTGTTTCTGTCTGTCTCTAACTCTTTCGCTCTCTCTCCCTAACTGTCTCCCTAACTCTCCCTAACTCTCTCTCTCTCTCTCTCTCTCTCTCTCTCTCTCTCTCTCTCTCTCTCTCTCTCTCTCTCTCTCTCTCTCAAAACAACGCGTTGGAACAGGACTAATGATAATACATGTATATAAGCTTCCAGCTCTATTCCCCACGCAAAAGGTCAACGCGGCGCGTGTGTCGAACCAAATCGATACCATGAACCCCACGCATCCCATTTCCAATTGTCCACACTGCATCAAAAACTCTGCCCACAACTGACCAAGGTACACACCAATGCAGGTCTGTTGATAAGGTCTGTTTTACATCCAATGTGAATACATCCCCTTTGAATATTCCGATCACGTGTAAAAGGGGAGGACAACTGATGTTTAAATGTCACCCAACAGACCCTAGCCTTTATTAAGGTTTGGGCAGAGCTATTGTAGTGCAAGGTAGAAAGAGTTGTCTGCAACAGGAGCACGCCATTTTAATATTGACGTGTAATGTATTTATCAAATATCACAATGCGTGAATAGACCTTAACAATAATAGGAATAATAATGACGATAATAATAATAATAATAATAATAATAATAATAATAATAATAATAATAATAACAATAACAATAACAATAACAATAATAATAATAATAATAATAATAATAATAATAATAATAATAATAATAATAATAATAATAAAAGGTGCTATATACGGGGTTTTCTCCAAATCACCAATCAGGCTCGCAGCGCGGCGGTCTGAACAGGACGTTCATATGTTTAAACCAACCTTATACACTAAAACAAACGCATATTTATTGCTCAAACATTTGATGTGAAGGCAGAAAAATCCCTATTAGAAGACGATAACCCTGACCTCCCTAACATTAGTTGTGTCTTTTACAAATTTTGCTGGGGGAGCTAACCGGAGCACCCGGAGAAAACCCCCGAGACGTGGCCCGAGTCGAAAGTAAATAATATTCGGAGAAACATAACGCCCAATAGATAACATAACAGATGCTGGCTCGATACCCCACCTGTGGGGCCCCATTGGTTTCTGGCCTGCGGACAAGGCAAGTTAGTCCCGCCTTAGCCCACTTGGCCACAATGCTCGCACAATACAACACAACACAACACAACACTTCTTTTTTCGTATCAATAAATTAAAATTAAAAATAATGTATATATACTTTTTAATTTTTTTTCTCTTTTTTTTTTTTTTAATTGTTGAAATTTTAGATTGGCTGCATTCAATACCATATTGCAGGGATAACAGAAACCGGAGTGCCCAGAGAAACCCTCGGTGACCTGTAAGTCTCGTACTTAAATCACATAAGTTCGTTCCCTGCGGGGTTCAAACCCGCGACCTTCTGCATAGGAAACCAGTCCTCTATCCACTGAGCTGTCAGTCTCCGTTATAATAAATAAATAAATAAATAAATAAATAAATAAATAAATAAATAAATAAATAAAGTGAAAGTATAATGTATAGGTGTCAACACAGAAAATGTGTGAGAAAAACACATTAGGTAAAAGAAATAATCTATTCAATTGTTTACACAGCAAACAAAAGTAAAACGCCCCAACTTACAAGAGTGAACACAAATCTATAATTTATAGTCCTGTAGGACATTTGTTATAAAAATTGCAAGTTTATTCTGATTACTTCGTTTATGACAATCTCACAAAATAGACTTTTCTGTACATTAACATTTCACAAGTTTGACATGCTCCATAGTAATATTTTTAAAGTTTTAAAATATTGTTTGAATACTTAATTTTTATTTAATTTTATTGGATGTTATGTTACTGTGCTATTGTGTTTAAATGTTATCTCCTTTCCCCCATCCATGTAGCACATATCCTCCCGCCCCCCCCCCCTCCTCCCCTTTTAATTTTCTTGTCGAAAATCACTTCGGTGAATAGACGTGAAATAAAATAAACAAACAAAGAGTGAAAACAAAAATATGCAGAAATTATTGTAAGGTTTGTTTCCATCGAAAGTAAACACACAGGCTAATAATTTAATATTAACTTACATTGCGTAAATGCTATAGCAGGATGTTTCTCCAGCAAAAATAATTAGGCTTAATTAAGTAAACAGAAACAATCTATTACATTGTTTACACTATAAAAACATTCTCTCCCTACCCAACTTAGTAAAGGTGCACACACAAACAAAATATCTTGTGATAAGGTATGCTTAGATCGAAAGTAAATATATAATACTTCAATATGAAGTTACATTGTATAAAAGTTATCACAGGAAATGTGTGATCAAAAATTCGACTGAAAGATTCGAAAGAATGTTAAAAATATTGTGTACAACAACAATTGCAACCCTGCACTCCAACATTACGATAATAATAATAATAATGCAAAACTTGCAAATGACTACGTAGGGGGTAATTCAAACAACGTTATAATTCAGGTACACCTAATTTAGTGTTAACTCGTATTGTACGCATGCTAACACAGGAAATATGTGGACAATATACTGGGTTAGAATAAACAAGAAGTGTTCGGTTCCTATTCCTATACAACAGGAAACTCGACCCCCCTCCCCCCCTCCCAACCTATGAGGATGCTAATTTGGTGATATTTATACGGTCTGTCTAATTGAAACTAAATACATAGTATCGATTACAGCAACTTAAATAATCTATTAGAATTTTTTGTTACCATACACACACACAAACAAACACACACCCACACACACACACATACACACACACTCATACATAAACACAACTTTCAAGAACACAAAAAATGCAGATCACTCAATAAGGTTTGTATAAATTCAAATAAATACATAATACTTTAATAATAACTTGCATTGTTTATAATATATAAATTCAAAGAAATACATAATACTTTAATAATAACTTGCATTGTGTATAATAAATGCTAACACGAGAGATTTGAGGGGGGAAAAAAGCGATGGAAGAAAGGGAAAGTACTTGTCACGAAAGGCTATTTAGACCCTGCACTACGGATTCACGCCTTAAATAGTTCTGCCTGTTTTGGCCTGGGTAACGTAAAGTCGCTGCCTAGAAGACGACACAAGTTAGCAGACGACACAAGTCAGTTGTGTGCTAAGCATGTGTAAGCTAACGCTCGCTCAGGTAGGCAATGACCTCATCCCGCTGACATATAGCTACCACCACCCGATAGACGGCGCTCAGATCTCACGAGATTTTTGCGGGCTTTAGCTGACCACAAGGCTAGGTAGTCATTCTTTGTCTAACGCTCACCCGAGACGGACACGTGGAAAAATCTCTCTCAGAAAGACTAAAGCAGGTGACGGGTGAAAATCATTCATCGCAGTATAGCCACAGCCTGACATTGTCAAAAAGGTAAATGATCAAGCTTGTATTTCATCGCGAATTATTGATATTATTGTTGGATTATGTTTGTGAAGTCTTGCCATGTTTTATCATTGTGAATGTTTGTAAAACTTAGGTTGACCACGTGGCTGACACGAGACCGGTTTCAACTTCATGAGGTATCCCCTACTGTTCTTTCTCTTATGTGTATTATTGCAGACCAGTGGCTGTACCGGAGAATGTGTATATTGTTAGTTACTTCTCCATGTGTTTAGTGTAGCCATGATATGTATAGGAATTATGTTGGAGATCCCAGTGGACCACGGACATAGAAGATTGTTCGTCCCTTGTTTGTATAAGTGGATGCAATCTCAACTGAGGGCTGTTTCTGCCATCAGTGAGATGCTCTGCACAACCTTTGTATAGAAGGCGTTGCAAAAACTTGTCTTATGTTTTGCAGACGAGCAGGCTAGTTGGTCCGATCCAGGGATAGACCACTAAGAGTCAACCCTGACATTCGGCCTGCAGTGGAGCATCTAGCCCTGAGCTACGATAGCCCAATAGTCAACAACCAAGGAGGAGACACCATCACCACATCTCAACAAATCAGCTAAGTGCACAAGAAGAATTGCACACACACTGCCCTAGAAGGACTGTGTTGTAGTCCACTCTCCAGAATCAAGAACATTAGGCCAACCAGAACAAATAGCCCAATGATGAGACAGTAGCAAATAACAAGGACAGTAGCAGCATAGACCCATCAAGGAACGAACTATTTGAAGTGAATTTGGACATTAAAGTTAATAGAAAGTTTAGAGAATTATGTACAGAGTAGAGTAAATAAATGTGTGATATTTACTGTTAACAAGTGGCTGGACTACCTATGTTTTATAGCCGTGTGAGAGCTAGTGTG